>JADLZK010009935.1:0-583393 GCA_015847255.1 Hyparrhenia diplandra
CATCTTCTATAGCAGTTGGGCAATGAAATCATATCCTTGTCGGGCGAAGCTACTTTCATTGCACTGGGTGCAAATGCACCACCCAAAATGTGTAAAAACAGTGATTTTGTCCATTTTTTCACCATAAAAGCAACCCCCCACGTCACGTGTATATGCACCCACAAGGCAAACACACCACCCTCTAATTTCCTCTAGCTTCGCCACTATGCCGAAAGTCATTTCCCACCAAAGTATTTGGTCTCGCGTGAAGCCCACATCCCAAGTGGAATTCTTTTAAGACATTTTTCCTGCCTTTGATGGGTATATATACACCACTGGAGGATCACAGCTGTGCTCTTGTGGTATATTTCATCATGCACCATGAAAAAGGACCTTGCCATCCTCCATACTAGATCAGCTCGTCTTTGTTGGGGGTAGGATGTGTTGCAGGAACTCAATGAGTGGCTTTGCCTAGTTTGGATTTGCAGCCACCACCCACAACGTGTTCTGTTCGGGTGCTTCCTCATGCTCGGCCGCCAGGTGGATAGAGGGCTTAGTAAGTATGTCGAGGAACGCACGCTCGGAGGGTTTCCCGAGTAGAGTCTAGTTAGCCTTGAAAGCCTGCCATTTTCTCCATTCGTTTTGCTTTTGAGAAATATGCATCCAAATTCTGAAAACCAGAATATTTATTTTGTATGCCCGATTGCTTATGTGGTACATATCATTTTTCGTGTTCGATTCTTAAGCTCTCAGATTGTATTTTTACTGGTTCTTTATTTGGATTTGGTTGCACGTGCTTTAAATTTATTATGGCATTCGACAACAATCATCTGAACTGACTGTAGATGCTGATTTTCTAGCGGTAGAGACTAGAGATAGGGTGTTGGGATCAACTATCAAGGCTCATGCATAGAGCCACTTAGTCGTAGATTGTGGCGCCATTACAATTCCAAAAAAAGGTTGAATGGCCCTGGGCTGTTATGGGGCTTTGTAGGTGGTTGTGTGCTTGTTGAAAAGCAGAGGCTGGTAGTTTCCAAAGCTTTGTATCAACTCAATGTATTGCTCTTGAGAAAGTAATAAAATCTTTGTTTATCAAGAAAAAGAAAACTTCAGTTGCAGATTTTTGAGTAGCATGGATCAGAGACCATTATTGCTACCTAAATGTACTAGCTATCTAGCTCTATCTTGGTTCGACCAGTTCAAACACATTTTGTATCGATAACTAAATTCACGTGTTAGAAAGAACATATATTTTCAAAGCTAAAAAGCATCACACTACTAAATTGTGTTGCCAGGAAGATACTCACTAATCAAAGCTTGCCAGACAAATAAGCAAGCAAGGTTGGGTTACACGCCAAATTAACATCTCAACAATACCATATTCTTTTTCACCACCTATCTTGCCTTTTCACTAGGAGGATAGAACAACTTATAAATTCAGTTATACACTTATATCATGATGTCTACATCCGATAACCAATGTTGTAACCGACATCTTTAAACACTCTGTCTAGTTACTTATAAAACAGCCAGTTTTGTTGCCCAATCTAGCTTTTTCTCTTTGCTTGCAGGAACCAAAGACAAGTAGCTACTATATGTGTTAAAAGTGGCAAGGAAGTTGCAACAACCTAAATATAAGTGCCAAAGAATTGAAGAGAGCAGCAATTATAATCCTCCAGATTTGTAGCGCTCAGCTGTATAGATGTTTGGTCAGTTGTACTTTTACTCGAATCAGTAGCTAGAACAAACAGAAGGTAGGTACAGTGCATAATTATTTGAGCCGCAGCTGAGGTTAGAGTGTTAGACGAAAACAGTTTCTTGCATTATATTGGGGTTGCATGTCAAATTATTGACTCAACGTACTGTACGCTGTGTCTTCCCATAAGAGAAATATGTGACACAACTTTGATGCTATATCTTGCAGATGCACTGAAAGTAAGTAAGATGGTACGTATATATTTGTAAGTAACAATAAAAGGATAATTCTGTGGAATGCTTTGTTTCGGTTTGTACATTTTCTTCTGAAGATAACGTACAATCATGTCTTGGAGCATGACTAACTGACTGAATTGTTTGTCCTTTCTCAGCAATAGACATTTTGTGGAAGCTGCCTCAAAGTAGAACTTGTTCAATAAAACACAAAACTAAAAAAAATACTAGATTAATTATTTCTAGGGCAAACAATATAATTTTTTTAATAAGCCACTATTTAATCATATCAATTATAATCTATTTGCTTTTATTGGCAAGAACATACATTATTAAACCGGAAGGAATAGACAGTTCCATGCATCTTTAGTTCTGTATAAAGTCCATCTAAATATCAGATGTCAAATAACCTATAATATACGTTTGTGTAGAACATTGGATCTGATGACCAGCTAGCTCATCACAAGAAAGACAGCACAAGATCGAATTCAATAGACTATTATTAGTAAATAACTTTTCAGAAAACAACCATGTGTGATGTATCGTCTGGAGCCTTATTTGATAGATGATGAATCAGCACATGATCATCAGAACGCCGTAACCATCAATGATGAACTCTAACCCTGCATACTTATCGACTACTACTACTGCATGCAGTTTGCCCTAATAACAAATAAACACCGATCAATACACTTGATTGATCAACATCGATTGGCTGGTATTCAAGAATGCAATATTATTAATTACGAGGACACACCGACGCCGAGGAAATCAATGAAGGGCACGTCCTTCTTCTTCAGTGGCTCATCGGCCCCGCTGTCGCTGCCGTGATGATAATCCTTTTGGTGATGCTGTTCATGGCGGCCATGGTGGCCGATATCCATGCCTAGCCCTTCTCTTGGAGAGGAGAAGGTGATGGAGAGAGGTGCCGTCGGCTGCTTGCCGCCATAGCTGTACCGCCCTGACGCCTCGAAACTCGCCCCCAGGAAGCCCTTACTGCCAGTGGCTGTGCCAAAGCTCCTGTACATTGAAGTAGGAGGTGCAGCCGCCGGCGAGCTGAACAGGCCGGTGCTGCCGCCACCGCCTAGCTTGGAGAAGCCGAAGCAGAGCGAGCTCGTCGCAGGCGTGCCAGCGCCGAAGAGGTACCCACCAGCGGACGGCGACGAAGCGGCGCTCGCAGCCCTGGCAAGGAGCCTGGAGCGCTCCCGGCTGCGACGCGCCATGACGACGTGCCAGTGGTTCTTGACGGCGTTGTCCGTGCGGCCGGGGAAGTGGCGGGCGATGAGCGCCCACTTGTTGCCGTGGGCGCGGTGGGCGTTGAGCAGCCGCTCCTCCTCCTCCTCTGTGAAGGGCCGCTTGTTGATCCGAGGGTCCAGCTGGTTGAACCACCGGAGCCGGCAGCTCTTGCCTGGGCAATATTAATAAATTTCCACACGAATTAGCTAGGATGATGAAAAATGACTAATTTAATTAGCATGTCAGGAAATTATCTGAAATTAACCATCTAGCAGTCTAGTTGTTATAACAAAGACGGACAGGATTAAAAGAGAGAGGGCACAGAAAGATGTTTGCTAGCTCGCTGATTTAATTGCAAACATGGCATGAGTTTTCAGTAGGTGATCCACTCTTGACACTAGCACTTGTTGTGCATGGGTCAGATGAGCCAACGGTGCGTGCATGTTGAATTTATATTTTTATTTGATAGAGTTTCACAGCAACATGCTCTATCTTTAATTTCCTTCTCCTCTGTACACATATAAGTTCCATTTTTGAAAAAAATGGAAAGTAATTTTGATTCAGATATGGGGAAGTATAAGTATATATGCTTGGTACTGGTCAAAATTGAGAAAAAATTAAAACATGTGTGATTTTTAGTTACTTCTAGAAATCATCTGTAATCGAATAGTATTGAGTTTCTATCATTCATGTTACTCTTAATTCATCTTGACAAATTAAATATTATATTAATCACTCCTCTAGTTATACTCCGAAGAACTCAGAACTACTCTCATCACCACAAACTATTTTTATTCTTTTATCTTCATGCTATCTCCTCAAATTAATTAAAAGAGCTAATATAGCTAGATCACACAAGATTATATATGCACAAATCATCTACTTGAACAAGAACTAATTTAGCTAGCTTTCATGATGTGCTTGAACAAAATTATTTTCCTACAAACTAACACACACGCATGATATCAAATCTTTCCCCACAAAATAACACATATATATAAACAAGTGAAATTAACTTCATCCCCTCTAAAAAGTATGCATGAAAAGTAATAAGGAAACCTGAATAAAATCCAAGGATGCACATCCATATGAAATCGGACACAAAATCAACACATGCAAGAAGTAAAAACTACATGCATATGGTGGATCAGAGCAACTTCTTTAATTTCCTTGAGAAAGAACTTAAAGCGAGGTAGGAGAACAAGCACAGGAAACACACAGACGATCAAAGAAACCAACCAACCAACCTGATCTCCCCTCCAGCTTTTCGGCAATGGAGTTCCAGTTCTGCGGCCCATACTTCTCAACAAGCTGCTTCAGCTTCTCGTCCTCCCCAGGCCGCCAGTGGCCTCTCGGGCAAGATGACGACTTAGCACCACCACCACCATCTGATGTATTCGTGGTCGACGAGGACGCCATCTCTCTGCCAGGAACAAGAAAGGCGATGCCCTGGCCGACGAACTTGGATAGTAACCTTGATGAGCGAGATGAGCAGTTGTGTATGATTGGGCTGCTGCTGGCTATGTGGCTATTGTCTACAGACTAGTCAAATAAAAGCTAGCTGAGGGTGTCTTTAGAGATACGGGATAGAGATGAGAGAGCCTGTGTGTGTGAGAGAGAAGGCTAGCACCAGCCGGGTGTTTGCACACGCACACACATATATATGTACACACATTGGTCGATATGGCCTCTAGGGCTTGGATGAAAGGTCCCTTTAGTTTAGTTTTACACGACAAGAGGGCTGCATGTGAGATGCTTATGTATGTAATAACGTGTCAACATGTCATCGCTCTCTCTCACCAACTTGTCTGCTGTTTGGCTATTTGCCAAAGACCACTCTTCTCACAGCTCTCATCCAACACAAACCTGTCCCGGCCCGGTTACCAGCTTCTGTGATGTACTTCTTGTCTAACTTCTCTAACAATTAATATTCTCTTCAAGAAAGATGCCGTCGTCAGTGTTTCATTCAACTGTAGATCTGCTTTCTACAGTTATCAGACAACTAAATGGGCTATGATTACGTCAGCTCTTTACGCTTGTTAATTAGGGAAAGAACATGCATGACTCATAGGAAAACTAAATGGGCTAGCTATGATTTCGTGCAACAGACGATTAATGGTACGCCACAATACAGATATGTATAAATATGTATTCCCGATAGGCAATAGATAGAAAATACAAAGCAGATACAATACAATGTCATGAGTATTTTTATACTTATATGTATTTTTGGTAGTAGGACACAACCTGTTGCTAAATCATTGTACACAAACCATAGTAAACCTCAAATAGTACTCACGTACACAATTTAGTGTCCAAGAATTATAGTTATTAACTGTAATTCTAGGGCATTAAGTTGTATACGTGAATATGAGTATTGCTTTCCTTAGGGCGTGAATATGAGTATTGTTTGATTACAAACTTTATTTCTTACTTTTATATATGGTTCCATATATATATACATATTATTTTTGCATATTAAGATCTACTTAAATAAATATATGTATAATTTCATATAACCCTATTTAAGTTGATTTCAACATTTCAAACATGAAAAATTACATGGCAAATAAATTGGTAGGGGAAATATTTGTTATGGTCAACATCTCGGTCCATCCCATGAGGCAAAACCGTTCTAGCTAGCTCTGCCATTACATCCATACACAAAAACAGCAAGCCTAGTAATGACTACTGAGCTAGCATTCACGAAAGGTGGTTGGTTGCATCCTGATCAGATGCCCCAGATTAGCAGTCTTGGAGCATGGGATGCTATACAGAAGGGGAATGCATTCAAGAATCCATGTTGCTCACAATTCATTGTGTATGGCAGATATGAAGTAACACATGCACCGTGATGACTTGATACTTTATAGTGAGCCTGCTGCCTGCAGAGAGATGTGCGCTGGTCCACAGCATGTACCATAGGATTGACATAACTTGTAACTATTATATGAATGAAGGGAAACGATCTTGGAACTAGGAATCAAATTAATTTTGTATGTAATTTTTTCTAAGAAATGTCAAACTTCATGATCGTAACACAGAAATTGATCACTACTAGACAAATGGACTTCACTCATATGCCTATTATGAGCAGGATCAGAGTGATACTCAGCTTGTAACAAGAGAGTGATATTATAAATGGGCAGTTTTGAACCCTGGTTCGTATTACAAACTTTGAGTGATACCCATGAGACGGGCCATAGTCCCTAACCTAGCCAACACTAGAAATTTATCATTTCATTCCTGTCAAGAACTCTCTCTCTCTCTCTCTCTCTCTCTCTCTCTCTCTCTCTCTCTCTCTCTCTCTCTCTCTATCTCTCATTCACATTCCCTGCGTCTTTCTATTCATGTGCCTATCCCCAAAAGACTCCATGAACATGCGGGAGCTGGTGTCAGGCTCCAAGGTATCAATTACTAAACTAGAATAGACTATCACTGTGGATTCAAAAATCTCATCAGTGCCGATTTTTAAACTGGCACACGGCTTCTGCCACTTTTAGAATCGACGGTGATAAGGTTTTCAGAAAATCTAAAAACGACATAAATTGAGTTTAAAAAAATTAGCAAAAGTTCTTAATGCATTGCTGCTGGGCACCCGTCGGCGCGCTCGAACCCAGGGCCTCAAGCTTCGTGTGTTTGTCCTTAGATAACCCCTATGTAGGACACTTGTGACCATTTAAAATATTCATCCTCATCATTCTATCTTCATCCGGTTTTGAAATGAGTATTTGGCACCCTAAACGAATTTAAATAAAAGAATTGACAACAATAAAGTTCTATAAATCTTTGAATCTACAACTTTGATTTTGGTCATTTCTCCCGAGGTTGAAAATTTTAAATTTCAAATGTGAGGAAATTCGACCATAATTTTCCTTGAATAGATGATTTCAAATGAAAACATATTGTCAGCTACAAAGTTGCATAACTTTTTTTGAAACCTACAATTTTGTTATATCGTTCTCCATCCAAGGTTGTTTAAAAAAATCAAATTTCAAATGTGAGAATTCAAAATTATTTTTTGTGGGATAGATGACACTACAAGAAATGGTTTTACATGACGATCACTTTGGTCATAAACAGTATAAAATATGTCACAGTTTTATCATAGTTTTTATCAAAAGAAAAACATTTGTTTGCTAGGTGATACTCTCGATCTTGCATCGTTTACACGGGAATGTGATCTATGACGTCTAACAATGATGAAAACTAAACTAGTTGTCACGGTTGTATCATTGTTGCTATGAATCATCCAGATAGTATAAATTTGTGATGACTTCTAAGAATGTCACCAAAAAAACGTCATGTAAAGCACCATTTCTTGTAGTGTGATTTCAAACGAAAATGTTGTCTACTACAATGGTGCATTCTGTTTAGGGTGCCAAATACTCATTTCAATAAAAGAGAAGATAATAAGATTAATTTCACAATGCAATTGTGTCAAATTCTCTCTCGGTTTTGGTACCATTCTGTTTACAATCAATAATGACACAAAAAAATGAAATTCCCTAGCTTGAAGGTGTGCTTCCATAAGCAATCAACGAGGAAAAGCCCTTGGCATCAAAGTGTGGGGCACTATCGGTATTCATCACACCTCCTATCATATCATAGGCTTACTTAGAGGAGAAGCCAAATTTCACAACAAGAGGATAAAAATGGCAGACATGTAGCAACTCGTAGACTGGTACCAATTGACAAGATATGTTCTTGTTGAGAATTGAATGGTCATCCATGTGAAAGGTGAGTGACTAGCTCTAGTACCAATTGAAAGGTCCTATATGAGTACCCATGATGGCAATAAATTGGTTGTATAATTCAAAATTAAAAATGGGACCCAATTTAATCTACCACTAGAAAAACAAGTAAACTACTCTAACATGATGTGCAGTTTAAGGTTTTTCTAGTGTGCTTTGTCTTACCCTTACACTTACCTAGTCACAAAGGAAAGCATAAGTGAAACCTATAAACATGGTAAGTAAAGACCATAGATAGAAAGGGAAGGTCACATAGACATGTACGCGGATGAGCTAGAAAAATAAGCTAACCCCAACCTATATTAAGTTGATGACCTTGACTGGCCTACTATTCTCAATTCCCTGCCTTGCCTTGATTGCATTTATCACGTTCAGTGATTGCTTTCCTCAAAAAAAGAGAGTTCATCAATTGCTATCTATCCATGGATAGAGAACTCGAGATGACCAATCTTGAAATGAGAAGGATCGACTCTTTCCCAACAAATAAACTATCAACCTAAAAAAGTGGAATTAATTAATAAATTAATCTATTTTGTAACAAAAACAATTAACTATTAAGCAAATTATCTATGATAGTGAAAAGATTGGTCATTTTTGGGAAGTTATAAAATTCTCATACTTCTTCGACTCGAATAGCAGAAGAAAGAATTTTTTTCAACCAATTCAAAGCCCAAAGACAACCCTTGGTCCATATTGTAGCTCCTATGCTCCTCATCATCAGGTCTCTCTTGATCATGATGTTGGATATTCTCCACACAAGGCCTCTGCCACCAAATACTAGTGTGAAGTCGAAAAAATGCTAGTGTCTGATTCACATGTTCTCAACACTACCACTTGGCTATTCTACTCTTCTTGATGTGTTTGTATCTATTATATGAGCTTCTCCACATGAGCGAGCGGGTTTCCACATCCCTCGCATACTGATACATGCACTCCACATGAAGAATGGAGGGTCATCACCTTGAAGGAAACCATGCCTTCACCAGAAAGTCATGAAGACCTCAAGCATTTTGGGTCTCTAAGATATAAGGGTAAAACACCTCAATGACTCAAAGCTCTCAAACTCTACGTCCTAAACCTCACAAGGATGCACTAGAGTCTACACTAAATCGCCAAAATTAAAAGGTATGATCATTGGCACATCTTCACTTTTTACACTAGATCACTCAAAGTTCTAACATGTGTGTTGGTATTTATTATATGGACACAATAAAGATAAAAATATCCGCAAGCGCACAGATAGAAATATGTTGTAGCACTTCACTAAAGATAAACTCCCGGTTTTAATATCGAACCCAAAGGAACAGTAGGTGAATATAACTAAGATCCAACTTAACCCAAACTTCACAATCAAGGTACTTAAGAAACTAGCAGATAAAGGAGATTCCTCAAGTGGATCTAATCCAAACACTCAGAAGCGTTGTTTCATATTGTTCTATCTAGGACGCTAATTCTTAATAGGGTAAGACAAAATTACTAAACTAAGAACAGACAATGTCTAACGTATCTTTTTGGTGGGAAGTGGGCTATAGAGGATTCAATAAAGCTATAAAGTCACCTTTATGATACTACCACTGATTCCCTACCAAGCAAGTGTCATTCACAAATAACCCTAGTCTAAGCACCACGCTCACACTAGAAATTACTCCCTTAATCAAGAAATCACCAAGATTAAACTACTCAAAAGAGAGTTGCAAACAAGGAGAGCAATATAATCCAATGCTTACTTTAATAAGAAGTTGACTCACCAGAGAATCTCAGGAGCAAGTTCCTCTCGCGAAGAACTTAATCCCGCAGAATACACTAGAGAAGATCTGACAGGCCGGAGCTCCTCTAATCTACTCATTACTAGATCTATCTATTTCTAATCATAGACTAATTCTAAGAATTAGTCTAATCTTGATTGCTAATCATATCCTTGGTAGCTAATTGGAATTGCTCTGTGGCTCTGACATGAGGATAATGACTTTGGGTTTCAGGGGGTAGCCCTGCCCCTTCTTTTATAGCCCCATAGGATGAATCTTAGCCCTCAGATCAAACCGACTTGATTGGACGGACTAGATTGGATCTCAAGGTCGGTGGAGGAAGCTTCCAGAAGCTGGACTCGAGAAGCCTCTAGAAGGTGCCGGGCAGCACGGGGGTGGTGCCGCCCGGCCCCACCTGGTGACGGTTGGGTACCGGCCTTTACGAGCTGCCTTCTCTTCTCATTTGCACCCCTGGAATTTATACCAATCGCCATGATTTGGTCCTTTTCTTCCGTTTCTCTATTTTCACTCTTTTTGGCTCTATTTCCGTTGTTTTCCGGAGTTCTCCTGCAAAACTGAGTGTGCACCAAAACTCATGGAAATCATTAGTAATAATAATATTTTAGTAGCATTCATCCCATGTTTGATAGCTTTCCATATATATAAAAGTGATCAATAACTACCGTCAACAATGTGTAACACACGTCTTCGGCACAAATGTTAGTCCTAGTCTTGTGTTGTCGTCCCAATCATCAAAACTAAAAGATATGACCATCGACACATGATCCTTAGCAGTCAACTAGACTAGCATGTTGTAGAGCGGTTACGCGCCATTTAGCTGTGCATCATGATGGCACTAATGTCTTAGAGGCACAAGGGCACAATCATGACCACAATTAAGAGCGAGAAGGAAATGCTCGGGAACATTTGCAAGATGTTGGTGAGCATGGAGCTATCACCAATGTAGAGGAGATAGATGCATGGTTTGTCAACTTAGTTGGAAGCCCTAGGGTGATCCAGCTCGACTAGGCAAGCATAACATTGCAGAACGACCTCCACCGTCGTAGCCACGCAGGCTATCCTGACACCGGCATCATGGTCGCCTCGCCCTGCCCCACGCCGTGAACGCGACAGTCGTCCTGCAATCGGCGGCGAGCTCCATCCTAGCCACCGCGGGGATGCACGCGGGCTCTGCCCTAACCATTGTCAGCCACTGCACCGCCCCGCCCCAACTTACAAGCATGCCGCTGTGGTGGAGTAGGAGACGGCGACGTCGACGAGAAACGGTGGTGTTGCGGTCGTCGAGGAGGCGCCGGGTGGAGTGTGATATCGTGGCCGAGTGGCACAATAGTGAGATTTCTTTGGGGTCTAGGGCGGCCACGCGGGCGACGTGTCGTGGCTAGCGGCAGGGCATGGCACCCCTATCCTGTGTGGAGGTGAGGGGTTTTAGGAAAGTAGGTGAGAGGAAGGGGATGAACATGGGACCCACATGTCATTGGTATTCAGGTCTGAGGGTATTGTGGACGTTTTCCATGGAAGTCTGACACCATTAGAGGGCAAAGTGGACACAGGTAAAAGAAAGTTTGTGTCATGGCACACAGGTGTGAACGGACTTTTAGTGGCACATATGTTTGGAGCAACTTTTATAATGCCATACAGGTAAACCCCTCATAGATAATTGTTAGTACCAGAAAAGAAAGTAACAATGGAAAATTGTGCGCACGTGGGAGATGGAAGGGGGGGATTTGCAAAAGTATGATTAAGGGCGGGTTGTTAAGTGTAAAATTACCCAATCCTCCGTGCCCCTTGGATCTACATTCCGTGGCCCAGGTTAAAAGTTTGCAGGTTTGCACGGAGAGGTTAGTTTACACTTTGATCCGTTCCCATTAAATAAACATCCTAGGTCTGCATCTAAGTATATACGTCTTCAAAGTTTCTTATAACATTACGAAGATAGGAAGTATTCTAGCTATCAACTTTTATACAGATTAGTGGACCGTCCAACTGGGAATCGTTGGTGTCCCTAAAAAATCAAACGAGCCCTTAGAGAGAAAGTTTTCTCACATATTAACCTTAGTCAAACTAAAAATTACCGATGACCATTCATCTGTACGTAGTAATCTTTCATTGATTCCTTGATAATTGCCACCTAATAAGCGTCAGGTGCAAGCAATGAAGCAATGCTACTTCGTTAACACTAGTAACGAAATGATTTTGCGAGCACATGTAAAATCTTTTCCGTGGCGGGCACTTTTTTTGCCCGTCACGGAAAATACCTCGCCACGCCCAGCTTTTTTTTTTTACGTGGCGGGCGTTTTTACCCGCCACGGATAATTGATTTTTGCGTGGCGGGCAACTTAACACGTCCGCCACGCAAAATAAACTATTTTTGCGTGGCGGGCGCGTTAAGATGCCCGTCACGCAAAATCAATTATCCGTGGCGGGCATCCTAAATTGCCCGTCACGAAACTAGAGAGGCCCAACAGGCCCAACAATTGACCCGATAGCCGTCCACGTATAAATAAAGAAACTTAGGGTTTGTCTGTCTCGATAGCTCCTCCCACCAGCTCCTCCCCACAGTCTCTCTCTCTCCCTCCACACACATTTCTCTCTCGGTGGCGATAGGCAGGACACCGGTGGCACACACGGCGAGGAGGCGGCGGACCGGCGCACCTCCGACCAGATCCGCCATCTCCGCGGGCGCGGATCCGCCGGCGGCGGCGTGTCTCCGACCGGATCCGGCCGCCTCCATCCACGGGCGGGCTTCACGGCGGCGAGATCCGGCGGCGGGCTTCACGGCGGCGGGATCGAGTCCTCCTCGAGCGGGCTTCACGGCGGCGGGATCCACGACGCGAGGTCCACGGCGGCCCTCTCGGTGCGAGGTCGGCAAGGGTCGCGAGCCTCCTCCACCTCTCCGGCGGCGACCCGACGGCGTCGCGAGCGAGCAGCCGCATCCTCCCTCACCGGCGGCCACCTCGTCCCCTCTCCAGCAGCAGGCGCGCGGGGGCTCGCGAGGGACGGCGGATCCGTCGCGGTTCGCCGCCTCCTCCTCACCGGCGACCGGATGCGCCGCGGCCGCCCGCCTCCTCCACGGCTCGGCGCGACCGGGCGAACAGGGTCGGCTGCGGCGCACCCGGCGGGCGTGGCGGAACCGGTGGCGGCGCGGGCGGATCCGGGAGGCGGCGGCGCACCCGCGGATCGGGGCCCAGACCTAGCCCAGATCGGGGCCCGCCCGGGCTTTTTGTTTTTAATTTTTTTTTTTTTATTAACCGTGGCGCACACGGTGCCCGCCACGGATGTTCCTCGATTTTCCGTGACCTCTTGGTAGCGACGGGCGCTCCTGCCCGCCACCCATATTCGATTTCGCCCGCCACCAAAAATGATTTGGGTACTAGTGTAACCTCCATGCAACATTAATTATATACCACAATTTGGAGTCAAATTATTTTGTCGATGTTGAAAACTTAACAAGACATGTTAACAAAGACTTCTATATGGTTTTTGGTCCTTAATTCCGTTCAAGAAAACAAACATGACAATGCACTTGCAACGGCCAGCAGTATATAAACCATAAATTTACCTAATCTCCGGTTAGCTTGTCAGGCTGACTTGGCATGCGCCAAGAATGGAGCTTTAGCTTGTTGCTTTGGAATTGATTCTTCTTCCAAAAAGATTTGTTAACTGCCAAAAGGTGTTGTCGAGCTCATGACGAAATAAAGAAAGCTATGTGGTCACAAGGATCAATGAAGTGTTGCATAAGTTTTTGGCTGGTAAAAGATTGCGAACTTTGAAAAATTCAGGACACGCTATTTTTATTATTACTGAACTCTTAGTCTCGTTGTCCATCTTTGGTCTCAGTAAGCTTAGTTTCTTCATGAAGGCTTCCGTATTTAGTCGTCTACTGATGACCTAGATAGTCCTAGTTATTTAGATGTCTGTGGTGAGATAACCATAATTTAAAAAAAAAAACTACAACATCTATAAGAATAATGGTATATATATATATACCTGGAAGAATACAAGGAAAATTTGGGAGCTCATGTTAATTTCCTTAACTGATGATAGTATCCATGATGTATGCAAAGTAAAAAAAAAAAAAGTTACTTGACCATTGATATACACTAAAATAATGTAAGAATACTCTTAATTTATAAAATTGACATGAACATTAGATCCAAGTGGTGATTGTTAAACGGTTTCCTTGACTCAGTTGGTGGAGATTAGACTAATAAATATTACAAAAAAAAACATGCAAGCGTGCGTGGGACGTGATGTAAGCACGAGAAACAACGCGGATGGTCCAGTCCAATGGGTACATGTACAAAAGCAGTGGAGGAAGAGATTGTCCATCACTGAGAGCGATTCACGACCAATCACTGTAAGAGAGGGGAATAACAAGAAAACGAACTCATAAAAGTACACATGCTTTCGCATTCATCCTTAAAAAGCTAAGGCATATATTACTTACTGCCACAACGACACAATTACGGGATAGGGATGCTCGGATTAAAAAGGGCGATAAGAAATGTGTGGAAAACATGCATGCATGCTGCTTGGTATCTATGATGCATGGTTCATTGCATTAAAGATTGCTAACAATCCAGTCCATTTGATGAATGGATTTGATCAATCAAATCTTGTAGCTTGCCATCGGAAATCGGAAAATGGACTGCTTTTTGAACGAACAATGGTTGGAACGAAAGGACACTGCAACATTTGATACGTTTCATGTATACGCGCATAGGCTGATGACCAGAATAGGTCAGCTGCAGCGCAGCACATGCACCTGTGAAACCACCTTTTTTAGTTCTGCAGTTGAACGTTAAAATTTACATATGGTCAAGAACAAGGAGATAATTGAACATCAATTAGATTTGAACTCTGTAATATGAACCAGTGGACTGTGGCTTCATCAGGTGTGATCCATCAGATTGGTAACTTTGTGTAATTTTATCGTCTGATGACGAAAATCCTAAAAATAACACTGCTCATTTAAGTTCTGTGCATGGGCTGCTGGTAATATATACCAGTTTATTTATGCAGTATTATCAATAAAAACATCTACACATTGAACATAAGTCATGTATGTATACATGCTAGCTGATGGTTTGGATCAACATCACCAGCTAGCCAGCCAGAACAAGAATTTGTCATGTAAAATACTACTAGTTTAACTCGATGCATTCACACTGGCGCTTACCTGTGGTGGTCGTTAGCAGTTGCACCTTTGGTGTAGACATGAACGACAACACGGGAGATGGATCGCCCGGAATTCCTTGTTTAGATTCGATCAGCTTTGACAAAATCTCATTCAGTCTGCCTTTTTTTTCACTTCTAATGGAAGTAGTTAGCCGTTGTTAGACCGTAAGTCGTTGTTAAGAGTCAATATTTCTACAGAAACAAATAACTACTTTTTTTTTATCTCTGGAGGGACTATTCTACCTCACCAGTAAGACAACCTGATTTATTAATTTACCTGATAAGATATAATTCTCACCGTATGGTAAGCAGCCATGCAGGCAGTAGTAACTGAATGGAGACTCAAGAGTGACCAAGTCAGACCAAACTTGTGCAATTCATGGGAAAATAGTAGATCATCTGGTTGAACAAGGTTGGACAAAACCAGTCTTGTTTGCTCATCAGGATAATCCACTTGATCCAACCACCATCTATCTATCTATATCCTTCCTTCCCATCCATCTCATCACAGGCGGCAAAGACACACAAACACGCACGTGCGTGGGGCCGGACTTCTTGTCGGCCCGGCCAGAACTGCTTCAACCGTCAAACAAGCTGCTCGATCGCCTTCTCAGTTCAGATCTCTTTTATCTCTTGGTAATATTTACTTTTTTGTGTTCAGACGTTGTAGAACGCAAAACTAAGTGTAGCCTAGTGTGTATGACCATTTAAAAAAATATATAGTCTGTTTACCCTCCAACTTGTGCGACAGTCCAATTTTTAACTTGATCTACGAAACCAGATATCGAAAACGTCTTCTATTTTGAATATGGTTTAATCTCTAAACATTAATAACTAACTTATGTTAAATCAAAAGAATGAAACTATTACATGTTGTTATCTAATATGTCATTTTTTTGTTTATCATCTATTTAAATTATCTACAACTTATTTATTTTATTTTTTTATTGTTCATAGCCATGTTCATATATATTTAAACTAAATAAAAATAGTCATTTTTGTCCCTAAACTGTCATACAAGGCTCAGTTTAGTCCCTAAACTTTCAAATTGTCCATTTGAGTCCTTAAACAATGGAGTTGCAGCTCAATCTCGTCCATGCCTCGCCACGTGGCTAGTAGGACATGCGAAATGTCGATCCTACCCCTCACTCACTCCTTTACCCATTGGATAGGTTCATGGCATTTCCTCTCCCCCATTTCCTCCCTCTTGTCCCTACCTGTCTTGTTCCTTATGGTGGTTGCATAAGTATGTTAGGGTTTTCTTGGGGAGCAGGAAGAGGAGTGGACGTGCTACATAGTGAGATGAAGTGGTACTTTCTTGGTTTTGCGACAATTAATTTCCTCATAGAATGTTCGAATTTGAACCATATTGTGGATCCATATGGTTGCAAAAGCAAAACAATGATTGAATTTCGGGTACTCCAAGTTTAATTTCATTTTAATGGAGACTTTGTTCTTGATTAGTCAAAGATGTTGTATTGCAATGAGGATTGTGGTAGAGAAGGACAAGATCTCTCCCAAAACTTGAAGGCCACCTATTGGATCACACAACTTTTTCTAGTTGTTAGGATGTATTGGTTGCCATATGGTGCATAATTGAATAGTGGAACGAGGTTACTTGTAGATGACAAGTCATGTTTGGGCATGATTAAATGAGCTAGTAACTTCTAGAGCTGTAGATATATACACTGTCAATTAGTGCTTACATGGTTGGGAATGAAGAATCCCTAACACAATATGCAAAAATGAGAATGTATATATACACCGAATTGAGCGAGGGGCAGCACCGTCATTTCTCATATCTTGCGGCCACGTGGCGAGCCACAAAGGTGGATGGATGAGATTGAGCTGCAAATCCATTGTTTAGGGTTTAGGGACTAAAGTAGACAATTTGAAAATTTAGGGACCAAATTGAGCCTCGAGAGATAGTTTAGGGACAAAAATGGCTATTTTTCCTTAAAATAAATAACAGGCGTGCTCATTTTTTATTGAAAATAAATAGATCAATATAACTCCAGATAGATGGGACAGTCAAATAATATTTTTAGAAGAAATAGCAATAGTTTCATTTTTTTAATTTTAAAATAAAGTATTTATGAATGTTTAGAGATTAGACAAAAAATGCCCTATTCCGTAGTTTAGGAATGAAAATCATATTATCATGAGATGTTAAAAATTATATTTTGCCCTTAAGAAATTAACTACTAGTAGAATATGCGTGGATGTTGGCCTCTTGCCGGTGATCTTATGAAATGGATGATACAGTGTCTACTTTTTCATTTATTAGCAAGTTTTTGGTTCAGATGGTGGTGATAAATTAGGAAAGGACACGGGTTCTTTACTGTCATTTTTCAGTTGTAACAGAGACAAAGTTTGTGCAAGTTACATTTTCATTTTTGTTTCCAGATCTTCTAGTTGTAGCAAAATGGAAGGAATGGATTCATCAATTACAAAAACTAGTATGTAACCGTTTTTTTGCTATCAGAATTCACTGGTAACCTGATGGTGTATATTAATCAAAAGTACTAGTCAAAAGTACCAAGTGATTTTGATTTTAGTTACACAAGATATAGTATATATATCTGAGTAAAATCTATCTAGAAAAATAAAATGATTTTTAATTCGAAATGGAGGGAAGTATGTGCTAATTTCCTAAGTTGCTGAAAACTTGCTCAAATTTGTCTTTTTTTTCGGTGTGTCTTTCTTACCAGTTAGCAGCGAACATGCCGATGGCTTTTCATGCTTGTTTGCCGGAGCATACAAGCAAGCAACAGAAAGTCTGAAACAATCCAAAGTAAGTGTGTCAGCAGGTTGGTCGCGACCTTCACCTTAACACTTCTCCCACAGCCTCTCCCTCTGCACTGCCAACAGGCCCAAACATTCCAACAAGAGGGTCAGTGAGTTACACCACCCCAGAGAAAACAAACCTGCAGGCAGTGCTCGCTCCTGTAAGTCTGTAACCACCACTGGTTTCCATTGGCGAGATAGAGCCACGCACAAGGCTCCAAGCAGTTGCCCTGAACTCAGTCGGAACGGAAGCCATGGCTGATGAGAGCAGGACAGAGGAGCCTCTGCTTGGCAGTGCCAGTGCATGCGTGAAAGCGACAGTAAACCATGCCATCATAACTAGTAGAGTACAGTCATCGGTAGTTACCATCGCTGCAACCAACTAACATATGTATGCAGGAAATGGTGTAGTGGTTCAGGCACTGATCTATACGGGTGTTTGGCGCCGGACAGGTGCTACTTGGGGCAGCAACGTTAACTGGTGCCCTGAATTAGAGTTGGCCGATGTCAGGGATCATTGAACGAAGCTGCCAACCACCGTTTGCTCTTCTTTGCGTTGCAGGGCATACGCATATGAAATGATGCCTGTTTGTAGATTTGGCAGTCTTGGCAATGAATCAACAAGACAATAACTGATCTCCTCATTCATCATCTTGCAAGTAAATAGTTGTTGGTGGCTGGTGGCAGTACGGGCAAAGCCCTTTTACCATCTTATTTGTTTTTTTAAAGAGAGATTTTCAATCGGGTAGAAACTACAGTTACGTACATGATTCAATGAGTATAAAATTTTTACTAGAATTCAAGCATAAAATAATTAGGCTACCATAAAATTTTTACCACAATTAGACCATATAAACTGCAATTATGAATTATTCTAATTAATTATAAAAAAACATAGATATAAATCTACAACAAAAAATTTTTATACTAAAGGATACCATTTATTATCTAGTGTAAATCTACTCATCTCGGAGTTCAACAAAATTAGATTTTCTATTTTATAACGTGATTTTTATAATTTTTCAAAGATTCAGCCAGAAATAAATAAAAAAGACAAAGACAAAACCACCTTAAAAAACACTTCGGGAGGTAAAAACGTATGATTTGAAAAGTTGAGTGAGGTGATTTGCCCGATTTTTACCGAGGAAAAGCAAATTTTGGCAAAAGTTGAGGGAGAAAAAGTAGACATTTTTCCATTTTTCTTTGGTCTGCCCAGTTACTTGGCCCACGTCCACATTTGCATGACCAAACGTCACAGCCGCCTTGCGTAGGGAGGCGATGACGAAGCGTCGGGCGGCGCCATGGCAGGCGGCGGTGATGGCAGCGGCGCTTTTCTTGCGTGAGGAGGAGAGAGAGACCGAGAGCGAAAGCTTAGGGTTTTACCCCTTGATTATTTTCTCGATTGATCCAACTGATTACAAGTCCTCGTATTTATAATCCGGAGAAGAATTGCATCTAAAGAAATCCTTGATTCGGTTTCCTATTTTATTCCTATTTTATTTCCTAAATATCTATTACTTAATGGCGAAGCAAATGACGATGACGCCGATGGCGGCGACGGTGGTCGCGGCAGCGGGCTGCCTCCCCGCGCCGGGCGTGCGTGCGAGGCCCTCCTTGGGCCGGTTGGGCCCGACAACCTTGTCTTTGTGACATCTCCTCCCTTTTTTTTTTGACAGAGCGTCCTCGCGCCTGTCTTGTTGCACGCCCTGTTGTCGCTGGCGGAATAGTCGGTGCAGCCTTTCCCAAAGATTTTGTTGGTGCTGGCCTGATTGTTGGAAGCCTCATAGTTGTCCGGTGAAGCTGGGACGAAGGCCTCCCATGGTAGCAAGGGAGTCAATGAGGTAAGGGATGCCTGGCACGTTCTCCTTGTCGTCGAACTTGCCGTAGTTATTGGAGTGGTCATCGATGAAAAAGATCGGCACCGATGGCGGGAAGCTGGCGCGTTAGCTCCTCCATCAAAGACGATGCTCTTTGGGGAAACCTTACGTCAATGGCGAGGGCGTCGGTAGGTGGACATCAACTCCCTTGAGCAGCATTCGATTGGTGCTACCACCGAGTTCGATGTTCTTTGGCGATGTTGTGGTGCTCTTGGTCGTTTGACGTGGCGAGGCGGACCTTGAATAGGGCCTCAGGGATAGCGATGAGGTTCGGCCAGTAGAGGATCGGTGTGGGTGGCATGTACCTCATGTCATTGTAGGTTGAGTTCGCAAGTCAGAGCTTGTTGAAGACCTCGTAGTAGATGGGGGAGGGGGGGCATCCAACTGAGGGACGAGGTGGATCGGCATGGTCGACGTGTGGGGGCGCCTCCGGTTGCATTGTAACCCAAAGCTTGTTATGAAACCTGTTGGTAAAATTGAGAGTGTAGTCGTACTGGGCGTTGATGTCGTCGAGGATTGAGGAAGCCGGCTGGATCGGCCCTTGAGTCGTTGTTGTTGTCGTTGCCGAGTCGAGGATGGTGTCATGTTCGTCGTGTTTTGTAGAGACATGCGACGAATGAGGCAGAAGGATGTCGAGTCGACGAGCGAAGTTGTATCGCTTTGTCCGTCGTCGTGGCGGGCGCCTCCCGTAGTGTCTCCCCGTAGTGTAGCATGGAGCCTCGTTGGCGAACCCGAAAGTGTCGATGTAGTCATACGTGGCTGGCACCGAGTTGAGGGCGTGGATGTAGTCAATGTAGTTGTCGCCTGTCGAGGTTGCGCGAGGTCGCCGGTAGTGTCGCCCGTTGCTCGGCAACTTGAAGCCGCAAAGGAGACATCGTGTGGAGGTGTCCCAGTCCTCCAGTGGCGCCTGGCTTGGCATGCAGATGAACCAGAGAAGTACCGCCATTGTCAGGTGGATAGCGGCATACCTCATGTCTTTGTTAGGGCCGATGTTCTGTTGTCGTGGTGTTGATAGGGACACCTTCTGCGCCGGAGCTGGCGTTGGTGTCATTAAGAAGCCGACTGCTGGGAGTGGGGGTGTCCGTGTTGTACTTGCGGGTGTCGAAGCCACGATAGGAGTCGAGAGCTTGCTTTGTCGACGCGTTCGCCGACATAGTGGATGTCCGCGGGACGTCCAGCAGGTGTAGCGGGCTGATGTCGTTGTCGGAGTTAAGCGGTTGGCGATCACGCCGGTGGTGGCCTCCTGATCCGAGCCGTGACACCGGGGGGCGCCCTTGGGGTTGGTGTTCTCGTGGCTTGCGGCGTTGGTAATCGGAGGGACGATGTCGGCGGCGCTGTGGGAGCACCGTTGTCGCCGGTGGCGCCCATGGTAGGGGCGACGTCGAGGAGGTCGTCGTTGAGGAGGTAGTAGTTGTTCCCGAGGAGGGCGAAGCTCGCCGATGACCTTCATGCCGGGCGAGGTGGCCTAGAAGGATGGCGTTGTCTTTGTCACCGAAGGCCGGAGCCGTACCTCATGTTGATGTAGTTGGAGATCGCAGCTTTGTCGGGTCATCCTCGACCGGCGCACGGAGTGCCTTGATGATCATATCCCGATAAGAGGGCAGTGGAGCGACCATCGAATCTTGATGGTGGCAGTGTGGGTGGATCGGTCGGTCTCCGGATACCACCGCCACAGCCGCCTTGGCGTAGGGGCGGCGATGACGGGCGCCGGCGGCGCCATGCCGGGCGGCGCGACAACGTTAGCGGCAGCGTGGCGTGGGCAGCAGCGGACGGCAGTGATGACGGTGGCACATGTGCGCGTGAGGAATGAGAGAGACCGAGAGCTGAAAGCTTAGGGTTTTACCACTTGATTATTTTTCGATTGATCCAACCGATTACAAGTCCCTCATATTTATAGTCCGGAGAAGACTTGCATCTAAAGAAATCCTTAATTTAATTTCCTATTTTATTTCTTAAATATCTATTACTTAATGGCGAAGCAGATGACGATGACGCGAGGGCGGCGGGCGGCGACGGCAGCCGCGGCAGCGGGCTGCCTCCCCCTTGGCGGCGGCGTGCGTCGCGAGGCCCTCCTTGGGCCGGTTGGGCCCTAACAGCCTTGAACTGTGACACAAACACATTGGCCCAGTCAATGAGCCATGCTCCTCAGATCAAATCTGAAAACATCTAGTACCTGAATTTCTATATTAGTACCAAACTTACCGTACCAAACTTACCAAGCATGTATATATTCCGAGTTTATCCCAAGTGGAACTACTACCTACTGTGGGGTGCATGGTGCATCACGAACAAATGACACATGGTATTGGAATTAGGAAGCCTTTCACAGAACACATGATCCTTGAGTTTCGAACTCCAATTGTTATATCAATTAATTTGTCTTGTGAAAACTAATTTCATAAAAATATACATGTTTAACTTTTCAATAAATATTTTTATAGAAAAGAAAAGTCAAAGTTGTGCTTTAAAGATGGTGTCATGTCCTAACGTCTTCTAACGGAGGGAGTATTTTTTTTTTCCATTTGTGAATTAAATTTTATGGATTTCCGAACTGAAAAGGGTATATGCCAACTGTTTCAATCTGCAGAAATTTACCATGATTGGGTAGGTCAGGACACATTTCCTATCTTACGGGTAAGTTCAGTTCCTCCTAAAAGATAGTCTAAATTCTGTCTGGTTAATCATGGTAAGAAACGAGAACAAATGTAACACCGTGTAGTGTCCCTTGTCTTGTGTTCCAATGTAATCCCAAGGATGACTTTGGACACATAAAGTATGTCGCGACTGTGTTTGCCCGTTTCTACAGTCCGTTCAGCAGAGTCATGCTTCATTTAGCATAATTTACTGCTGAACCAATTAGTTGGCAAAGATTGTCAAGAGAATTTCAAGCCTGAAGATAGTCAACTAGGGACTATTAAGTTATGAAATAGTTTACTAGGTCAGGCGAGACTGCACTATTGACACGCTGAGAAAGATAACAGACATGTGGCACTTGTCCGTAAGATTGCCATTTCCTGGAACCTGCAGTATGCAGCACCACAATATTTAAAAGATTCCAACAAGAGAGGACAAGGCATAACCACAGCACAGGAACGAGCATTGATCTGAACAAATCAATTGAATGTAGACATATCATCACTATCACGATCATCTAGAAAAGTAACATCACTGTCACAAATTTGTCACAAAAAATAAACACCCTCAGCAATAATTAGGGATTGAACTAAAATGACAATAATAACCTTTTTCCGCCGCTGTTTGACAGCATCAACGCAGATAACATGCTGAAAGAAGCACTCAAGAAACTTCTTGGATACATGGCAGTTTTTAGCGACACAAGGTTCCCAATGAGCCTCCACCTATTTCGTTGACTACCTCTATATTATCCCAGGTTGGAAAAGCATACAAGTAGGTATTTCTTTGACTACAAAGCTGTCAACAGTTTGAGCCTTCATTCACAAGTTTGCAACTCTTTTGTCTTTGAGAATTCAATAACACTATCACAGCTTAATTTCCCTTGTCCCCAAGTAATTGCAAAAGACAGATGGTGGATCCCCTGGAAGTTATCTGTTCAGTGGTTGCAGGAGAGCTTTTACAAAAAATCATCTCCCCATGATAGAGAAGTACAACAACCAGAAGGACATCAATGAAAAGCTTCTGCAGCTGCGACAGCTCCTCATCACAATCCATGCCGCCCTGGAAGCAGCCGAAGGGCAGTTCATTACTAACTCATGGCTGCTCCGCTGGATTCGTAACCTTGAGGATGCAGCATGTGAAGGAGGGCGGGTGCTGCGTGACTGGAGATACCGCGACTGATGAGGTGAATTCTGCCCTTGTCAATTCTAGAAACCCTTTCAAACGTATTAAGGTTGCTACTGCACAGTTTCTGCCATGCAAGGAAGCAACCATTAGCATAGATGCCACTGTTAAGAAGGTCGAAATAGTTGCTGCAGGCGCTATCAAGTTCATTGAGCTTCTCAAATTTCAGTGCAACCAGGCTGTGGTGCATCGACCGATCATCATGTATATGTCCATGCATGACAGGGTCATCGACCGAATGAAAGAGAGGAAGTGCGCCATTGACTTCTTGCTGAAACCAGCTGCATACCAGATCTGTACTACCTATCTAAAAAGGTTTGGTCATAGATCAAGAGCCATATCATCAATTCCATATGGTTATGTGCTGCTCATGTACGGAAGAAAAGGAGTAGGTAAAACCACTCTTGCACGGCTCGTCTGCAAGAATGAAATAATGAAGAGCCACTTCACAATGGTAATATGGGTGTGTTGCAGAGAAAACACTAGTCTAGAATTAGCCATATTGAGGTCACTGTGCAAGAAGCTGGAGTTCACTGGTTGTATTGATAAGGATATTTCACATATGGTATACAGGATAGCAGGAAGGCTAACAACAGAGAGATTTCTACTGGTTCTTGATGGTGTTTCTAGCTACCCTCGTGCAGTTGATGATATGCTCATAATATTATTGGGGAGTAGCAGGGCAGGAAGCAAGGTCATCATTACCACCATATATGAACACTTGGCAAAAAGGATGGATGGCTGTAATATTCTTCCTATAGAACTATTGCCAATGGAAGACCTTGGCTACCTGTTCATGGAAAATGCATTAGGAGGTGAACATCCTGAAGAACACCGTAAGTTACTAGTTATTGGGAAAGAGATTGCTGAGACCTTAAGAGGATGTAGTCCTTTGGCAACAAAAGTTGTGAGCGGACTACTAAGAGACAATCTCAATGAGAAGTACTGGAGCACTGTCTTGAGACACTGTCAGCAATTAGTTGCACCTCGTTCCAAGTTAAAACCTTTCATTCTAGGTTACAAGCTTCTGCCTCACCACCTACAAAGTTGCTTTGGAATATTTGGCACATACCCATGCTGGAAATTCATGCGTGGGGACTTGATAAGCCTGTGGGTGCGCAATGGTTACATCAGTGACAAGGGTAGAACAACCAGCATAGAGAATGTTGCAGCAGAATGCTTTGATGTTCTATTGAGGAAAGCATTCATACAACCAAACCAAGTTTCAGGGTTATACGAAGTGAATGATATGTTAAGAGACATGGCCTTGTACATAGGTCCAGTGCCCCTTCCAAAAACAAGAATGCCCATGAGCAGGAAACAAAAATTACCAAACTAGCAGGCTTACAGATCAGATTCTAATTGAAGTCAAGCTATGACATGGTATTTGTTTTCTCTACCATTTACACTTGTTGGTGTATTGTTAAAGATTTGACCAGGGGAGACACCCCCTGATTTTCCTTAAGGGCATGTACAACGCCGTTGTGCGTGCCCTAAGAAGTTTGTGCCAACATTTGAATGACTGGTGACAGAGGTTTCTCAACCCCTGGACTTCAACAGTCTAACCAGTGTAACTCAGGAGAAGCTGGCTTGTTGGTTTATAGTTATCTGTTGCCTTTACAGTAGCTGGTATTATTGGACTGGGCACTAGGCTCCTAGTCCAGTTGGATCTGTTTTCTTGGATGTATAATATACAAGGAAAACAACATTGGTGTGGTGGTGGAATGTGAGTATGTGACCAGGATTCAAAGTTTGGTGATAATCTATTTTAGCTAAGGTTAGTAGTTATTCTCAGCGAAGGGTGATAATCTATTTTAGATATTTATTACTCCCTCTATCCTAAAAAAATAAGATGGATAATATTACGAGTTTGTACAAAGTCAAACTATGCTAAATTTGACAAAAATCTATAGAAAAGAATAATAATATTTACGACATCAAATGCATCATTGGGCACATTATAAAATATATTTTCATAATTTACATATTTGGTGATCGATGTTAATGTTAATACTCTTCTCTATAAACTTGGTCAAGCTGCGCATAGTTTGATTTAGAACAACTTCGATCCCCTGTATTTTAGGATGGAGGGAGTAGTTTATGTCTTTGTTCATTCCTAGTTGGTGCAGAGGTTCCAAGTCATTTTCGAACACAAGCATTCATAATGTTTGAACTTTTGGCTATGGATAATTTTATGTCTCCAAGAAGATACATATTTGAAAAACAAAACAATGTTTGTGTTGTAACCAAAAGTTCATTAATAGTACTGCAGTTATGCTAGGTTTTAATTTTAAATTAATTAATTATTGTAGAATTTCTCTTTCAGAAAAAAAAAAAAAAATTACTGTAGAATTTGTTGGTCATAGTCACTTTTTTTTTTTTTTGGAGACCATGTCTTTTCCAAAATGACTCTGATTTGTGATGGATACAGCAATCATTCAGCCTTTTTGCGGTTGACATTCCTAACTCAGTTTAAGCACATACCATGGGATGGGGAAAAGAAAAACTTAGAAGTTTGTTTGACACAATGCCTCTATTGGAGTGATTTCTCAATTCCAATGCTTCTAAACAGTATACTGCTAATTTAGTAGTCTCATCTACATGAATAATCAACTTACATAATCCACATCATGTGGAAAAAATATACAAAGTAACATGAGAAAAAAATTTGAGGATGCACCAGAGTATGTATTGCTATTAACAATTTAGCTCCATACACACTACTACGAGCATATCAGAAAATCATGTAGGCTACTGAATACACAGGAGCATCATTATCAGGCACTATTTTGTTTTGCAGATATATAATATTATAAAGATATAAAGAATATATAAAGACCAAATCCAGTTTCCGTTTTCATTTTTGAGTTCCTTTAAGAAAATTCCAAATCACTTTTGCCATGCTGCACCACTCTGACACAGTGACACCTAAGTTATGATGTATCTGAGCAAATGTTATAAAAAAATTCAGTACAGAGTTGCAAGAAATGCCAAAGTATTATTTAACTTACATTGGCATTGAAGAATAGATAGGACACTCCCACTGATCCCATAGTTCAGTGCAGCCCCACCACCTGAAGTGAGCACAAGAAGTCAATACCCACGAAGCAATGCACTCTTCCATAAATAAAAACAACGCAGTAGCCACTAGTCACAAATAGGACAGCATTCCTTTTTAGAGAAACAAAACCACCATTTGGTTCAACACGTGGATTAACCATGGCACATCACAAATAGTTGCAACAAATAGCCTAGTCAAGGAGGCATAAATATTAAATGATGTTTGAGAAAAAAAAAAGGTAGGTATAAATGGAATCTTTAATCTCCCATATCAACACGATAGGACCGTAGAAGCAAAACAGCATGGAGTTTCTACTTGTTAAGTGTATGAAGACTCACCTACTACAGGCCCTATCTCCACTGAGGGAGACTTCCTCAACTTCTGTTATTTCATAAGGTTAGTAACACACTAACACTACTAAGTCTTGCTGCAAGAAATCAAAATCAGCTTCCCTGTGGAGCTCCATTGCAACCCAGTAACCAACTCTGCAGCAATAAAATCAAACAAACTATGAACAAAGTAGCTTCTGATAAAAATGTGGCATCTATACGAACTAGATCTAAGCATCAGAGGTCTCCAACTCTAGCCAACTGTCTGTTGAAGCAAACCATCAGTCCAAATGGAAATATTAGTTGGGTCACTGTACAGGAGTCAATGACAAAACCATCATAATGACAAATTAATGAAAGCTGAGACAGATCTACAATTTGTGATGTATGCTCCTGGGTTCCTTCTATTATAGTATAATAAGAAAACAATGATTCTCTATATGCAATCGAAAAGTATGAAAAAAAGAATACTAAATAGAACATCACCTGGTTTGGTAAATATATTAACCGGCTGGAGCTCCAATAAACTAATTATCACTAGACATCTCACATGGCATCTTGGCGATATGTGGAATTAAGACATAATTCAAATCCAAGTTTCCAAATGTGCATATATGTGGGAAACTGAGACATCCAGAATAGATAAGCAAAATGATAGGCCATGAAATCAAATGATGGAATAACAGTATGAATCCTGAAATCATGCTTGTCCAGAATCCATTGTGTCGACGCGAGAAATCAATCCATAAATCTATTTCTGATGGAACGTCAGAAAGTGATACACGGCACAACGCACCTGCCTACACATGGTTTTGGACAAAATTGTGTAGAAGGGATCAAGGGAAGGGTGGCAACTGGCAATGGAATCCGATATCCCACAACTCCGTAGGTGGATTTATGGAGGTGGCGGCCCTGGCCCTGGCGGTGGCGGGTATCTGACCGTTCTGACGATGGCCGCGACATATGACTTGTGAGGGAGCGAAATTGGGAGAGGAATAGGATCAGCAGAGATTACCAAAATACCTCGTAGGGGCTTAGGTCGCCGGCATTCCTCGCAACCTTGCAGTTCACCGGCGCCGGCGGCACCGCCGCGACGGCTCGCCGAACAACGGGAAATACCAAAGGGTTGAAGACTTCTTTCAGAAATGCACCCCCCAAAAGGAGCCTTGAGGATCCATGTGTGAAAATATCAGTACATGAGGGCCTGACCGCATAAGGCCTGACTGTGGGAAGCGCACGCACGAGCAGGCGCAGACCATTCCACGGCGACGTGAGCACGTACGGAGAGGGACGCAAGATGCACATAACCTGTTCGATGGAATGCCGCACCGTCTGGGAGCCCATGCTGCGCGCCAATGCCGCGCTCTGGGTGCTCGCGGCGGCCGTCCGCGGGCTGGGCGGTGCCCACCGCCGCAGCATTCACTTCGCGCCAGGCCCATCCGCGCCCGACGAGGACGATGTGCGAGACCGCGCCCCGCCTCCGCGGCGCTGGTACCGGGCAGCATACGCCCGGCTCCTCCGGCATGCGGGGTCACTGGCGGGGATCGTCCACGCGAGCGGCCTTCCACGGCACAGGGCGACGGGATCCGTCGTCTCATGCCCACACGCCGCCGCCCGGGCCGCGCACTTCGACGCGCTCGCGGCTGAGTTCGTCGCCGCCGCGGCCGCCGCGAGCCGTGGCCACCCGCCGCCGAAGATGGAGGCGACGTCGATGAGCTCGCTGACGCAGGTCTGCGACGTGCTCGGCGTAACGGCGCAGCGGAGGAAGAGCGTGCGGCTCACCGTCTGCCCGCAGGTGACGCAGCACCACGTCTGGCGGGGCGCGCTCGAGGCGGTGCTCGGGGATCTCCAGGCCGACATGGCGTCGCTAGACAGCCCGTCCCCGGCGACCCATATGGCCGAGCAGATCGCGTCCGCCTGCATCCGCTTCCTGTCGGAGACGGCGACGTCCTCGTCGCCCTCCTGGATGCGCCCGACGCCGTTCAAGAAACCAGCAGAACCGCTGCCTCCGGCCAAGAAGTGGCAAGAAGTGCTGGACATGTTTGCTGACCTTGCCAGGACCCTGCAGACCGAGGATCGACTCTCCGGGCACGCGCAGAAGGTGGAGGCCATGAAGGAGGGGCTGTACCAGATACGCGACGTCGTCATTGAGCGGGACATCGCCTTCAAGGAGGCGCGCCGGCAGGACTGCCTGGTGCAGAGGAAGCTGTCCAAGAGCCTGGGTCACTCCTCCAGGTGCCTGTACACGCTGCTCCTATTCTACCTCTATGGCACCGTCCAGGACATGGAGGTGCATGTCGGCAAGTGCATTTTCAGGCAAGGGAGGCAGGAATGTCACAGTTCACGCCGCACATTTTCTGGCAGACAGCGATGAATCGACGATCAGGAGCAGCATCAAGCAGCTGAGCCGCGCTCTTGGCATCTTCCGGTTTGTTTGGGAGGCTGCGAATACTGACTGTGATGCAGCCAATCACAATGGCAAAGATGTTGTGGTCAAGAAAAAGAATGAAGATCTTGCAAAGGGTGTGTTGGAGCTGCAAGGTCATCTCTGGAGCTTCGGTGTTGAGGAGAAGACTCTAACATACAGAAGGAATATGTTTCATGTGCATCAGATTCAATTACCATGAAATCTCCTTTCTCAACACATCTTGTGCAAAATCTAGTCATATGGACAAAACATATACAGGTGCGATCTGAAATGCTACTCTTTTTTTCACTAGCTCTTCTCTGAATTTGTACAAAGGCGATGCAACTGCATCCTGGGTGAAAGATACATACAGAAAGGGCTTAAAAAATAGGAGTTCCTTTGTTCCTCTAACAACATAAATCATGGAACACTTTTTTCTCTGCATGTATACGAAGTATTACTTCTTTTTAGAATATCTACAATCTTCTTGGAGAGTCAAAATTTTGTGTTTTCAGCTGAGAGATTTCGAGCCATGGATCTGTGAGACCGCTGCTTCGCATCGGGTAGAGTGCATTGTTGATAGGACTGTAGTTGGCTGCTCCAGCTGAATAGGCTGGGTGAGGAGGGGATGGCAAGCAACTTCGGTTTGACTGCCTGTACTGCCGTAGTGGGCTAGAGCAGGGAGAGACAGGCAGGGACATGTTCATCCGAACATTGGATGGGTTCCTGAATGGAAAAAATAACAGTTGAGACACAATTCACAATATGTAAATTGCAGTGAGTCTGACAAGAGAACATACAATGCTGTGATCCTGTGACTTGATGTCGAAGGAATGGGGGATGTTGGTCCTGGCAAGTTTCTTATCATGATATCAGGATCTCTTAAAGGAGATAAGCTTCTGTACGATGAAATCGCATTCTTCACCTGGAGAAAGAAAAACTACCATTAAGAAAAATCATGAAGGGTACCTTGAAATATGATCCGTGTGTCAGATTGTAATAAACTGTGCTCATGTTTACAGCTTACTCAGACCTAAATATATACAAGCATATCTTACATCATGCTCTAATACAGAACACATGAAGATTTCATAATGGACCAACTATTTGACAGTACTAGTGCCAAAAATCATAGGCAGGATATAGAAGTCATACCATGCTGTTTTTCCCATCAGTTGAAGTAGGAAACATATCCCTTGTGATGCTAGACCTGGAACTCCTGACTGTGGCATGGTCTTTACAAAAGGGTGATCCATCAGCTGAGCAGCTGTAGGACGGGCTGCAGGGTCACGCTGCAAGCAGAGTTTCAGAAAGCTTTTTGCCTCAGAAGAAAGATTATCCGGGATATCAGGTATGTCTTTGCTGTTCCCAATTTTGAATATTGCAGCCACCTGTTAAATTCATCCAAGGTTAGCAGATAATCAATGGAAGAATTTGCACCATATAATTGATAAGCATGTAACATGTAAAAGTAATTGCATCCATTCAGCCAATAACTCACCCCTTCATACTGACTCCAAGGAGGCTTTGCTGTTGCCATCTCAAGAATGGTGCAGCCAAGGCTCCAAATGTCTACTGAAAGGCTGTAACCATTGCTATTCATAATAACCTGAAAATTTTGCCAAGCATTTAGTTAATATGTTCACTATCGGAGAATCAACAAGATACTTCAACTTCAGTAGCCTCACCTCTGGTGCCATCCAGTAAGGGCTCCCCTTGAAGGATTTGATAGATGTATATGCTGATATCTGTGTAAATATAACAGATTTATTTAAAAGTATAAAATAAGTAAGAAAGGCAGGCAGTCAACTATAGAATTATGAGATGCTTGACAGAGTTTAGCACTTACATGCTTGGCCATACCAAAATCAGCAAGCTTGATGTCACCATTAGGATCTACAAGTATGTTTGCCCCTTTGATATCCCTGTCAGAAAAGTAAACTTTCATTAATATAAGACTAACATGCAGTTGTACAAAGAGTGAAAGACAACCATATCTTATAAATTGATGATGGTAGTGACTGCCAAATACCTATGTACTGTATTCCGCCCATGCAAGTATGCAAGACCAGAAAGGATTTGTGCTGTGTAATTCCGAAGAACGGCCTCCCCAAATGGACCATATTCTTGAAGCAACTTATGGATAGAACCCCCAGAGACATACTCGAGATAGACCGAGAGTGTCTCATTGGACTGCATTGCAGCATAAAACCCATATATTAATGGATAGATTATATGTAACCACAGAAGATCATTATTAGTTCAGTAATTACCAAATCGCTGCCATAGTACTGGACAATGTTTGGATGTGACAGCTGACTCAGCAGCATGATTTCCTGTACATATCAACTAATGTCAGTATGAGAAGGAAAATCTTCTACAAGATTGATGCTGATATTTACAATATTTTCAAAGAATAATCACCTGATTTAGCTGCTTGAGGCACTCTTTTGAGTTAGAATCATCTGAAATGACCTTAACCTCTTTAATTGCACACATTTGGCCGCCTTCACTGCATAACATATATGTATTTTGAATATGATTCAGTACGGTGTTAAAACAAAATGAATATTACTCATCTGAAGAAATGAGAGAAAAAACACAATGCTTCAAAATCAAACTAAGCACCTGTTGAATCCCAAGTATACTTGCCCAAACGTCCCACTACCTAGCAACTTCCCCTTCTTCCACTGTAGAGAACGGGAAGGTAAGCATGGGGAGCCTGGAGGACGAGGAAGAGGTTGGGGTGAGCTTGAGCTTCGCGAATCATCCTGCCATGAAGTAGGAGACGCAGGGCATTGCCCAAATGTTCTTGATGGCACAGGGGAATTTTGATAGTGATGTCCTCTTGAGCTAGGAGGTGAAGTGGGCACTTGTGTACTGAACACAATTTCTGTTGATTTCCGACCACGACAGTATGTAGTTCGATTATTTGCAAGATCCAGATTTTGAAGGTGAAATTCTTTCCTTGGGGAAACTGATGTTTCAGATAATCGGGTATGCTCCACAGCCTGATTATTGGTGAAAAGGGTCCCCTCTGCTGGCATATAACTTTGTTTCCGAGATTCAATTGCTACTGTTCTGCCCAGAAGAGTGCTGCTTGTTTCTGACAACCTACAAAGTCAGACACAGGAAACAATTTTCAGATGAAATACATGCCTTTGATAAACAAATAGTAGTACTTTGTCTTTACATCCTGAAGATATCGTATCTCAATCAATAATATATTTTACTAAAGAAACACAATTATTTCCTTAGACAACTATTCCCTCCTACTTTGTAATCATGCAAGGATACAGAAAGGGAATAATTTTCTCAAATAAAAAATGCCTTTAATGAAGAGGTATGTTTGGATTAAGTATTGCTTCAAAGTCGCAAAAATATCTTTTTTAATCTCTATAACTAGACTAGCAGAACCGAGCCCATCAAAGAAATCCACCCAAATTGGCAGAATGTAAGAAGACTAAACAAGTTTCAGAAGCAATCATCAACAGAAGTGCTTTTGGCATAATAGGTCTGATATAGGATAATATATCATCCGTAAACCAAGTCCCCCAAAATCCAAATAGGCACTGAAATCGTCTGAACTTTACAAATTTCAGAGCAGCATGTTATTTGACTACAGGTTGACAAATTTCAGAAGGCAAAAACAGTCAACACTACTCTAAACTGGGTACTAAGCAATTAAGCATACCCCGAGATTGAAAAATCAGCAGAGATATCAAAATTGCAGCTCCAAAATCGAAGCAGCCAAGAAATTATCAAACAAAGCAAACATCAATATTTCGAACACTAAAGAGTTAAACAAATCTCGTCACCCAAATCCATTTTGGAATATACAGCTCCCACTCGTCAGTTCACCCTGAATTGAATCGGACGGGCAACCAAAGCAAAGCAATCCATTTGTGACGCCATCGACAAGCAAATTGAGTAAGGTTCAGGAACAGCATAATTGGCACCCCAAAACGAACGCACTTTACACCAAATCCCGCACGGGAAACAGCACCAAACAGCGCAACTTTAGCTCCCCGTGAACCAACCAACCAACCACCCAAACAAACAAACAAACAAACGAACGAACCACCGGACCAACCGCCGCGCCGTGCGCCGCCCACGTCGTCTCACCTGTAAACCCCGAGATCCAGCTGCTCGTCGGACGCCGAGGACCCCAGCGAGGCCGCCGCCGCCGCCGCTGGACGCCGACGCGGAGGCCGAGGCGGACGCGGACGCGGACGGCAGCGGCGCCGGCAAGGACGCCGGGCGCGGGAGCGGGAGCCCAATAACCTCTCCCGCCGCCGCTGACGGCTGCTGCTGCTTCCCGCGGACGCCCTTGGCGAGGAGCGCCTCGTCGAAGCTGGTCGCCTTCTTCTTCCCCTTCTCCTCGCCGCCTATGGCAGCAGCGGCCGCCGGGATCGCCGCCGCCGCCGCTCCGGCTCCGGCCTTGCTAGACTTGCTCCTTCCCTTGCCCTTCCACCACGCCGGCATCCTGCTGCCGCCGCTCCACGGTGGCTTCAGAATGGAGAGAGACGACGAGAGAGAGAGAGCGGCGTGTAGAGAGAGAAAGAAGGAGAGGCGTACACGCGGGAGAGGAAGCAACGAAAGGGGCAGCCTCGGCCTCTTGAGCAAGTTGTAACGACCGGGGTCGCCGTTGCGGGGCCCTCCTGTCAGCCTCTGCCGGGCACGTGTGGGACCCTGGCGCCCGTTGCACACGTCATAGCGCCTCGCGGTGCGGTGCGGTGCGGTGCGCCACCGCCCCCTGGGGACCACACGCCTGCCTGCCTGCCTGCCTGCCTGCGCCAACTCCGGCTGGAGAAAGGGGCCCGCAATGGCGCGGGCCGCTGGCTCGTGGGGCCATCCGGGCCCACGAGGGACGTGGGGCCAGGTGGGTGTCGTCGTGCAGCGTGCGTGTTGGCGGGGGCAGTGGAAAGGGGAGGGGGACAAGTGGACTGGAGTGGTGGTGGTGGTAGGCTGACGTGTCCGGCGGGTTTGGATTGGGTTGGCTGCTAAGCACACAGTGGTGGGTACCCACTGTCAGCACACTACTACTGTTCCTTTTTCGTCACCAGTGATGGTTCTTTGTTTGTTCGTCCTTGCATTTCGATTAGTAATAATAATAATAATGATACTAGTAGTATAATATTTCGATTTGTTACTACTAGCTAGGGATGGATGTTGAGATGCCGCTTTTGGTTTTAAGAAAAGAAGATGGGTAGTAGTAATGGTGATGGAAGGACTGCATATGATGGGTGAGCAAGTGATTGAGAAACGTTACTTGTATTTATCTAATTTCTCTTGCGCCGACGGGCGAGTGTGATGTTTGTTTTTAAATTCGAACGCGGTGATATGGAACAAGCGTCAATTATCGTGTACCAAACACGAACAAAGAGTTGTGTGGACGATTTGTCGTGTCTGAATTGCCTTTTATTTAGTTGTATTTATTTATTTACTTATTTATATATCCGGCATGTCAACTGTCTTGGATTGTTTCTTTGTTTTCTATGAAGTGTTATTGTTTTTGTTGGCACATATACCTAACCTAATTCTTGTGATGATGCGTGTATATATTATTCAGTTCCTGGCTACTACTACGGAGTATACATCTCATTTGCATGTCTTTGGTTTAAAACTATGTGACGGAGTGGTTCGCCAGCAGTGACGATGACATGAGGCCTGTCATTTGTAATGTAAAAGTAACAATTAATGACGCTGACATGAGGCCTGTCAACGATGTGGAAAAGTTACTCACTCATCGTAATTATCTATTTTGCTGGACCAAGGACAGATTATTTTTACCTCATAGTTGATTCATTCAAAGGATGAGCAATGCGTGTACTCCTACACCGCATCAGAATCCAAACCCGTACGCTGCACATGAGTGAGGAAAATAAGAAGGATCGGGAAGCCCCTGAAACGTGCAACGGATGATGTAGTAGTGGATGCTCCACTACAAATCTACAACACAGGCCGGCCGGTGACGCCCCACGCGGGGCAGAACCGAACCGAGCGCGTTGGGTGGGCGCCTGTTGCTGTTGGTGCGGATAACATAACGCAGCTGAATCCGCAGCAGCACCACATTCTTTGGGCAGTGCTGCAGATCGGGAACCCAGGGACTGACTGACTGCCCCTAGGGCCCCGCAAACAGCCAGCAGGTGCAGATGCATGCACGCACGCACAGCTTTGCTTCGCCGTTGGTTCGCGTGGCCTTTACCCGGGCCGGTTGGCTGCCCCACGTCACCGGCCGGGCCGGACACCCGCGCGCTCTCCTCGTTTTCCTCGGTCGCTGTCGTGGTCACATGGGAAATATGCATGCGCTGCTGCTGCTGTCCCCGTCCGTCGCCGAATCGATGCCATTCCCCCGCTTCCGCCCCGCCCGGGAAGCACAACCTTGGCTGCTGGCAGCCAATCCGGGGACGGACGACGTGGCCAAAAGCCGCCTCTTGTAAACCTGATGATTGAAAAAATTGAATACGGAAGCAAGCTAGCAAATGCCGCCACCACACCAGGGGTGAAATTAAAGGGCAATTCGGTCATCCAAGATTGAATATGGATTCAATTTGCGGTATGAAAAGATTTTGTCACAGTGCTGTTGATGGATTTCAAATGTTTTTATTAGCAAGTAGTACTTGGTTCCAAATTGACATGTCCTAACAAAAAGATTGCATTAAAAATCAATACATAAATAATGTAGATCGATCGACTGACTATGTGCAACAGATATACCATGTACTAACAAATAAAAAAAATAGTAAAAATCAATACATTAATGTAAATCGACCGTACGTGCGCAACAAAATGGCATGCTACTAGTACAACGTTTTCCGTAGCTAGCTCCATGACATCCGATCCATTTCCAAGCATTTTCCACGCACCCGCCACCGGCCTCCGTGCCATGGATGGGTGTCCGGTTACAAAGCACCTTCTTTTTCATTCATTCATCGTCACTTGGAAGTTGGAATTAATGGCCATCGCCTTCGCTCTGTCTATCTCGGCAATGCCATCATCATCGAAGTCATCGCTATCGATCGGCATCCCCTCGTGGGCACACCACCACCTAGGTTGCGCCCACCACTACATCTACATGGATCACAACCTCTCTCATCATCGGTCGCTAATGCTACCATAATCTACCTCACCTCGCTATGCTAGTACCATCTCATTAGTTTAACAATAGCACATTTTTCATCGTGTGATATAGTAAAACATTTTGCCATTAGCCCATTAGCAAAGTTATCGCCATCATGTACGCGTGTATGACGACGTGCATGGGGTTTTTCTTTAGTTGGTTGTGTTTATTAGTTGGTTGTTCCGACCTGTCCGGTGACATTTTGCCACATAATCACTCCCCCAAGCCACTTGCTTGGATGCACTTTTTATGAATATTCTCCTAGCCAACACGTACCAGCCGCATTAGGATATGCTAGTATATATACATATATTTTATTTTATAAAAGCTGCAGGTGGTGGCCGATCAGCTTGCTCCACCACCAACATGCATCTAGTAGAGTTAATAGACGTGGTGACGTGCATGCATGCCTCTACGATAAACTTATCTTATCAATATATATTATAAATAAATCAAAGACAGTATATATAGATTGATTAGCAAAAAGTGACAAAAAGGGGCCAAGCGAACTATATCTTCTACCTATCCAGGGCCGTACTTATGATTTGGAGACCCCAGAACAAAATTCACGATGAGGCCCTAAATTTCAAGAAAATTAAGCATACTTTCACTTAATTATAAAGCTTCAAATTTATATGGGTCTAACACTACTAGGTACAAATCAAATCTTAATACTTAAAAAGAGTAAAAAAAAGTAATGCAAGTAAGTAAAGGCATTCCCACAATCACGGCTCTATCGTAGAGTCCAAAAGACCATTTAATATCTCGGGTATTGTGGATTTAGAGTCTAAATAAGACTTGGAGTCTTAGTTTTTCCCATAAATACGCTAACACATCGGTAGCCACATCATCAAAATGCAATAAATCTGAAGGTAATAAATACGCTTGGGATTCTATGATAGAGTCTGCATTGTAAGTGCATTAATTAGCACTATAGTAGCGGCATATGCAGATCACTAGCATTTGTGAATTTGAGGCCTTCCGATTTTGAAGAAGGCCCGAATGGTCGTCCACCTCGCACTTGCTAATCGCCGCCCCTGACCTATCACATCCATCCATCTTGTTGTTTATCCCTACATGCAATTAACCACGGGCGGATCGATAAAAAGTTTACCACGCATATACGCATTTTCAGGAGTGAAAAGACCTCAAAGCATTACTCGATAGCTTAAAACGTTGGGGAACGATTGTATTATTGGACCACGCCGGAAAGCTAGGCGTAGCACGTCTCGGCCACTTGTTTTCCATCGAAACCACATCATGTACCGGTACCATAAAGTGTGTACTGTGGCGTGCTTTAGAAAAATGGAGTTTGATGAGCTCCTCGCGTTGGAAATGTTCGGCCAAGTTAGAACCAGAACATGATACGTACTGTATGATGACGTACTGCATGTCGTGTTGGCCATGGGGTCCACAACACACTTTTACTATTTGATGAGTACAAAATAAAGACTATTGACATAAACTACAATACTCAGTCTATGTTTTTTTTAAATCAGGGGAGACATAGAATCAACCACCTTGTTTTAGGAGAAAGCGGGGAAAAACATTTCGTGAGGTTAATTCTGTAAAACTAAAAGAAACTGAACAATTCCCATACATAATGTAAAATAAATTTGGGTGACGATCGTCCACAATAGTAGAATATGCATATACCATTTGGTATTACCTCAAATCCATTCGTCACAATATGTGATCCTTGAAGAGTATCTGTGTAGACAATCAATTTAAATCAATGTAGGGCGGAGAGTTAGGGACGGCTCTAAAAACCGCCCTAAGTGGTGTTCTGTAGGCTTTGAGCTTTAGAAATCACATACCTGTTTTTTTTTTTTTTTTTTTTTTTTTTGAAAACAAAGGCAGACCCACAATACTATGTGCGAGGATTTCCTCGATATTTTAACCTTCTTTTGCAATACAAATATAAAAAATAACGGGGTTTGCAAAATTGGTTACGCACTTTACTGGATGTCAGCATGAACCAACACAATCGAACTGGTTTTGTTTTCTGAATAGCGTGAAAAACAAGTCTCGTGTCACTTACTTTTGGTTTTGGATGAACGAAGAAGCATCGAGAAGCAGGTGGGCAGCCCCAGCAAGCCAAAGGCCGTGTGTTTTTGTTTGCAAATTGCAAGTAAAATAGAATAGCCAGGTGGAGCCGGTTGACAGCGACAGGGATCAAATCTAATGTGTACACCAAGTGTAATCATCCGGATAAGCGAGAGCAGAGGCAGATCGCGGTGGGGGCCTCTTCCTTTGGCTCCTGGTGCACCTGTTGGATGCCGATGCTCTGCTGTGGCGGCCAGTGGCCGGTGCGTGCGAATGCGACCACACGCCACGTCCACGTAGATAGCCTTTTGGGTGCAGGAATCTATAACTCCTATAGGAGATATCCCCTACTCAAGATCGCGGGGAGTTCCGCGCCTGACGTGATTGGTCTTACGCCGTGGCGAAACATAGCCTGTTCAAGCCGGCTCCTTACTCGGCTCGCCGCGTCGGCCTCTTCCCTCCAGCGTCGGCCTCTTCCCCTTCCTATTGAATCTGGCGTTAGTGGTCTACTTAAAGCCATGACTACAAGAGGAAAGCGAGCTAGGGAAAGGAGGCGAGGGGGGATCCATGCAGGCGGCGGGAGCTCCGAGGGCGCTGGCCGCCGACTACCGCGGAAGAGGTCGCCGGGCCAAGGGCGATAGTCGCGCGCCGTCAGCGTCCTTCACCGGTCGCGGGCATCGTGAGCCACGCCTGGTGATGAGCCCGCCATTGCCGCGACTCCGTGGGCGCGAAGCTGCGCCCTGCGGGAACGCTATGCTCTGCTCCTCGCGAAGCGCGCGCTCCCTGCGCCAACTCGGCGCCGGACGAGAGCGCCCGAGCCGTCGGACGGCGTTGCTCCCTCGACGCGACCCGAGCGCCCGGTCCTCCGGCGTCCGCGACTACGAGGCTCGCGTCACCGCCGTCCACTACCGTGGCGCCTCGCCACCCGCCGCCGCGATGCTTCTTGCCGCGGAAGAGGGAAAGAGAGGAGATGGCGGCGCGGTGGCGTGGAGGTGGAGGAGCAGCGTCATCCGGGCACTACGAGCTGGGCGCACGGGGCTCCGTCGCTCGCCATGCGGAATCCAGGTCAAATCTGTCGGAGCGAAGGGATGGCCGCGGTGGCTCGCGCGGATCTTTGCATAGGGGCGGCCGCGGCGGCCCGATCGCCGTGGCGTGAGAGGGCATGGCGGAGGAGGAGCGGAAGGGGTGGTCGCGATGGATTGAGATTGGGTAACTTGGTTTGCACCTCTTTTTCTTTTCCGCATTGCGCTCTCGCCGTACCTCATCTCCCATCTTCGGTCGGCGCGTGGGCGCGGAATCTGCAGCGGCGAGAAGCGGTCGTGCGGGATAAGCGGACTCGAGTCACGATCGGCCCGGCCGCGGCCCCTTTCGCGAGCCACCGGGCTCGCGGCGTCCGTCGTGCGGCAGCCATCTCGGCTGCATCGGCGTGTCTGCGGCGTGAACGCGGAATCGAAGGAGAGCGGTCCTGCCAGGTCGTCGTCGACGGCGTGGCCCTCGCTAGGCGAGAACGTGCGTCCATCATGGTGGCGACCTTGGCTTCCGGCACTGCGGCGGCGGCGTGATATGGCGTGGCAAAGCGGGCGGAGACGGCGAGGCGATGCGTCTGGTCAGCGGTCGACGAGTCGCGTCCCTCGTGAGGAGCGAGGGCTTCAGTAGCGTCCATGCCGGCACAAGCCTTTCTGGCGCTGCAGCTGCATTGATCATCGGCATCGACTTGCGGCATGAATGCGTTGCGGCCGGGCACGACCATGGCGTGCAGCCCGCGGACGAGCTTCGGCGAGGAGCATTATTCGGCGGAGGAGGCTGGCACAAGATGCGCGCCCGTGCGGCCACGAACCAACAGCGGTCGCGGGTGCGAGGATGGCCATGAGCAGCATGGTGCGTCGTGTTGGTCACCTTCATTGCTATTTGTTGATGCGATATGCCCACACAACAAATAGCCCACACGTAAATGATTCCAACAGTCATAGTTTCAAAGTTTTAATTGTTGAAATCATTTTGCAAGGAGCAATATATGTTCTCTGGCTATGACAACACTTGAAGGGAAAATGATGTGAAATCATTGCATTTTTTAATTCCCGCAAAGAACGCTACGGGTGAGGTTCCCCTAGTGTTAATAGTAGTAGGCAGGCTTTGCCGACAACCCGCTGGCAGTTTTAGGTCCTGTTTGTTTGATATGGACTAAATTTTTTTTAATTCTAGAGACTAATGAAAAAAGTCTTTCCAAGAGAGTCTTTTAGGAACTAATAGAAGAATAATCTAAAAAAGTTCATCCTATTTGGTTTTGGCAGGGACTAAAATAGACTTTTTTTAGTCCAAAGTACTAAAAAGTCCCTAATCCAAGCAGGACCCAAGCAGACCTTCAACTATACAAGTTTTGGCAGAAGATGTTTAACTTTTCTTAACAAGTTGTTATTCAAATTCAAATAATTCTTCAATGCTCGTAACCAACCAAGCTAATGTTAAAACAAGTGTCGTCTCTGCATTTCTACGCGATAACATATGCAGCGATACTTACTGTAGTTAACAAGAAACTAACACTCTGAAGTATAACAAGTTCAATGCACACCAGCAATATCAATTGGTAATCGAACGTACAAACTGTTACTAGCCATCTTTTCTCTTGGTGCACCGTGCGTTTCGGCAGGGAGCGGAGGTGCATCACGGATGACGCACATAACCCATCTGCAAAGCAACCTCTTTCTTGTCAGTAGTATCACATCATCACAAAGCTTTCCATGGATGGTTCCACCACCCAATTCCAATTGCAGGCGGCCAGCGGGCAGCTAGCTGTGCTTACGCGTCGCCTTCTGGCATCATTAGCGGTGATGGTGACGCCTCATCGACGAATCGTACGCGCACGAGCCAGCGGAATGTTCATCTTGTCACCTCACAAAATGACATGCACATAACCGTAGTCCTAATTTTAATTCATATACTAACAAGGATTAATTAGTGACTTTAACGATACAAATACGTTCGGCTGCCCTATGAAAATGAAACTACATACGCACATCTTATCTCTATACATATAAGCACACCCCGAGAGGATGATTAAGCTAATAGATCTAATTACTTGCCAAAGAAAGTTGGGCGGTGGGGATGCCGGCCATCATGCACCACTGCAGCCTCTACGCCGCCAACGTCATTATCTTCTTGAACCCACACCCGGCCGAAGCAAGGGCCTCAGGACTCTCCACAAACCTAGCAAAATGCTCCATCACTTCCATCTACACGCCAGATGATAGCCTAAAAACAACTCCAAGAGATCATATGGTGCCAGATATTAGAATTCTCTATCACCTACCTCGGAGAGTTCTAATATCTGGCACCACGGAGGCGGATAGGCATGCCCGTCACGGTTAAGAAGAGAGAAAAAAAGACAAAACCTAGAGTCCAGACCCAGTCGGGCCTGGATTTGGGCCTGACGCCGTCGCGCCACCCCGCCTCGATACGCAACTGCCATGCCGATATCCCCTGCCGCGGCCTCGATCCATGGCTGCCCCGCATGGATCTGCCCCGCCTGGATACACGAAGCTGGGGAACGGCCGATCCACTGCATTCAGGACAGGCCCGATGGATATAGGAGGAGTGGTCAGAGACATAGCTCCATCGCTGCTGGACTTCGTCTGCCGCAGATGCATCGCCAAAACGACCATTGTTGAAGGATTACAAGGACGAGCCTAGGTATGTTAAATATCCGAGCCATCACAGTTCTAGTGTCTAATGAGTACCTCAGTTTGGGACCAAGTGATGCAAGTATGGCTAAACGACAACGAGGACCGAATCGTATGGAGATGGACAACCAATGGAAAATACTCCTCTAAGTCAGCCTACCGAGCATTACAGATGACTTCTCACCCTATCCCGGGGTGCAAGCGCATTTGGAAAACTTGGGCACCACTTCGAGTGAGAATCTTTCTATGGCTAGTTGTATGGAGATGCCACTCGTCCGCATAATGGAGAGCATGCCAAGGGATACAAAGGCGAATCGACAAATGCTTCCCTCTGCGACGGGGACCCGGAGACCATTGACCACATCATAGTCTCATTCTCCTTCTCTAGATAGGTGTGGTGGACCATCCCAAAGATTTTGGAGTCGACTTCTCGTGAGGTGAGAGGGCGTCACTACTTGACTGGTGGGATCAATGGCATCAAAGATGGCATGGATACAAGAGGAGGGAGGGGGGCAACACCTTATTTCGCCTTAGTTGCACGGGAAGTTTGGAAAAGAGGAATGCAAGGTACTTCAAACCGCTTGCTTCCACCACCGCCCCACTCCTAGCCACCATCAAGCATACCATTGATCAATGGATCTAAGTCGGGGCATGCAACCTTAGTCACTTAATTCGTGAGTAATTGGCATGTGATTTGATTCGGGAGGAGCGCTGAATGTAATTTTTATCCTCCCCAACGCGTGTTTCCGCGTGGTGTAAAACTCTCCTACTTAATACAAAGATGCGTAGGTTGGGGCGGGGAAGCTCTTTCGGGCCAAATCGGAGAGCGGTGGGCGCAGAGAATGGGGCTCGCTGAGTCGAGGAGAGGGCGGCAATGAGCGAGGTGGTGGAAGGGAAGAAGGGGGCCGCCGCGGGTGCGCTTGGGGGTTTCGGCGACACGCGAAGCGAGGGGCGGTGGGCGGAGGGGCCGTGAGGGGCGCGGAGGAGCGATGAAGACGAAAGGGGCGCGGGCGCGTGTTGGTGGGCCGGCCCATTGGGGTGGTCGAACCGTGCCCCTCGTCCGACCACGTTGGCCCCTAACACGCCCCCATCACCGAAGGCCTCAGCCACTACTACAGAATTGAACTTGCATGGTGTTTATTTTTATTTTCCGTGGCGGGCATTTAGAAAACCGCCACGGAAAATAGTTGACCCGGCAGCCCCGCCAGGGAAAGACCGCCACGGTTAATCGATTAACCGTGGCGGGCATTGTAAGAAAAACCGCCCGCGGTTAATGCTGATTAACCGCGGGCGGTTATTTTACAAAGACCGCCACGGTTAATCGGTTAACCGCGGGCGGTTTTATTACAATGGCCGCCACGGTTAATCACCATTAACCGTGGCGGTTTTCTTTACAATGTCCGCCACGGAAAAGTCGGGCTATAAATACAGCCCCAACCTTCTTCTTCCCCACGGGATTTTAGCCATTTTTTAGAGTTTTGAGCTTCAAAACTCTAGAAAACACCATTTAAAGGGGGAGGTTTTGCCCTTGGTTTGATGAAGTTTGGCACCGCTAGGGGTATTTCTCCTCTTTCTCCCCTTTTTCTCTCCCTCTCTCCCTCTCTCTCCCTATGCATGGTTGAATGTGGTTTGTGCTCTCTCTCTTCCCCCTCTCTCTCCCTCCCCTCCCTTATCTCTCCCTCTCTCCCTCCCCTCTCTCCCTTTATTTTTGAGATCTAGTATCCCTCTCTCTCTCTCTCCCTCTCAAGCTAGCTCCTCTCCCTCTCTCCTCTCCTTCTCTCTCCCTCCCCCCTCTCTCTCCCTCTCCCCCCTCTCTCTCCCTCTTTCTCCTCCCTCTCTCTCCCTCTCAAGCTTAGCTCCTCTCCCCCCTCTCCTCTCCCCCTCTCTACTCCCTCTCCCTCTCTCTCTCCATCTCTCTCTCTCCCCTCTCTCTCTACTCCCTCTCCCCCCTCTCTCTACTCCCCCTCTCATTTTAGTATTCCTCTTTTGCACTTTAGTTTACTCTCTCTAATCATCGATACTTGATCTCTAATCATCGATCGCTCTCTTTGCTTTGGTTTAATTAATTTTGAGCAGGCCGTCATGGGCGAATAGGGATTGGATGTACAGGCCGAGGATGAGTTTGGATTTCGTTGATGATGTGCGAAAGAAGTTTATGCCCGTCGCGGCGAAGCATCGAATCAGTCAGGGTTCGGAAGTAATGGTGTGCCCGTGCTATCAGTGCAAGCATATGTTCTTACACAAGGATGACGACGTCGTGGAGCACTTGCTGCGGTATGGTTTCATCAGGGAGCCGAGGTACACCGTGTGGACGTATCATGGTGAAAAAGAACCGAGTGGCACGCCCGGTTCATCCGGAGGACCCCCGTCATTTGCAATGATGGAAACAACGGTGGTGGGACGAAGGACGAGAACAAATTGATAATCGTGATTACATCACCGTAGATGAACCGCTTGAAGACATGCGGAAGACAATGCGGGTGGAGATGATGGTGAACAGTCGATAGTTGATGACATGTCACCCGAGGATGCTGATCTTTTTCGAGGATATTGCCAACCTCAAAGATGAAGATGACGTGTTGTTTGGCAATCCAAGATGGCTCGAGAATTTTAGGCAGATGAATGAAGCGGTGGCAATTGACCCTCTCTACAAAGACGGACGGCAAATGTGCGGAAGCATTGCACGGTGCTACGTTTTAACCTAACGATGTTGATGCTGAAGGCTCGCCACGGGTGGTCGAACCACGAGCTTCAATGACACATTACGGGTCCTCGGTGACCTTTGTTTTACCCGGGGGAATAAGGTGCCCGCCAATACCTATCGGGCGAAGAAGCTGATTCGTTCTATGGCGATGAAGCTTAAGAAGTTTCATGCGTGCCCTAACCATTGCATTCTATACCGGGGTAACTATGCGGACTTGGTAGCTGTCGCGTTGCGGTTATAGTCGTTACAAGAGGAATCTTTGGGTGTCGTGCCACCGATGAGGGAGGGACCGTCGAGAGGGCCCAAGAAGCGTAAGACGGCCGGCAAGAAGAAGCGGATGCCACCTCGAGGACGAGGAAGAAGAGGGTTACACCTGGAGGAAGATCCCTTCCCTATCGGGGTGTGGTACCTACCCGTGCTCGATCGCTGTGTGCAATTTTGGGAACCCGGAGGATGCCAAGCCGATGTCCCGGCATGCATCGGCGGAACGCACAAAGGGCGATGGCAAGCTGCGACACCCCTCGGATACCAAAACGTGGAAACGCATCAATGACATGTTCGGAGTTGAGGGACGAGCCCGAGGAACGTAAGGTTCGCATTGAGTAATGGCGGGATGAATCCGTTCGGAGACCTCGGTAGTTCGCGACAAAGCACCTGGCGGTCACCCTCACCATATACAACCCGCCTCCCTACGAGTGTCTCAAGCGCAAATATCTTCTATCGGCCATGCTCATTTCGGACCAAAGCAGCCCGGCAATGATATAGATGTTCTCATTGAGCGATAATGGAGGAATTGGCGTAAGCGTGGAAAGGGGTCAAGATTATGGATGCATCCGAGAAGAAGAAGTTCACTCTAAAGGCCATGATAATGGCCACCATCGATGATTACCCCCGCTCTCTTTTCATTATCGGGCGGATTAAAGGAAAGACGACTTGCACAGTTTGCATTGAGAATACCCGCTCCACTTACCTTAGCGGATCCCAAAAAGGCGGTGTACATGAAGCATCGTAAATTCCTGCGCAAAGAACACAGTACGGGAAACTTCGATGGATGAGTACTTTGACGGGCGAGGCAAATGGGTGAAACAGAGGAGCCGGAAAGGGTAAAGTACGGGCCAAAGGTGTTTGAAATAGTGAAGAACATAAACCACGAGTTTGGAAAGAAGAAGAAAGCCGGTGAGCCAAAGGCAAAAGAAGAAGCGGAAGCGGAACAAAAAGGCGTGGAAGAAGAAGAAGAAGAAGAAGAAGCGTAAGCGAACCCATTCGCGCCGCCCAAAGTCCCATTCAAGAAGCGATCGATTTTCTTCAAGCACCTGCCATACTAGAAGATGCTCCATACACCTCATGCCATCGATAACATGCATCTGTGACGAAGAATGTCTTGAGCTTGGTCGGGATTTTCCTAGACATCAAGACTAAGAGCGAAGGACGGTGTCAAGTCACGTCGAGGATCTTGCCGACATGGGCATCGAGGCCGAACTTCACTTGACACCCTCGGGGAATAGCGGAAAAGTCGACCTTCGGCCCGAGAGCTACAATCGACCAGGATGAAAAGAGGGATTTTTGCAAATGGCCGGGGATGTCAAAGTGCCGGCGGTTTCGTTCCAACATGAAGAGCATTGTATCGATGAAAGACCTCACACTTTGTCAAACTTCAAGGCCCATGACCGCCATGTCATGCCGGCGGTGTTCCTTCCAATTGTGATTAGGTGCATCGGCCCGAGTTCGTGAAGATGGTCGTTACATGCCTCGTGCTACTTTTTAATCGCATCACGAGAGAAGGTCATCGCTGAAAATGACCTCCCAGACCGAAAGAGTTCATCGCAGACTATATGCCGGCTCGAGATGTGCTTTACCCATTGTCTTTCTTCGATATTATGTCACACCTCATGATACACATGGTCGATCAGATAGAAGAACCGGGGCCTCTCCGCACGAGATGTGGACGAACGAGCGGTTCATGTCCTCTCTTAACAGATCCGTCCTTAACCGTGCATACCTAGAGGGCTCTATGATCGAGGCATACACACAACATAGGAGGCCGTTACTTCGCCGCACTAGATACATCAGGGATGGAAATGCAATAGCCTACCCGAACACCCGCACGAAGGCGAGAACAGCGGGGATGGGCAGCGGGGAGAAAGTACGAACCGATATAGACCAAGAAACAATCGAAGAAGCCCATGACAGCTCCTCAACCGGTTAGTATCAATGGAAACGTGGTGAGAAGCATCCGAGGAAATTCGCAGCAAGCGTGGCGGGCGCACGAGGGGGTGGGTGCGAGACAACACTAGTTGAATTTCACAACGTGGATCGAGAACGAGGAGATACCCCTAAACGCGGATACGAAGAATCGATGCTTGCATACAGCCCATCTAGCCAAATCATCACATGGCAAGGTTACGACATCAATGGATACAGTTCCACACGAAAGAAAAGGACAACAAGAGCGTCACGTAACAGCGGCGTTTGGTATGAGGGCATTGACATGGCCACCAAGGAACTCAAGACATACTATGGGCAAATCCAAGAGATTTGGGAACTTGATTATGGCGTAGAGCTGAGATACCCATTTTTCGGTGCCGATGGGTCAAGCCAACGGCGGTTGATGTGGACGAAGTTGGGTTAACCACCGTTTAGCTCGAAATACTGGAGATGATGAGTGGGTACTTTCGCAAGTCGCGTGGGCCTGTAGCCTACTACCCGTGCCCAAATCGGCAGGGCAAAAAAAGCAACTACATGCGGTCGTGGAGGGAAGCAAAGGATCGTGGGAGCCGATGGAGTGCGAGAGTCCTGAAGAGTACAACAACTACGTAGAGTTTACGCTCTTTACCGATCATCCAACCAAGATCAAGGAAGTCGAGACACGCGTGTGGGGAATGTCATTAAGACCAAGACAAAGCCTCGGTGCCGCGCGGACGGTCGAAGAAGACGGTGGCAGCCCCCAAAAAAAAAAATAAGTCGATCCTTTTGTAATAGAACCAAATATGTAATGGAACCAAATATGTATGTCACGACATTTATGTAATGGAACTAAAATGTATTTGAGATCGCCTCACTTGCTCGAAACGTCCCGACTTGTCAATTAAAGACTGTATTTTTAAATCAAGCAAGAACTATCAAAATTCAAGTTTCACATTTTTCATGGGTACACATACTCATAGGGAGGCCACACAAAAATTTTCAGAATTTTTGAATGAACATTTGAATTGTTATGAATTTTACAAATTCAATTTGTGAATCTATTTTGAGGGCGGGCATTTTACAATGCCCGCCACGGGTTAATAGATTAACCGTGGTGGGCATTGTAAAATGCCCGCCACGCAAAATCGACGCCTATATAAAGGTGGGTAGGCTGACCCGGGCAGCGGCTAAGTCCTTAGATCCCCGTCTCATTCTTCCCGAAGGGATTTGCTTAGAATTTTTTTCGTTTCCGGCCCGGCCGAGCGCCTTGCGCGCCTCGGGTCCTCTCGGGCTTCCGTCCCGCCTCCCCCGAACCTCTCTGGCTTCCGTCCCGCCCCCTCTCCCGTCCCGCGAGGGCGCCGCGAGGGCCGCGTCCCCCCGTCCGCGAGAAGCGCGCCGCCGCCTTACGGTGACAGCTGCCGGCCGGAACCCTATGCCGCCGGGATGCGGTGGCTGCCTGTCCCTGCCTCCGTGCGTCGCCGGCTTCCCGTGCCCGCCTCCCCCGGCCTCTCCGGCTTCCGTCCCCACCCCTCTCCTCCCCCGCGAGGCACGCCGCGGGCCGCCTCCATCCGCGGGGGCCGCCGTCCGCCCCCTCTCCCCCGTCCGCGGGGGCCGCCGACCAGAACCCCAGGCGTCGTCGGGATCAGTGAGTCCCCTGCCGCGTAGGAACCCCTAGCCGCCGCCGGATCCTCGTGATGCCATTCTTTGGTTGGTGATGCACATTATACTGTTGTCTTCAAATGGGATGAATTTGAGCTGCCTATGATGCTATTGTCTTCAACTGGGATGAAGTTTAGCTGCCTATGATGCTATTGTCTACAAAATTTTGTTTAGATAGAACCGAGCATATGCCACGCTCGCGTGATGTTTAGTTTAAAATTTTGTTGAAAAATGGACCAAATTGAGATGAACTTGGTATTTTTACACATTTTTTGGAAAGTATTTGCTTTTGCTGTTTAAGGGGCATCTGTGAACCATCTTTACATATGTTCTTTCCACCTCATTGGATCTTTTCCCATTAATTATGCACTAGCAGTTTACGCACTTATCCACTTTGAGGGCTGTAGTGGCTCTTTGGAACTTGTATATTTGTGGTGATTAGTGAACAATCTCGTGTCATTGGCCTTCACTATTTCACCTGAAAGCATGCCCTTAGTTTGCACCTATATTTTGTGTAGTGTGAATCCATGAGTTTGTGTTACCTTTCATTGTTTTTGAAACAAATAACCTTTCATGGTTTGAATCATCCAATTTCGTCCTCCAACAATCTCATGCTTGGGTAATCGTGGTTTTTCTCTTGTTGAAACTATTAGCTTAATTGTTAGTTGAGCATGCGGTGTTTTTTTCAGGTGCCCTTCAATGGAAAACGAAATCTTATTGTGGAAAAGTTTTGAAATACTCATTCATGGACATTTTAAAGCTATTTGATTTTCGTGAGTGGTGCTGTTTCTAATGCTTTCGTTATTGTCGAATTTGACATGAATATAGTGCCTTTACGCCCCTCAATACACTTGTCTCCCATGTCCTAGCTAGTGGGCGGTCCTAGCTAACACACAATTATGACCATTTGACATTAACTTGAAATTTGGGAGCTGCTGGTCCTAGCTATTTTGATTTGTGGTGGCTCTCTGTCTACCTCTTTTGTACCTCTACTCTCTATACTTATATGATGATCGAACTATTTGTATAAATAGTCCACGAGGCGAATGTGAATCTTTTTCAAAGGCGAGGCAGTGGCGATGATGAAATGTCCCCACACTTGTGAGCGACTAAACGAGGGCGGCTTGTATAACATATACAAGCAACCGGTTTAGACGCGATGTGATAAGGATAGTTGGGGACTTCTCCGAGCCAAATTTGTATTTTACACATTTTTGTATTCTTACACATTTTATGTATTTTCACATTTTTTTTGTATTTGTAGACATTTTTGTATTTTTAGAGTATTTTTGTTTTCTTTTTTGCCACTACTCTATATATGTAAAATGGAAAACTATGTAATCATGAGAGGAATTCAATAAATCTATGTTTCGAGATGACTCGTGACACTACATACTACTACGTACCTTTTTCACTATAATAAAAATGCTATGTGTGTTCCCGTAGAATCCAATGGCATCCGAACCAACCGATAAAGATCGTGCAATAGGTGGCCGAGGCGAGGAGGATGTGGCCTCCACGTCCGATTCTTCCTCGGCAAAGTGGATACGTGAGCGAAGAGTTGACACCGAGAGAGGCCATAGAAGAAACGTCCTAGGGAGGACGAAATTGATCGGGACCGGCAGCGAGATGAGCCCAACACCGCGAGGGTTCTCGAGTGGACGACACGGAACCAAAAACGTAAGTATATCACGACAAACACAACGTCGTGTGCCTCGTGTAAGTACCACGACTAATTTTAGTTGTTGTCATGACAGTTACCATTGGTGCCTCTGCGTCTAGAGTTTGGTGAAGAGAGAGCTCGGTCGGAGGGGCAGGAATCACGGTCCCCCAAAGACTTCGCGACCACCACCTCCAAGAAGTCCAAGAAGTCCGGCTTGAAAAGAGGCCAAAGCACGGGAGGCACCGTAAAGGCGAGGTGGTGCGTAATATATTGAGGATAGGGCGAATGGAGATCCCGTGGAGCCGGAATCTATCGGGGCCGTCTATAGCAACGGATCTCCGTTATAGCCAAGGAAACCGTGCCCATCACTTACCTAGGCTGGAGGAATGTCCCGAAGGTCTTGAAGAAGAAGGTGTAGAAAGGCGTGAAAGTCCTGTTCCATTATCCAGGGCCAGAGGGAGGCTTTGACAAAAAGAAATGCCAGAAGTATGTGTGGACCGTTGCAAGCAAAGTGCTTCGCACCCTGCGGAACAATCTCTACACAAACTATGTGCAGAAGGGCAAGTCACCACTTCAAGCCTACAACTTCTTAAAGCAACCCGTGCGGGATGAGTTCGTCAACCTTACGACTAACGAAGAGTATGAGGCCAAGTCGAAAATGGGTAAAGAACTCGCAAAGAAGAACGAACTCAGGCACAACCTCGACATGGTAGGATATTTTGGTCATAAGGATGGATGGCGGCAGAAAGAAAGGGAGGACGCTGAGAAAGGGATAGTGAATCCGTTGCTAGACCTTCCGAGAGGTTACGTGACTTCTTCTATGCCCGTCGGCCCAAGAAGCGTAAGACCGACAAAGACGTCCAAGTACAATGACCCAAAGGTCGACGAGGTGGAGAAGAAGGCCATGCTTGTCAAAGAGGCCAAGGCGCGCGGGGAGTTCCAACCTAGGAGGGAGCACGACGAGCTGACCGAGGCAATCGGAAGACCCGAGCACCGTGGGAGAAGTTCGGGCCGGGGCTCGAGGTATACCCGGAAGACCGTGGATTCTTGGGCATCCGACGCGGCCGACTACCACACGAGGCAGAGGTACAAGGAAAACCTTAAGATGCAAGGCTATGAGCAGGCCATAAAGGACATAGTCGAGAAGAAAATAGAAGAGGTATTAACGACAAGAGGTCTTTCCAACATCCAAGGTGTGGGTACGAGTGATGTCGCGGGAAGAACCCAATCGGCGATCTCGTCGAACCCCGCGCGGTGGGCAAACTCTATATACCCGTTGGCGGGAAGGGGGAAGAAGAAGGAGGTAGCCTTTGCCGTGGTGTGGTGTCGCACCACGGAGAGATATGTTGTACAATAACGAGCCGGTCCCACCGGACTATGCCTTTGTTTATCCGACATCCATAGAACCGGCCCGGGTGATGAGGAGATCGATATGCTAGGTGAACAAGGAGAAACAAGACTCAAGGACCTTCGGGAGGAGAGGGAGTACCTATGGAATAAGGAAGACATTGCCCTGGGTGAAACCGACGACACCACCTCCGACGGTGGCGGCCGTTCTCCTCCTCCTTCTCCCCGGGTGGCGGTGGCGATGACGATGATGATAACGACAACGATGGTGGCCGAGGTGCCGGAAGTCCTCGGCCCCGAACCCACCGGAAGGAGAAGATGGTGGCCGAGGTGGTGGAAGTCCTCGTTCGAACCCACCCTCGGGAAGAACCGGAAGAAGAAGACGGTGGCAAGACACCACCTCACGGCTCAGCAAGAGGACACCTTCTCCTAAGAAGGTGGCTCGGCCCCTCCCACGCCATTCAAGCGCCCAATGGTCAAGGAGGTTTCAGAAAATGTGGCAGGTATAGCAAAAAAAATATGGCTAATTAACTTGTACTAGGCATTAATTGGTGGCTAATGTAGTTCAATTCCACATGCATAGGATTCTCAACACCGCCTCAGACCAGTCAGAAGGAGGATGAGGTCGAATGTTCCCCCCAAGAGCCGAGGAAGAAGAAGCTATCAAAAGAAGATGAGGAAGTTCTTGCCCTGACCAACAAATACTTAGATGATGAGGCCAGGAAGGAGCTAGCGGAGAAGGAAAAGGACCTCCGATTGGCTAAGCAGAACCCGGGGGCCGTGAAGACTGGCAGTACTAGGTACGTATATGCGTGATAATCTCAACCAAACTAAGCCAGACATATTAGCTAGAAAATGCTAACGTACATCTCCTTCTGTATAGGACTTATATACCCCATCGGCGGGGACAATGGGTCAGCGAGGACTGCCTAGACTACTTTGACCTTGGCAAGTTTATGGTGCCCAAGGGCCAGCTAATCGAGAAAGAGGAGTGGGACACTCGCAGGTTCCACCTATTATATAAGCATGCAGTTGATCGGGGGGTGACGGAGTTCCATTTTAGGGTTCCTAAAGAGCTCTTTCACTTGGACTTCGACATTTCACCGCCAATAGGCTTCGACGAAATGTGGCGGTTGCTACGGCGCGCGAGGACCTCGACCAATCCATTGTCACCCTCTTTCTTTGCGTGAGTTTATTTACCGATCATTACACGCCGTACCACGACTAATTCTAGCTCTCCGATTCTATAATGACGTGACCACATGTGCTTGCAGGATGCAAGCATTGGTAGCCCGAACGATGGATCGCCCCGGTTGTGTTTCTATGTCCGGCGTATATAGGCGTGGCGTATTTTTCTCATTTACGGATGGAGACCCGGAGGAACCCGTGAGCTCAAGAAGTCGGGCAAGGCCGAACAATATAAACACTATGAAACATTATGCAATGCAAGAGTTAGAGAGATGGCGGACTACATCCGTAAGTGCATGAAGAAGATCAAAACGGAGGCCGGTTGTCTCATTGCGCCCAACATATCAAGTAAGTCAAAAGCAATACTTTTTATTTTTGAACACTTGGAATCTATCTCTAATCAAATAAAATGGTGTAGCATGGCGGTGTAGAAACAACGGCACACATTGGCCTTTGGATTACTTGGCTAATCTTCCCTCGGGATGGAGCGGCCCTTAAATTTGGACTCGTTGTATGATACGCCAAAAGGCCTGCATGACATTTTGAAGAGGCCATGCAAATTTGTAAGTCACGACACTTGTATACTATTTCATACCGCAAACTTACGTAAGTCATGACTTTGTGTGGGATTTCGCACGGGGCTTACAAGGATTACTTGAAAGACCCCGAGTCATTGGATCGGAGGATGAGCATACGCAAAGAAAAACATAAGGGACGAAATGAAGATCGGGGCGAGATTACGAGGTATATGCAAAGATTACTCTCGTTTGCTCATCCATATTGAATGGTCTCATAATATTCTAACCATTTTCTCGGTACATATATCGTGCATGCAAGGCGGTAAGCGACCTTTTCGGGCAAAGAACCCGTGTGGTTTCTATGCTCGTAAGTTCATATTCCGTAGTGGCGTGTACCGTACTACGTGGCGCGAGCCGACGAAGAAAACCTCACAAGATTTTTTGGACGAAAGGCTTGGATGACATGAAGTTCAAGAAACCGGTTGGCGCCATCCGTAGGGGCGTCGTTGAGGACGTTTGTGCTACCTACCGGTCATTTCTTCGACCCTAATGGCGACCTTGCTACAAATCCCGACTTATGGGAACTACGGATTTGGAGAAATAAGCTAGACATGAATGACTATATGTGGGATGGCCCGAGTTGTAACCTAGCTAAACGTGATTGATCAATCGATCGTTGGATCGAAGTTTTGTAAATTTCGATGTGTGGTGATCACACTTTTTAAACTCTAAGTGCTTAATTGAATGTCCATATTAGTTGAATGTTAAATTGTGATGCGTGTTTAAGATTTATGTGAATATTCTCTTATTTTATTATTTAATATGTGGTTTAAATCGTAATTTATAATTTTATAGTATTTTTTGAATTATTTTTTTTATTAATCCTGAATTAATTAACCGTGGCGGGCTTATAACAAAAACCGCCATGGTTAATACATTAACCATGGCGGGCATGTAACGATGCCCGCCATGGTTAATCGACAACCGTGGCGGTTTTTGTTAAACGCCCGCCATGGTTAATGGATTTTCCATGGCGGGCATGGGGTCCGCCACGGTTAATCGAACGATTAACCGTGATCCTAGCTCCGTGGCGGACCTAATGCCCGCCACGGAAAATCCAAAATGCCCGCCACGGTTAATCATTTCTGTAGTAGTGAGCAACCACCTTTCAGTGCCGCCGTTCACCATCTCCTTAATTAGTACACCATTGGCAGCAAGTTTACACATCGATATGGGTGTAATATACCTATATCAAGTTGGCAAGCTAGGGTACGATCTTTGCCAGGATTTACAGTTCGTCCTAATTAACTAGTTAGTTGCTCATGTTATAAGGTTAATTAGCTGGATTAACTGTTTAAGATTTCACCGTATGAACCCCAGGTGGTCCTAATGATTTCGACAATATCTGGTTTTGGAGCTATAATAGTGTAGCCACAGAGAGTGTGGAGGGGAAAATGTCGAGCGTGTAGAGCAAGGTTGACTAGATAGATGTGGCGTCGATTGCAGTATGTGGCTGCAAGAGTCAGCAAGGGCAATTCATCATTGGTTACGTTAGAGTCGTTGACCTGTGGATTCGTTTTCTAGAATGTCTCTTCAATCCCGTCTTGTTACGACGCTGTGAGTGGTTGACTTGCTCCCAATAATCCACTTTTTCATGTGTCATCCATCATGTGGCTCTGGCATGTTTCTTTTTTTTTTATTTATTTACTGTAACAATAAATAATGCAGGTGAGTCACACACAAGGTGTGTTGGCCTTGGTACTACTTAAAAGCAAAAGTAAATTTTGTGCCAATGGTTACTAATCTTTTTTCTGAATTACTTCCATGAACCTATTTCTATGAGTTCCTTTGAATGAGCAAGCTTAAGTTGATGAAGTTACTATGACACCATGCTGTCGATAAGCACGTCATTATCACTAAAAAATAATAATGTTAAATCCTAAAATAAATTTGGAAGCGCGAGTGTGCATAGCAAACCGAGAATTCAAATCTGGGTATACAGGATCCACATGATTTTGAAAAATCTGAAGCTACTACTAGTACCGATTTCCAGATATATATTTTCAAATGTTTAGAAGTGAAACCAGATTTTTATTGTTTCTAATAAAGACTAGCTAGACTAGTAGCGATTAAATTGTACGGGAAGGTGGTTTAATTTTGCAACATCCGCTAGGTTGCGCCTAGGGCTTTTCACAATGAAATGTCTCAGAACTTTACCCAACCGAACTTTGTCAGAACCTTGTCAGTTCGGTTCGATTTAGCACTGGAGGTGCCGCCCTTAGAGAGATTCTCTAGTAGTCGACTCGTGATCTAACGTAGAGGTCCTAAAATGACTTATCACCACAGGACTCGGAAGCATACGACTCCTTTTATTTGGTAATGTTATGGACCAGCCACGGACACCCAACCAAGGATTTGTTTATTTGTAATGGGATTTACACGACATATTTGGTAATGTTACAAACCAGCCGAAGACACCCAACCATTAGGTGGCTGTCTCTCTCCTGTATGAGTCAGTTCACCACTGTGGGTGCCCGGAGGTGGACGACATCCATCTCAGAACTAGAGAGGGAAACTAGAGAGCGAGCATAGTGAGTAACATACGAACGGCATTTTCAATTTGGCTCCGTACCAATCCTATCGATTGCTTGGAGGTAGCAGCAGCACGTTTGCGCGTATGCAGTCCGCCGGCGAGGCGAGGTATTCTTGCCCACGTTTTGGCCGGATCGATCAGCATCAGTTCAGCCCGAGGCGCACAAGTTGGGCGGCTAGTTGCTGGATGGGCCACTCACTACCCACTACCCTGCAGGTCGCTCGCTAGTAGCTGCCACCCCACCAGAGCATCACCAACAGCAACAAGGCCGCACTGCACACACAGACACAAAGTCGATCAGAGTTGGACACATTGTTCACGTGCTCGCCTTGTGCATCGCCAACGACTGCGATGTGGTGGCGCTTGCCTCTACTAGTTGTGCCGTGGTTTTGTTTTGTGGGTCTTCTTTTCTCCACTGTGTATACTAGTTTTGCATGGAGAAGCCTATAATTATCACCGAGTACATAGCTTCTGCCAAACTTGACAATAACTTTTTGTCAACGTAGAGAGCGTAAAATAATATATAGTGTACAAATATAATATTTGCCAATCAGAAAATAGCCAAAATTATTCTTAGCATATCAAAAGGGTGTGTGCTATTTTTTTATCCAAACCTTCATTAGTTATTAGACAACTATTTAGCAAACCACAACTAGTTTAGACTATTCTTTTAATCCCAACTAGTGACTAGGACGCTCTAACTGATCTAAACATGCCATGTACCACTAGGTATCGAATGTAATAAATCGATCCTAACTTATGTGAGCAGAACACATGGGAACTAATGGGGAGTGCTTCTCACTGTATAAGTTGACGTAGGCTTAGTTTCATAAAACATTAGGTGAACTTTGTTGTATTAACCGTAACATTTTGTAATGTTTTGTTGATATAAACCTGTCATTATACATTATATTTAGGGTTTAGAAAGAAACCAATTTCCATGAATAAATTTAAATTAAAATAAATTATGAAACAACAAATAAATTATGAAACAACAGAATGCAAACGAATCACTACAAGTCATCACAAACTGACAGTGAATGACATGCAAAACCGAAGTGTTACCAAAGCAAACACAGTCAGCTAAGACCAGAACTGTCTGTGTTAAGAGCAACAACATTGTCGGGTGTATACACAAATCGACAATGTTAAGAGCAACAAAACTATTGAGTGCAAACCCAAACCGTGTTAAGAGCAACGACACTATCGGGTTGTGAGACCCAAACTGCAAGTGTTGTTTTGGGCAACACTACCGCTCGAAGCACGAACCGTCAATGTTCTTTATGCGAACATTGTTGGTTTGGGCCTCACCCGACACTATAACACAGCCGGTTTGGTTTCCTAACTGACAGTGTTAGTTTAAAGTTTGTTGACATTGGAGCCTCCAACTGGCAGCCTTGCGTCACATCACCGCCGGTTGGGAGCAATTGACAGTGATTTGAACTTCACATCACTACCAGTTTGGTATTCCCGGTCAAAATTCGGCAGTGATGGTTTTTTGAAATGACAGTGATGTGCACCTCTAGGGTAGTGAGATGATGGCCCACCAGACCCATGGATGACTCTTCTTGGAATTTTCTGAGTCTCTGAGGATGGAGAAGACTCTTATGCAACCGTTTGATCAAGAATTAGCGGTGCTTTGGGCTGTTGTTAATTTCTCTCTGGTTTTTGCTCTAGTTTCTGTTGTTCTCTTGTCAGTGTGTTGCAGTATTTTCTGAGATGAAACTCTTCTCAGTTCTCTTGACAGTTTTGGGTGTAATCTTTGGAAGTTTTATCCATGACATCAGTTAGTTAGAAGTTGATTAGGCGGCTTAATTATCCTTGTCGATTGTTGTATTGTTAGGATGTTTTCTACTTATGTCTTTTCTTGGTCGATCTTTCTATATAACCTTCTAAACTCTTTTGTATTTCCAATGGAAATGGAGTTTCCCGCGTGAAAAATGCTACAACATATTTACAACAGCCGTTGCACAATGAGCAGAAGGTCCTAGTAGCTAGAGTGCATGAGCGTCATGGGTGTTGGTGACCGCGTCCATGGTCTTGACTGGCGTCCAAGCCTGGTACTGAAGTCTCTCCTCAACAAGTTTTATAGCTCTAAAACACGAGATTATGTGGCAGCACGTACCCTAGCCGACCTTGGGCTGCGAGTGCGAGCTATAAGTCACCTCCGATCCCTGAACATGACCAGATGCATGAAACATGGATGTGTTTGTAAGTAGTTTGCAGCAAAGACAAGCAAGGTTGACTTTTGAAGAAGTTGCTGGAGAAAATGACAAACAAGGTTGACTAGGGAGCATGTATGTGGTGACGAGCTCGAAGCTGGTGGCTGCAGGAGCCAGCGAAGGACCTATCCTCGGTGACTTTGGTGTTGACTTATGTGGAATCCATTTTCTAAAATTACCGAATTAAGTCCCACATTTTGTTACGTTGTAGACGGCGGTTGAATTGTTCCCATCAGTTTCCTTTCATGTTACCTTGTGTAGGGCGCGCAAGGATTCACTGGGCATGCATGTCTACTAGTAGGAATAATTAAATTGTTCCATCCGTCTTAAAATAGGAAGCATTTTTTTTCATAGATGTTTTTAATATGGGATTTGCTATATCCGAGTCACCTGAGCATAGGACATTACGTATGTACTGGGAGAACATCACAGAACATCGATTTTGTACCATGTGAACATTATGGCATGTCGGCATAGAACACAAGTACAAATACAAATTAACAAGTTATAATTTTTTACTATGGAAGAACAAATGACAATTTCTATCTTATATAAGCACAATCATAGATAACAAATAGATATTTTTTTTACTGTGGGAAAACAATAGACAATAGCAACCTATCTTTCTTTCTCGAGAAATAGACAATGTCTTTCTCGATGGGAAGAATACACTCGTCCCATGGCGGCAATTTTGCAATGTACATGAACCGTGGTATGTAAATCAAGTTGCAAGCTATCCTTATCTGCCGTAGCGTGAGAAAATTTCTACTTAGTGTTCAAAATACTCCTTATGTCATAAATTATTTAGTCTTCTTATATCCATAGCTAACTCTTTGATTATTCTCTTAAGCTAGCTGCACTGGCATATTGGATCTCATTCGTTAAAGGTCTTTTACCATAAAAATGCCGCACCGGGGACGGTAAAGGCTACACTAGCGTAACGTATGGGCTTGTACACGCCATATATAGTGGAGTGGCGAGGGCTCTGGGATAACGACATGGCGAGTGAGGAGAGAGGTGAGAGCATACAGCAGCAGGCCCACTATTTCAAGTAACTAAAAAATAATATAACTCACAGACCAAAAAATCAAATTAAATTCTGATTACACCATTGAATTCGTTTCAATAAATCCTTCAAAAGAACATTTTACATGGATATGTTTAGATAAAATTATAAGTGGGCCTCACAGATGGTAGTAAGTATAGAGTAGAGATATAAAAGATGGATGAGTGCGAGAGAAAATGGTATAGAGAAGAGAATTTTTGATGAATGGATAGATGATACATTTAAAGGGCGAAGAGCGTGGATAGTCTTATGTAGTGATCCTAGTGCTACGTGCTAGTATATAATAGGTTGTAGGAATTGAATTTGTATATAGAGATATATGACTAGGTTTTGAAAGAGTATGGACTCAGGAACAAGGCTAGGTTAGGAAGGAAAGGTTCGTCGGTCAGCCGTTTTTTCACACCAAAAAGGAAAACTCCATAGCATCCATCTATTATTTCCTTCATTGCAATATTTTCCAAAGGTGGTGTTGGGATATTGTTGCACTCCAAGTTGAAATTTTGCACACAAGTAGATTTATAAGAAAAACAATTGGATTTATCAGAAAAACAATCGTGACACCCTTCTTTGTATATTGTATAATTTCCATATGAGCTGTATTAGGTACCCAAAAAATGTCTATGTGATTCTTTTTACCAAAAAGGGGCTATTATCTCTAAAAAGTGTGGGGCTGCTCTATTTTGTACTTATCAAGCATAGCTTTAGGCTGATGCTAAAAAAAAACATAGCTTTAGGCTTTTATATATTGTCGTTTTCTAATGGAAAGGAAAGGAGCTGTAGCGACATCATATGTAATCAAATTGCAAGTTAATTAATACTCATTATTGTTACTCAAGATCGCAATGCAACAACACCTTAATTATATCAAGTTCTAATCATACTGAGTACATATTTTGAACAAGTCCAAAAAAATCATAGAAGGATCGGAATCCTAAGCTTAATTAGTTTAACCTGCATAAGTTGGTTCATTTAAGGGTGAACTATATGCTTAGCTTTTTGATAAACATGTTTGTAATAAGTACACCCTCCGTTCCAAATAACAAGACGTTTTTGTATTTCTAGATAAACACTATATGTCTAGATACATATCAAAAGAAATTGATCTACAAAAAGTTAAATTGACTTGGAACAAAAGGCAGATAAGCTATATGAAAGCTCTCACATTATGTGATGAAGTGGGAAAATCAACAAGATTAGCTCAAGTTTCATCTTTCATCCATCCTCTTCATTCGTTCACGGATTGGATATATGAAGATTTGAAATCCACCTTATTATTGGCTTTCGTAGATAAGTGATCTCATGAGAATGAATATTGTGGTGCCCATTGGTTCCTGTTGTTCCATTTGGTACTTTGTTGCAAAACATACATATATTAGATACGTCACATCTTGTTAATTAATTAGTTAATTTCCTGACGGGACCAAGAGCACTAATCATGCCTACGCTGTGCAACGAAAGCAAAAAGTTGTTGCGCAATGCGTGATGGATGCTTCTAAACTACAAAATGTGAAATTCATCACAACCTCATGTATGATGGATTTTCTTACCTTTTCTTTTGTGAATAGCCTCATATATGATGACTAATGAGGTATAGCTTGATACAAGTAATCTAGGTTTTGGAGTGCCTTTTTTATTTGTTTATTTCTTCTCTCATCAAACCCAAAAAAACCAGTTTTCGGTTTGCTGAGGAAATGCCTTTTCATTTTTAAACCTGATGAACCAATCAGAGCTTATATACTAATATAATTCTTGCATATAGAGACAACCAAACCATTAAAATCATCAAGAATGACAATTTTTATATTGATGACTAACTACAACAGTCTGGCTAGGAGAAATCGTTCACTATGCTCATTTTACATGATTCATATTCAGTCATGTGCTTCATACACTCTGCTAACTGTTACAGGGCAGTGCGGCACTGCAAGTTGTGAGGATCCTAATTAAAGACTAAAGTTATATACATGTAATCTGATTTGTCGGCGAAAAATATTCTCTTTTTCATCTTGTGTGCCCACAACTTCATCAAGCAATAAAGCAATTTATCATTCGCACTGACAAAATCCAAGAGGGACCTTTGAGAATTTCTGGAAAGGGACCATACAAATCATCATCTGCCTCCTAACGATATGATTTGCCTCCTTTCCAAAAAGGCATCGCTGCAGCAGGTTCAGTTACCTTTTCCCCTTAAAAAGATTTTACCGAGATTATCAACTGATTTCTCATCTAGAAAAACTGTACAAATACAAACGCGCACATACATGTACCTACACTCACACATGTAAATGCACGAACGCCCGCTACCTTTATGAGCATCTCCTAAAGACTAGCAGATAATTTGATTGACCATAGACACATCATTTAACTGAAAGAGTAGTGCTATTAAATTCTAAAAATACAGCTAGAAAAATGCAAAAAGATGAAAAGATTTCACCAAAAATAACTTAAGCATTTGAGAACGCAAACATTTCCAGAATGGAAAGCTCCCTGATCTCATCAAGAGAGGATCCTTATGTTATGGTGGAAGGAATATCTTATAGATAAGTTCAAAGGCATGGCCTCTGACATAGCTTGTGATGGTTCATTCTATTTTTCTATGGGAAGATTGCTGTTCTAGCCAACCCCTGAAGCTGACTTTCCCTAAATTACATTCTTTTTTCCAAAACCCAACATTTCTTTAGCTATGGCAGCCAATGCAGAATCAGCTTTCAACCTCTTCAACCTTCATTTGTCTGTTGAAGCCTTTCAACAGCTCCAACAGCTTCAGAATATTCTGCAGCCAATTAAGCAAAATGGCAACAACGATATCAATGATATTTGGTATTAGGCAGTCAATAATTCTCTGCAAGAAAAGCATAAAGGTAGTTGAAAGGTAGCAGTGGAGCTCATCCAATATATTTAAATGGCTCTAGAATTCTTCTTGCCAGCATAAACACAAAACCTTTTTCTGGTTATTTCTACAAGGCAGAGAAAGAACTTCACTTGTCTTCCTTCGGCTGTGTCCTTTGCATTGATGATCACGAACAGACAAGGGCACATCTGTTCCTTTGGCGTGAATTTGCTAAGTCCTAGAACAAACTGGGAGTTTCTATTGATGAATCTCTTGATCCCATTCAGTGTTTGAGAGCCTCAAAATTCAGCTCAGTGTACCACTTGTCACAAATTATAACGGAGCGATCAGCAAAACCATGGGCTGTTACTCGTCACAAATTATAACCCAAGAAGGCCTACTATATTTAGGCCCATAAAGTGCACAAAAATGGATCAACGTCCCTCCTGTTCCGCAAGCAGGGCTGGGCCAGACCAAATAAGACGATTTTGAAAGTTGTAGATGCCCTTGGAATATATAAGGATATTATTTGGGAGTGCTGTTCTACTCAGTAGGCTGCCTTGCAAACATTTTAAGTCCAATTGGTGGACGGCCAGGGCGCCTGTTTGATAATTTACAGTTATTTTCATTTTTTAATTAGCAAATGAATGCTGACCAGCTTGTCAACTAATCCGGGTTGGCATGAGTTCGATCCCGCTTAGGGAAGAATTACAAGAAAACTACATTGTCTGCCCACGATACCCAAAGTATAGGTTTATGACACTGGTCCACTCACAGGGTAATAATAATCCTGTGCGCCGGAGGGGTACGAGGTTTAGGGGTTTTCTCGGACTGGGTGAGTAGTCCTCTGCCATAATACGAATACTCTAGAGGCGAATGCTATCTCGGCAGTCCGAGTTTTCATGACAAGAAAATAAACCACTAGTAGCCTCGTAAAATATATACCATCAGTCCTACGACGTGTGTAAATACAATACAATGATCATTCCATGCCATATCTTTGAAATAGTCAGGGGCTCAAAGTGTAATTAACTAAGATTAGGTTATATCAGCAATTTTACAAAGACCAGAATAAAAATTCTCTTCTCTACGAAAAACACATACATTGTATTGAATTTATTTCATATTAAGAGCGACATATCATTATACATCAACGTAACATGAGATGGCAATGACACAAGCCTACGATTGCACGGTAGCTGGACAAACATGATGTTGTTTTGTTGTGAGGGATAAACATTGTGCCATGGTTGATAAGCCAGGCTAGATAATATCTTTTGCTACGTACCTTGACATTCATTATGTTTTAGATTTAAGCTATATATCTAGAAAAATAAGAAGAACCACACTACAATTTTAGTAGTCTTATTCCATAATTAGTTGTATTATTAGTTGTTATGCTTATAATCAGTTGTACTATATCTTACTACCACCTTTCTAAAGATAGCAAAAATACATATTCCAAAAAAAAAAAAATATAGTAAAACTGATTATAGAGTAGGATCTACACCTAATTACGGAATAAGACTACCAAAATTTTTACAACTCATTATATCACTGGATGTAAAGCACATTTATTTCCTCCATCCCAAATTATAAGACAATTTATTTCTTTTAATTATATATATACTCATATATACTTCTAAATACACAGTAAAAGTATTGTGTTTAGAACAGCTGAACCATCTTATAATTTAAAAGTAACGGAGTAATAAATTTTGGTCCCTGTCAAGTGATAATTTTAGTGTCTCGTTCTACCTGTTTCAAGAATGTATTCAGAACTATTTCTCTTATTAAATACATACTTCCTCTCTGTTTCAAATTATAAATCGCTTTATTTTTTCTAGATTTATTTCTTTTACTATGTATCTAGACATGATGTATAACTAGGTACATAGCAAAAGCAATGAATGTAGAAAAGTCAAAACGAACTATAATTTGGAACGGAGAAAGTAGTAAATTACAAAATGTGGGGATCACTCCCGCCCCCCGACCTTCGCCGGGCGGAGGGAGCGGGAGAGGGAGAGGGGCGAGGGCTTCCCACGCAGTGATACGAACAAGTACAAGCGGGGTGGGGGGGGCTAGGATTGGCCTCCGGTCGGCCCGACCCTCGCTAGGTTTGCCGAGGGTCGGAGCGTCCGGAGGTCAACCGGGCCGGGCTCGGGAGGGACACGACTTGCGAAGGTGGGATGAAGAAACGAGTAAATGGCTATTAATCGGTCACCAACCGCCCTCGACCCCATGCCCGTAGGTATTTATAGGAAGTCAGGGGTCGGAGGGGGCCGGTTTACAATTTTATACATGGTAGGTGGGATCGTACACACCGACAAGTAGGCCCTCGTAGGGGCAGAAAGGTAACTGCCCACGCAGGGGCACTATAGGAACTTCACATGGGACCCTTTTACACGTCGTGCTGTAGGGTTTCCTCCCACGCGCCGTCAGCCCTTCTGGCTTGCGGAGGGGCTCCATCTGGGCCCCCCTCCGCTACATTCTCCGTCTGGTACCTTCGAGCCCTTGCCCGATGTGTACTTCCGCGACCGGGCTTCGTCTCGACCGGTACTTGGCTGCAAGCTCAAGCGCCTCGGGCGGTTCCGTTGATTCCTCAAACGCCCGCGGAGGGGTCTCCGCGGTAGGGGCCTGCATGACCTGATAAGTTAGCTATAAAAGACGTGCCTTGGCCTGCCGTAGCGAGGCCTGCGGGGCTACCGGGGCTGGCAAGGGTCGCCCTCCCCAACACAAAAAGAAAAATCAATACCTGAATCTGGCAGAACTATATGCTTGACTAGCGATGAATGGATCAGTGTTCACTTAGCTTGCTTTACAGAAAGAAAAATCAATACCTGAATCTGGCAGAACTATATGCTTGACTGGCGATGAATGATCAGTGTTCACTAATTAGCTTGCTCGTACAATATCATATGCAGATACGTAATAAGCCTTTGTGGAGATATACATCAAAATCAACTAGTTCAGTCACTTATTCTCCAATGCAGCATCATCAGGATTCTCACGCAACCAACAGATCGAGCGACACCTACATATATATATGCATGGGTACACCGAACTGTGTTTACCCGGTGTGAATCCTGATGATGCCGCATAGGACAACACTGACTTCTTTCATGATGAGCGGCTAGGGATCTGAAGCACACAGATGGATTCAAGCTAGGAAGGGATCTAAGGACTTCAGCTGGATCTGAACTATATAGCACCTTCAAGGTTGAAGAAACTAGACATAAGTATCATATGAAGACTAGAGAGTTTAGCACTTTAGCAAGGCGCAGCTTTCTACGGAATCTGTACAAAGGACAGATCAAAATCTGCGAGCTCGATCTAATAAGCTAACTAGGTGAAATTGTCTCAGATGACAGCAAGTTTTCACCCAGAGAGATTGTTTAGGCGCCCTGTATATATAGGGAGAGAATGGGAGAGCTCCAGGGAGGCGAGTATCATTTTCTCACTCTACTAGGAATCTAGTCTCTAGGGTTTTGGTGTCTGAACTAAATGCTAGTCAAGATAGCACATAGTCGGGATGCCAGCTGGCATAAGAATAATTTGCCTCCTATCTCTCTCTCTCCATTTCTGAAGTCGTTAGCCGGCCCTGTTTGGATTTTTGGATAGTTAGGCGGTAATAATTACTCACTCCATTCTAAATTATAGTTCACTTTGATTTTTCTAAATATATTGCCAAAATGAGCTACAATTTGGAACAGAGGAAGTACCTCCTTAGATCCAAACAGATCTAGCTAATTGTTAGCTAAACAAACTGTGGTCTATTAGCTAGCTAAGTACTAGCAGCTATATAATGGATTCAAACATCGGAGCGGGAAGCAAATTATTGGTCATTATATGGTTATGCAGAAATGATATTGCATAAGAAAGGAAACTGTGTTGTGCTTTCCTCTTAATTTGTAGCTTATTTTTACAACTATTCATTTGGGACCTGCTTGGATCCATTAGCACTAAAAAATTAGTGGCTAATGGCTAGCTACTAATTTTTAGTACATGATCGTTTGGATCCACCTACTAAAGTTCGATAGTGAGTTAAAGGTGTACATTTGAACTATTAGCACCTATTAACAAGTCCAAACCTAGTAATACTTAGCTACCCTCCAACTAATAATTAGCTAGTTTTTGGATTCACTCACTATTACGAAAAAATACCGCCACGAACCTAAGGACACGGTTAATCATGGCCTTTACCGTCACGGTTGATCAAGTCAAAACAAAAATAAAAAAATTGAAAACTCATGATGAGCCCGCCGAACCCATCTATGGGCCGCCGCCCGTTGCTCGCTGGAGTAGAAGTGCCGCCTCGCCCGCCGGATCCGCGTCCCTACCACTGGATCCGGCCAAGTTGTCACTAGTACTAATTTTAGTTGTTAATTTTTAGCGCTAATGGACTCAAATAGGCTCTGACACTATTCTAGGCTACAAAAGAAAAGCCACGATTTTAGAATTTGGTTATGGTGACATGTTACCAATTGGCACAGGTGGCCAGGATGTGTGTTTCTCACGCACATAGGTGACAATCTAGTCTTGAAATGATTACTGTTAGTCTCTAAACCTTTTTGAACTTCGTAGGCCATATATGCATTCAAATATGTGGCTTTCCATGGTGCTTTCAGGATGTTTGTATCAACTGAGGCCTTGAAGTTCGTCCACCACTAAAAGCATAACACCATTAAATCCTACAATTAATAAATCTAGAAAATACGAGCACTCATACCAAATTAAGGACTTAAACTAGGTAGACAAGTTCCACCACAAGAACCCAACCAACTGATCTTTGATCAGTTCGACTCCTAAGAGAGGGATTACATTTAATGAAGTGGATATAAGATTTTTCCTTAGTTAATATATCAATTGCAAATAAAACATGTATATAACTTAGCTCAAAATAACAAGTCAGAAAAAGGCATCAATCCTGTCTCTACATCATGCATGACCTAAAGGACATACAATTCAGAATATTATACGGCTAATTTTCCATTGATTATCACAGATACCAAGTGCCCAAGTGGTCACATAACTAAACATCTAGATTATCTGTGACTGAAGATCTGTATCTTAGCCACTAGACAACCATCTGCAGGTCACGTGGCACATATCTCAACATATTTGTCCAACCTGGCAAATCTTCATCATAGCCTTTCGAGCCACCTTAAGATTACTTTGTTCTAGTTTCTTATTCTTACTGGATCTTTGAAAGGTTCTTCGCGATGTCAAGGACACGAGCATTAAGACAGGAAGTCTTTATAGTGACGCGAGCTCCACCTGAAATAATAGCTAGATTAATCTGGCATAGATATCTCCTCCATGCGATCCTTAATTAGGAGATCACGACTCCACTGTTCTTCAGACACAAAAAGAACGGAAGAATCCAGTAGAACTAGTCAAAGTACACACACAACGTACTACTATTAATATCGCTGCAAAAACACGGGTATTACACACACAACATAGAGGTATTCCAAAACACCTCTGCACACTGGCTAACTATATACAACTTACGAATGTATCGGGTATTACATTCACCCCCTTAAGGAGGCATGCATATCCCTGTATCTCATTGCATATGCAACACAACTAGAACCATCGACCGTTATATGATTGTGCACCTTTTGCTCCACAATTAGCAATGTAAGACAGTAAGAGTGTGCATTATACCCATCCATAAACAACTTCAGATGGAACACAAACACATGTATGGAGGCTTCATGATCTGAATTCTATCTGTAACGCCCTATCTAAAAATCTATTTGTAGCCTTGCTTTCACACGGAAAAGCCGTCAGTATAAAAGGTTTACCTGAACGTGCTATATATATTTAGAACCACAAAGATTCTAAATTACTTTCACCTATTTAACTTCCAAGGTGGTAGTAAAACACCTACTCATCTTCAATTAAATTACAAAATTTTGCATTGTCATGTGATCCATCATCTTCAATTGCTCTAGTGTGCAATCTAAAAAATTTAGGTGCACTAGCTATGTCCCAAGTTAAGTTCAATAGAGTTCTAGAAAAACAAGTATATTTCACTTTTATAAACATGTTAAAGTTATAGAAGTTTGACTTATATTAATTTGGCAAGCCTAATGTTCTTTGTCATTATTACCCATGATGGAGTAGTATATAACTTTTCAAAAAACTTGATGCTCTTACATTTGTATTTGAGTGTATCCCTTATGTGTATATAGGATTATGTATCACATATGCGTCATAATTATTGATTTCTACCTTCATCCAAAAATAAGTGCAATTGAGCTGCATTTGTTTTGAACTCGGGGTAGTAATTGTCAGTCAAAACCTTGTCCTAACAAATTGAACTATGAATTTTAAGACAAATAGGGAGTACTACAGTTAACAATGAAAAAGTGAGACCAAACCTGCGACACATGTATAAGAGCAGGTACAATAATATGCTATAGGCTAGGCCAGTCAGCAATTTTGATGACGCGGAGGGGAGAAGGGAAGAGAGAGAAGAGAGCTTGGCTCTTGTTCTAGCACCAAGCTGAGCACAGATGCATGGCATTGTGGGTGCCAATAGAGATGGATGTGAGGAGGAATAGGAAAAAGAATAGAAACAAATAATTAAAAAAAATGTAGCCAACTAAAAGACTAGTTGTTGTACAACTTGACTCTTATTACTTGGCTTATAGCCAAGCACTTGGCTCTACTATTAGCCATGCTCTAACAGTAGTATAGCTCTCAAAGGAAACATCATGTGCCCCAACCTCAAGTTCCAAAGCCTAGTAGAAAATATAGGCACGTCGGAGAAATAAACAAAGAGGTAGTCCTTTTGATAAGGAACACCGAGGACACCCCTTGCCAATAAAATGACAGTGTACTGACAAACCGATTTGAGTGCAGGATCACACGGTAATTTTTTAACTTCCATAATCAATATTGTTACAATGTGGTAAAAATAAATTTACTTTGACGGTGGAAGGGTAGTTATAGCAGAATTTTGAATAATAAAAGAGTTGTACCATCAGCAAAAGGGATAGAATATACAAGATCAGTACAATGGTGAAGACAGATGAATACTAGGATGCAGCACATCCTTTGCACCACTAGCTGGTGAGTAAATGTTTGCACAAGAAGAGAACCTCGAAACTGAGAAGCTTGGGACTTTGTAACCCTCGAATATCACTACGATGTGTTGATGATTCCCTGCTGCAAATCATGGCACACCACAAAAAGTACTGGAAAAGATAGTTTGAGTACGAGGAAACATACTGTAAGATGACCTTGCTGTTATGCACCATAGCTAAGCTAGATGCCATTTGAATACTATACATTTCCTTCCTTAAAATTTGAGCACTTGAAACGAGGTCACCAAACCAACTATAATATAGGATCAAAGCTAAGTAAAAATGCCTCAAGTTCCAAGGCCACATAAAGAATTGCTTTGTCCACTACTGCAAGAGGGTGATTGGTTAGATGCCCAGCCTACTAGACAGGGAGTCATCAGTTGGTGTATCGAGAAAAGAACCTCCACGGAGCCGTCGTACCATGACGACGTGGCAATGAGCATAGATTTGGCGAAGTCGGAGAGGCGCATCAAAGCACATTCTTGGACAGCAGATCAGGAGTGAGCTCCCCATCCGTGAGTGAGGGAAAATCGCATGTTAGGAGTTAGGACCAGGCAGTGTTAGGGTTAGCCACCAGATGGAAGGTGGGTGAGACCATTAGCCCACAATAGGCATCCCATGGCTAAAAGAATTTAGATGGCTAGAGAGAGGATGAATAACCTATAAAAATCTCTATGAAGATTACAAGACTAGAGCAAATTAACTACAACCCTTTATCGATGGATAGGAACAAATGCCTATGCTGAAGTTGTTCCCAAGTTCCTCTCCCAATGTAGCCGCAACACCATTTTTGAATAATGCTAGTTGTTGATATTTCTTAACGCATACGAAGAATCTGCAAGTGTACGTAATTACTATTGTAGACTTCACTCAAAAATATTCAATATATCGCATTTTCCACCGGGAACGGAAGTATTTTCTTCTAACTAATTCATCCAAGGACAACGCAAGGGTAGAGATGGTTTCCTATAAATTTTGGGCCTTATGGATAGCTAAAATTTACTTCTACTTGCTTACTGGCAACGAAGCACGCCATATCTTGACGTGGGGGAATGCAAGGGACGGACAAACCTGTCACCACCTGCCGCCATCCCCTTGACCATGTGGGAAGGTTCCAGGAGGACACCGTAAGACACCGGATGAAGTGGAACAATCGAGACCAGGTAGGACCACCTGGTCCCACCTATGTGACGCTCAGCACCCCATGTCCTAGCTTGCCTCAAGCTTCCAGAGTATTCGCCCACCGCCTCTTAGGATCACATCTACGCCGTAGAAGAAGGTCGGTTTGATCCGAATGCTAACGTTCCTCCCACCTCCTCTTACATTGAATTTTAGGAGAGTTAAGACTATTTCACTACAAAAAATCTTTCTTTTTATGATAAAACTTCACATGACGAGGCCAAAATTTGGCATATAATATACCATAATATGATAAAAATTAGGTGTCATCATAAAATTATAAGCGTGATAACTATTTATGACACAAAAGGTTTCCACATCACAGTAAAATACCCAATTTTATAAAAAATATGTAGTTCATAAGGAAACCAGGTGGCGGTGATATTTTATGACATCGTGTGTGCTGTTTTTTTTTTTTTTTTTTTTTGACATTGTTAGACCATCACTGAAAATATATGGCAAAAAAAACATGCGGGGGCTCGAATGATGGACCTCCAAGATGGAGGGTTGGCGCCTTAACCAAAGACTCAAGAAAGGCTAATTCGGGTAAAAAGTCTAGTAAACAACTCAGAAATATAATTACTGCCTCCTTTACATGTGGCTGATAGTGGGCCCCTAATGTCGTGACTCCATCCCTTATTTACCTTGGCACATTCACCTCACTCACCCCCATCGTTACAATTAAATTCACCTCCCCTCTCTAGGGTTTCACACATCACCGCGTTCTTCTTCCTATCTTTACCTTAAGCAAGTTATTTTCAAGGAATTCAATTCATGTCTTTACATTTCTAGAATTGTCATGTTAGAGTAGGAATTGGAACCTAGAGTGTAAAACTTTTTGTGCGGTAGATTATAGAAACACTTCTAGGCACAAGTGGGGAATATGAGTTAGTAGGTGTATTTATTGCGATAAATTTTAGATTAGCCCAATTCACTCCCCCCATCTCTCGGGCATCTTGATCCTTTCACATGCCTAAACAGATGATTTCGATAGGGATAAAGTGTTTACTAGCAAAGTCGGGAAACAACTCTTCAAGTTGACCAACACCGCCCTCAACATGAGCAGTCTCAGGTGCTTTGTCCATGCTTGTCCTCAAAGAATCGATGGCCGGATAGAAAGGGTCAATCTATGTTTAGAAGCCTATCTCGGGTGTTTTGTCCATGCTTGTCCTCAGTAATGGAAGAAATGGTTGTCATTAGCTGAATTTGGGTATAATTCTATTTGTCATTCCTCTCTCAATTCTACTCCCTTTGAGATTCTTTATGTACAGCCTCCTAGATATTTTGGGATTTGACATCATTGAGTCATGTGCCATCACTGATCTTGATACCTGGTTGACCCAAAGGCATATGATGGTCAAGTTGTTACAAGAACTGGTCAACAATGGCAAAAAGTCAGGCTGGCAAGCATAGAACTGAGAGAAGTTTTGATGTTGGAGATTCAGTCTATGTCAAACTACAACCCTATGTTCAGACATCAGTTGCCACCAGAGCTAGTCAGAACTGTTTTTTCGTTATTTTGGCCCTTATCAGATCATTGCTAAAGTTGCCACAGTTGCTTACAAGTTACTACTCCGCTCGAGTACACCCAGTCTTCCATGTCAGCCAACTCAAGAAGGCTCTACCACCAGCAACACAGGTCTCCTCTGGATGCTTTTCGTTTTCCAGTGAAAATCTTGCAGCATCGCCTCAAGCCTCAAGGTGATTGTCTTGCTACTGAAGTGCTGGTCTAGTGGTCTTCTTGGCCACCATATGTGGCCACCTGGGAACTTGAAGATGAACTCAAGCAATTGTTTCCAGCAGCCCCGGCTTGGGGTCAAGCCAGTTTTCAAGAATAGGGGAATATTAGGGATCCTGAAGAGATCATCACTAATCAAAAGAAAAAGAAGCCAGGGAAAGGTGATGATGGGTCGGTTTCGTCGAAGCCCAAGAGGCAGAGCAAGCCCAACAGCAAATACACCGGGCCCGAGTGGGTGTAACGGCTCGGTCTTGCTGTCGTCCTGGTGTCGCCGTGCTAAATGGAGACGGGAGAGAAGGATTGGGGGACAAGTTGAAGAGAATAGGAATAGGAGGCTGGCTGTGTCCGGAGTTGGTCGGTGAGGAGCAACTCGCTCTCTCTGCCATTGTACTGGTTACTCCTTGTAAATCCTGTTAAACCCGTTGATTGATACTCGTTTCCAGTTTAATACAAATCATATAGACACCAAATATCAGCGGAGAGCTTCTCGCTGCAGGGTACGATGGTGCCCAGCGTGCTGTTCTGTTCATCTGGTACTCGTCCAAGGCAACAGACGTGACGCCAGCAAACTTGTCGAAGAGTAGAGGCCGAAGTACATCCAGAATAGGGCCGTCAATATCCAGCAGAAGAGCATGCACCTGAAGCACAAGTAGTAATCAGAACGACATACGGGCAGAAACGACATATGTTTCAGTTTGTATCTTCAGATGGGTTTTCTGAAGTTTGTAGTACAGGCCGAAGTACATCCAGAATAAGCTGTCAATATCCGGCAGAATACCATGCACCTGATGCACAAGGATTCAAGTAATCAGAATCAGAATGGCATACGAGCTACGCATGTTTCAGTTTGTATCTTCAGAAGTCTGAAGGATCCAAGTAATCAGATGGGTAATCAGATGAGTCATCCACAACTCACAAGCAATACAGCTTTTGCAACCTTAGAGGCCTCCCTACTGCAATGTTCAGAGAAGCACTTGTGTTAGATTCAGCATACTAGGGAGATTGCAAGGTCGATGTTGCATACTGAAACACTGCATATTCGCTTACCCAGCAACACTAGAACGGCAAAAAGATTCAGTGTCACACATAAACTGGTCACAAGTTCCCTGAAAATCATTGGAATTTGGATGTATGGTTCCAGTGCTGATTAAGAAGTACCACAAAGAGCATTACTCTGTATAGCTCCATGAGCGCCTCAACTGTGGAGTTCAGATGATCATAGACGTCAACCAATCGAACTCTGTATAGCCCATTGGATGTAACGATCGAAAGCTAGCATGAACAGTCAAGTCGGCAAGTCTGACGCGGCTGAGCTTAACAGACTCGGAAGCCTTCTAACCACACCCACAGCCGGCTCGGGGAGATCGAGCGGTCTTTGCCGACGTCGCTTTCGTGGAATTTATGTGACGGTGAGCGGACCAGCAAAATCTAACGATAAGTCGGAAAGCGACGACGACTATCGTCGACGACGGCAACGGATGCCACTACGGGCCGGCAGGCAGATAAAGCACCACCGGTCCGAGTTCGCCTGATGCCCGCCGCCGTGCGCGTCGTCGTCATCTACGGGACAAAAAGAGCCGTCGTCGCGGGGGTTCGATCGGAACTGCATGCCGGGATCTTGTGGGGCGACCCGACTTGTATTCTGTAGCACGGAGTACTAGCGTGTAGCTAAACGCCCCACAAAAAAAAAAATGGCAAATTCGGCCTTGAGCTCAGGCAATGTATAAAGCACTCGGAAATCGGAATCCACTCTTCCGGTTTTTTACTACTAGCTGTAGCTAGGGTGGGTGATATGTGTGCGCATTCTACAACACGTGTTCTACAAGTAAACCACTAAACGTGTGTGTGGATTGAACAAATGCAATTGCTGAAAAACATTTGGAAAAAAAAAGTAATCTTTGGTTGGTGGCACTAAAAAAACGTGTATGTTTACTGGTTTATTAAACATGATTTACCGTCCAACAAATATAAAAAACTTGATTTTTGCTAAAATAAACTAAATTGTCCGCTGGGAACTATACCTGAATTGATTTCTAGTCTCCAATCCATTAGTGTTTTTCCATTGTCTTTTAGAATTAGCCCTGATTTAATGTGTGCCATGTAGTGCTGATGCATTAAAACGTGCCATGTTTCTCTATCCTCAACAAACCTGTCGTGCTCCAAGATACATTTTCGTTCCATATTCATACTTTTCTCTTTGCACTGCACTTCCATGTGTGTTTAGCATGTGCTTAATTAAGTCTTAGTTTAATTAGTTATATGTTTTTAGGGAAGGATATGATCATTGCTAGGGATATAAATGGAGTGGATAGAGGCTTCGAGTAGCACACCCAAAACCTTACTTAGCCCCAAATCCCTTTCATACTGGAATTCCCCTATTTTCATAGGTTTTAAACTCTTATGGAAAGGCCATGTAATGATAGGAAAAGTAAAGTCCTTACGAAAGCTTCTGATGGGAAAGAATTTGTACCCTATGTTTCCATAATGAAATTGGTAGAGAAAAAAGCTTTCTATAGAAGTTTTGATTCCTAGAGAAACATGCTCACCTAACCTAATAGCTCACCAATACTAGATAAAGATCCCCATCAAACTTAATATCCTTTAGACGAGTTGCATTGATTGGAAACATCAACTGCGAATCCAAAACTTGAGAAATCACGAGTCATGATTGATATAGAGTATCTATTTTGACAATGTTGTGGGAGCCAGAGATTAATTACCTAGTGCCACCCGCGTTCAGCAACGTTGTTGGATGGCCTATTGTCTACCTTCTGCAAGCTAGGGCTCACCAATGGAATCTTGAGACTTCAATTTTGATCTAGACTAATTTGATGCAATCAGGAATTGTGGTTGCTAGCACATTTTATATCTCATATTCTTAATATTTGTATGAAGCGAGAGTTCATTATTTTCTTTTAACGAAAATGGCACGAGTTTTGTCTTCAAATTAAGCCAGGAGAAAGTGAGGTTATGTACAAAGATTTTGATTACGTGTTGCAATGATGAACACAATATGGTTTGATTTTCTTTTAATAGTTGCAAGATTTTTGGCCTATAATTAAGACACAGGAAAAATAAAAATGTATGGAATGATAGCACACATCAATAGTGAGCCAGAGTAGAGCCAACATGTTTTCTCTTTGGAGGCCCTTACAAGGAACACAAATGTACCAGTAACAGACTACATTTTGTTGATTTTGGCAAATCCTTATATGAAATGTATGTGGGTTGATTGGATTAGAGGTGTGTATATTAATGATTATAGGTTGTCTTAAGTAGAACCATTTTAAGTTTGAATTTATAAAAAGGAGCGTCAAAATTTATGATACAATAAACAATGTTTCATATTGTGTTCATGTGGTATCACAAAAAATATTTTAATTTTTAATAAATCGGTTAAACATAAATATAATATTGAATTAAGACAACTTTAGAAAATGATTTATTTCATGGTAGAGGGAACATCTCGCAAGCATCGATAGAAATTAAAGATCTTTAATATGTACTTGAACTTGTAGACTTTTACATAATCCAGAAATTATTTCAATTGAATATTAAATGCTGCCTTTGCATGCTAAGTCAGACTATCTACTGGCTTGAGAAATAAAAACTGTAGAACTAATACAATTGGTCTATATTGGAACATCAAATGATACTAAAAAAATTGTTTGGGCAAGTGGTAACCTAGCAAATATACTCCTAAAACTAGTTGGTTCAGTTATTCTGATCCACAAAGGATCCAATTGATCTCCTGTGTGGGCCCCACGGAGGCTCTTTCTTTGGTCATCCTATTCAGCTCTTCCTTCAAATAGGGGGCTTTTAAGCTTTGACCTCTGTTGTCTACTTAACCTAATCAGCATTCCCACTAGCACTAAGACCACTGATACAGGCACCGGTAGATATTTGATAATTGTGCTTTGTTACTTCCAAGGCGCCAGATTTTTTTTCCCAAGGTCAAAGAAATTTTCAGCTTCCAACGCCACTGTGAACGCAAGGAGGAAAGATGCAAAAGGTGAAGCCGAAAGCAACACGGCAGAATCGTTCTTGCCCCTCTTTCTGCGGTTCTGTCTGAGGTTCTACTTAACGCGCAACCCCTCTCTGTTTTCAGAAATGCGTTGATGGTACTGAAATCATACAGTACAACGTTATATAACTTTGGCCGTGGGATTCAGGCCACATCAAACAAGCTAGGTACGCAGCCTCTGTTTTTCCGAAACTGCAAATATATTACTCTGAACAGATTTTCATTTCAGTGTGTCATCGTTGAACCGTCAATATTTTATGCATTCGATTCTGTAGTACGTTGTGAAATTTTACGAATCATCAACATGGAAATATCAAACACTTTGGGCTCAATTCTGCAAAGCTGCACCAGTCTACAACTTTGTCCGTTATCCCTGCCTGCCCTGGTGCCCCCGGCTCCTCCTGTCCTCTGCCGACTTCACACACACACACACACAAAAACGCGGCTTTGAAGCAAGGAAGCTGCGGCAGCAGCAGCAGAAAGGAAGGAGAGAAAGATGGTAACTGAATGAGAAAAAGAAACCCTAAACAAGACGAGAAACTGAATGAAACAAACCCATTGTATTTGGAGCCATAATACTAGTTTGTTCCACAATTCAAACCCTTTTCTATTCTCTCACTCTCTTTCTTTCTCTACGTACGTCATCATCGATCGCTTCCTTTGCCTGCTTTAACATTCGTTCCTTGGCCTGGGGGGATTTGGATTTGGTGCGAGCCAGCATCGAGCGTGCGTGCGTGCATGCCTGCAGACAGCGGCAGGCTGCCGGTGCCGGGTGCAGCGCATCGCATCCTACCAGTTCCTCCATGGACAAGGAAAGCATGCCGGCGACCGCTTTATTAGATTTCAGACAGAAAGACTCTCGCTTGCTTGCTTCCGTCCATGTCCACGTCGATCGCCTCTTCCTCCTTTTTCTGCTCATCGTCATCATCGAGTATATAAGCGCGCGCGCACACACACACACGGCATGCGTGTTCGTGTTAGTGCCTTGAAAGGGAAGCCATCTATCTCACTCAGGTGGCCGCGTTTGACACGGAGAGAAGAGAGAGAGAGACGGAGAAGAGAGGTGGCCGGCCGGCCGGCCTTTGTTAGACTTGGTTCGTTGTTCTAGAGAAGACAAGGATCAGATCGAGGTGGATTCAACTGTATGATGAATTGATGATGCGTGACTAGGAAAGGGAGGCCACGTTTGGGAGTTTGGAGTAAATGGTGAGAGGGACTCGAGGTGGAGGAGGAAGGTGGTAGCTGGGAGCCAGGGAGACGGCGCGGCGGCCTCGTTCTTGGGCTCTCTGCTGCAACTCTCAGTCTTCGGCGACGACGGCTACAAGAGCAGAGGAGCTGCGTTTGCATGGGAGCAGGGGAGAATTCTGCACGAGGTGAGTTCCAAAGCTTGCCACTGCGATTCCATGTATTTCTGATCAGGCTTCGCATTTAGAATTCGTTGTTCCCTCTCCGGTTCGAGCCTGATCCTGCGAGGTTTCTACCTGTGTTTCTTGATGAAGCGTGTGTTTGGAGAATTTGATCTTCTTTGTCCGTCTTGCCTGCTACTGCAGAAATTTAGGGGTTTTCTGTTGATTTCAGTAGTTGCGACCCGACGATAGAATGCTTGTTTTCCGTTTCTGAAGTAATAAGAACTGAATTGCCCTGCCTGTGATCATGGCTGTGATAGTGTGATCATTTCACATTTCGGGACCGTACGTCTTCTCTCTCGCTCTGTTTTCGTTTCTTCCTACTTCTCTGAATGAGACTTTTAATTTTACGATTGACTTGGAGCGGAAATTTGATAAATCCAGTGCATGTTGACACTGCACTTTCTTCCTTTTTTTTTATCTCCTAGTGTTAAAGTAAAAGTTAAGATATCGATAGTTTGCTGGTGTCTAAATATTAGATTGCCAATTCTGAATTTGAAACTTTCACATGTCAGTAGTCATCCATATGTCTACAAATTCAGTTTTTCCTTGAAATTCATTCAGTCTTCTTGGTGTGAAAATAGCACTGCCAATCTCACCGTATTCAACGGAGTAACATACCCGCCATGCATGACTGTTGTTTGACTTGTGCCTAATAAAGTTAGGCACGGAAGCAAATTCAGCAGTCCAAATTGTGACCAGGAAGTCAGGTCATCTTCCAACAAGTCTGAAATCTGTGTCCAACGACGCCACATTAGAAATTAGAATTTATTATGTTCAGACGACTTAGGCAGTCATGTACTACTCCTGTTCGTCCTAACCAGATTGGAACTGTAGAGTTGCATGGTTTATTCCTATCAGTGTGTCATTAACAACAGCAAATACAGCTTACGCCTTCGCACATGTAAACAAGTTACTTCTTTGCAGATCTATTGCATAGTGTCTTTTTGTGTTTTTCCTCTGGGTCTTCATATACCTGAACAGAGATCAGCGTGTAATTCTTTGGAGCTTTTCTGATGGCAGCTTGCTAGCATGGAACCGAGGAGGTTAGAGCAGGTAGTGTTCCTGCTCTGCTGCGTGGCGGCAATCACATGCAGGCTACACACACAAGCTCAGGCGGCCCAAACAACTCTGCAACACACCGAAAGCTCAACTCACACTGGAGCAGGTGACTAACTCCTCATTTGTATCATATCATATCATGTCATAGATAAACCTCGCAAAATCTATCGCAAGCGGTAACATGAAAAGATAGGTTTACTTAGAATAAAAATCTTACAAGAGGTGAAGTAGCATGCCAGGACAGCAAAGTTCTCCTGGTTAACTGTTCTACTAGTTGACATTGTGCTTATCTGTACTGCATTCTTCTTTTATGTTGTTTGTACAGTTCTATTTGACATTTTGCTTGTCGGAAGTATATGTGAATATGGTGCCTGATCTTTGTTGCTTGGGTGATCAGTGGATAGGAATTTGTCAGAGTTGGGAAACAGATCAGAGAGCGTGCTCTCAAGAAGAACGAGGAGAGTTGATCCACTTGAAGGACTGAGGAAGTATGAGGGAGGGTACAATATCACTGACAAACACTACTGGAGTGTAAGCTCCTGGCTTCTCTGAACTCTTAACATACTATGCGGCATTTTAGATACTAAGCATATTATGATAAAGACATAAGCTGTTCACTGATGAAATCATAACACCAAATATGTATTAAAAATATAATGATAGTACTTGTTCTTGTATGTGCAAAACTAGCTTTCTATATTGATAAACATAACATGAAATCCGTGCCAGGATTAAAATCTGATCATTGTCTTGTTTACTTTTCCAGTCCACCATTTTTACAGGTAGATCTGGATTTGTGATGTCAGGATTATGGATTATCGGTGGCATTATTTTTGTTGGATTTCTTCTTGTCTCGAAGATTTTTCTTCTCAAAAAGAAAGAAAGATACACTGACTTGGACTATTTCCTTGAGAGATATCAAATTTTGACTGTGATACTTTGTATCCTCCTTGCAGTTTTTATCATGTAAGCTTCAGTGTTACACCAAGAATAATCTAAATTTCAACTGTACAACTGCTGATCTTCTGCAGTTAGTAATCTACTCTAGCATTTTGTTCGCAGAGTTTCTTCAGCAGTTGCGCGCCGCGGCACGGTACAATTCCACTCAAGCGCAGAATCTGTGAAAGAGATAATCGGGACGACTGCACTTGAGGCAACAGCGACAATTTACAACATAACTGGTGCCATTGAGAAGATGCAGAATACATCGACGCTATACAACTACACCAGCCAAGCTTGGGGTCATCTGAACTCCACAGTTGAGGCGCTCAACTCCGAGGCCGTGGAGATTCAGGCGAAGGCGGAGAAGAACATGCGCTTGGTTAGCAAGGGAATCAGGATTCTGTAAGAGCCTTTCACATCATCAGCTACATAAACAGAGTAATAATGCTCCTTATGGTACTTCTTAATCTGCACTGAAACTAAGACATCCGATGATTGCAGGGAACTTGTGACAGTTCTATGTGTGACACTGAATCTTTTCGCAGTTCTAGTGTTGCTGGGTAAGTGAACATGATGCAATGTTTTTCAGTATGCAACATTGATAGCTGAATCTAACACATTGCTTCTCTCAACATTGCAGTAGGGAGGCCTCTAAGGCTGCAAAAGCTGTGTTGCTTGTGAGTATCTTACCTTCAGACTTCAGAAATCACATCTGAATATACAAACTGAAACCTTGTGTCATTTCAGACCGTATGCCGTTCTGATTACTTGGATCCCTTGTGCATCAGGTGCATGGTCTTCTGCTGGATATTGACAGCCCTATTCTGGATGTACTTCGGCCTGTACTACTTCTTCGACAAATTTGCCGGCGACACGTGTGTTGCCCTGGATGAGTACCAGCTGAACCCTCAGAACAGCACGCTGGGAACCATCATACCCTGCAGCGAGAAGCTCTCCGCTGACGTGATCCTGCACGACGTCGGTGCAGGCATCCATGACATTATTGACCAGGTGAATTCAAACATTTACACGATCAAATCGGAGTACCCGGTGAAGCAGCTCGACTACATCTGCAACCCCTTCGCCGGACCACCGGAGTACCAGTACCGGCCGGAGAACTGCCCCTCCGGCGCCGCCACCATCGGTGACATACCACAGGTGAACACACTTTGTGATTCCAGAACAAATGTGAATGTATGGCCAATTGATGCTGATCCTGACATGGTGTTGCCTCCTGTGTCGTAAAGATCCTGAAGAGGCTGACGTGCTCGGACTTCGGCGGCGGCGCCAACTGCCGCCCGTCCGACCTCTCGTCGGCGATCGACTACGACAAGGTGCAGTCGTACACGAGCTCCATCCAGAACGTGCTGGACATCTTCCCGGGCACGGAGCGGCTGGTGAGCTGTGAGCTGGTGAAGGCCGGCTTCGCGAACATCGTGGGCAACCAGTGCGCCCCGCTGCGGCGCGGGGCGCGCGCGGCGTGGGCGGCGCTCGCCGCGCTGTCGGCGGCCATGGTGCTGCTGATTCTGCTCGTGCTCGTGGCCACCAACGCGCGCCACCCAGGCGACGACCGCCTGTCCGTGCGGCACCTGACGTCGTCGACCAACTCGGAGATCTCGGAGGCGGAGTTCGCCGAGATGCACGCCAAGAAAGTGCGGATCAAGGTCGGGCCATGAGCGGACCCTGACAAAGCTGACATCGGATTCTTTTTGCTGTTCTTTGCTATTTACAGAGAAAGAAGGAGAGTTGAGGATATATACTGCCGGCGGTAGAGACCGATCCGGAAGAGATCGTCCACCGCCGGTGCGCCATTGTTGCTCAGAGGCTTGGTTTTGTAGTCTCAGATGGTCTGGAGAATCCAGCCATTGTGTTATTGGTATAGGAAAAGCAATTGGTTTCTGTACATATGAAGTATCAACATCAATCTGTAATTGCAAAAGCATTCAAATATAGCTGCTACGTAATTTGATCTTTACAGTAACAGTAAAAGGGTGTTTAGCCAATGACCTGTCAGTTTGTTAGATTTCATATTATGCTTCCCACGTACAGTGGCCGGAAATATATCCTACCTGTGCTATGCTGAGGCGTCTTATGTACATTTAGCCCTCCTTGGATTTAGGGTTAAAAGATATCAAAGGAATAGGGAAACATATGAATTCCAGAGGAATTCAGTTGCAAAACCAGAGGATTGAAAAGACACGAATTTTTCCTCTTAATGAAAAACAAGCTATATCCTCCGATTATGAAAAAAAAAAAAAGCACAAGAATTTGAAAGGAATGTACCATATGAGAAACATAGGAATTTTTCCAAGAGGTTTCAGTGGATGCTAAAGTTTTTATGGTTTTCCTCCAAGGCAACATGCAAAGGAAAGATTCTTACACTATTCCTATGCTCCAGTCGTGTGAACAAAAGGCATGAATAGTAACAATTTCTATAGGATTCTCAATCCTATGTTTTTCCTCCATTTTCCTTATGAACCAAAGGAGGCCTTAATAGGTCGCTAACACATAAACATTATTGATGATATAACGATGTGTTTGTTGTCAAAAAAAAAGAATGATGTGTACATTTGTTTGTTTTTTATTAAAAAAAAAGATAAGCAATGAATTTCATAGAGATGAAGCCCTCTCGCCTCGGTTTCTAGATGAGTCATGGAATTAAATATATATAAAAACCTTTTTGTGTGATCGACAAAAAGAATAAAAGTATGTATTTGATCCATACTTCATGTTTTTTTTTTATTCTTGAAAACAATGACCAATGTAAATAATTGCTTTTAGATTCAGAGAAATCCCTCATCCCTTCACCATCATGCAGATTGGAGGAATATGCAGCCACCACATCAACCTTGCGCCCGTGCACAAGTACACTGTCATATGTAGAGGTGTAAATAGTATCATTTTTCTTGTTACCGACAATCTAATGCTTAAATCGTATCTGAATCAAGATATTTAATATCCATACTATATTAGAATATTCAAATTCATATATACCGATTATAGCCTCTACATGGCCAAATTAAATTGTTCCCTGCGGATAGTGTCCATACTGCCACTTGCCTGGCCCCACTCGTGGGGACTAGAGATATAGCCTTCAACTTCTACTACCGCCATTGTCCTCGCCAAGAATTGATCATCATAAAGGATGGTGTCACACACCTACCTCTCCTCCCCTCGATGCCACCTCAAGCGACAACCCTTACCATGTCGAACGTCTCATACATATAGCCAAGCCACGGAGCTTTCGCTAGTGATTGACAATGGATGGACTACAATGCAACTAAAGCCATTTTATAAGGAGAAGCTTTCACTGTTTTTTGATAAACTCAAGTCCTACCAAAGAGGGTCCCCTCCCTTTCCATTGGTTTTTAGTGGATATACAAGTTGATGTTAATCAAATGATAATAGATCAAAAACAAGTTTTTGTAACGACCTTTCTTTATGGATCTCTTTATGTTGGCATCCCGGTGCATTTGGAAGGAGAGAAACAATTATATTTTCAATCGATAGCTCCCTTCAATGGCGAATTGGAAACACATGTTAAAGGAAGAAGTCAAACTTCATCTCATTAGAGTCCCTAGTCATTTTCACTTGTAATTAACAATTTGGTCGATTCTTTGTAAAATATCTTGTACAGTTAGATCACCTTCCCCTCTTCTTCCTAGAGTAGGTGAGTTCTTTCTTTTCTCTTTTTAGCGCCGGCTCAATTTGTGTATTTTCTTTTGTATTTTTTTTAAAAAAAATTTAAACACTGGGGACATATATGGTCATGCAACCCGTGGGCCTTTGGCCCGGCCTACAGCCGGGGCGGCATGGCACGACCTCCAAAAGTGGCACGGCCCGGTGAACACCGTGTCTGCGGCTACCGCCCGAGGCATGTGCCATGCCCGAGCCGCCGCCATGGCCCGTAGCACGCCATGTGCACGGCCCGGCGCCCGTTAGTTGGCTGCTAAGACAAAGTTGATAGGCCACCACATCCCACTTCCCGCAGGCAAGGCAAGATGAAAGGCCAATATGTTTTATCCGCCCCTGCCCACTCCCCGCCCGCTCCTCCTGGGCGCCGGCGTCGCCAAGGCCGCCTCCCCTCCGGTCCGTCGTTCCCTTCCCCGCACGCTCCACGCCGCTCTCCCCCGAAGCGCCGCACCGTGCCGCCACCTCGGCCGCACCAGGCTTCTTCCCTCCCTCCTGGCCGCCTGGGCCCCTCCCCAACGCCGAGAAGGAAGAAGCCTCCCAACGCCGACACCGCGGCCGCTCCCCTACCTCCTCTCCGCCCGCGCTTCCCGACAAGAAGCCACGGCAGAGCGGCGATGGCGCGACTCCTCCCTTCCCCCCTCGCCGGTTCCTCGCTATGGGCCTCGGGCCGGCCCGAATGCATGAAAAGGCCATGCCCGACGGGCGGCCCGACACGTAAAAAACGGTCCATGGGCCGTGCCTTGGGCCGGAGGCCAGGCACGGAAGTACGGCGTGGCACGGCCCGACAGCACAATGGCCGGTGCAGCACGATGGCAGGCGGGTCGGCACGGCCCGATGGCCATATATAACTGGGGGAGCATTGCTTCACAGTTTTCCCTAAAAAAAAAAAGAGGGTCACCTCCCTAGGTTTTTAATTGATGAAACACTCAAACCTGGAACGTTAAATCACGCTTTGATATGCAAGAATTTGTCTTTAGCCTGCATCTTCTGTTTCAATATTTAGTCTCTTTTAGATTTTTTTGAAGAACTTACAAAATTGAAGTAATGCTAACAAAGAAACAAATGGAGCATGATTTTAGAGAATAATACAAAACATGATTCATATTTTTAGAAAAAAAAATATATTATCTATGAATTAAATTTTTTTAATCTGATTTTAGTACTTTTAAATGCATGTTTTGTTTGAAATTATTGAATACTTTTTTTTTGGAAAATATTTTCTTTATTTTTATGAAGTTTAAAGTTTACCTATCTTGTACATGTGATACGTTACCTCAATTGAAACCTTTTTAAAACCGTTTTAAAGATCAAATCAAACGGTTTTAAATAAACATTGCAAATTCGAATCTAATTTTTATAGGTGGGGAGGTAAACTGAATAGTTGGGAGGTTAAACAGACTTTGTTTTGTCATGAAAATCTCGACCGATCTGTCTGATCTCTGATCTCTGTCCCAAGTCCACTCGGAGCCTTCTCCTCCGCCTCCTCGCCAATGGCGCCGCCGCGCTGCGTGCTCTCCTCGCCCTCGCCGCCTCCCTCCTCCTCCCTCTCCCTCTCCCTTGCCGCTGCCGCCGGCGCCTTCCAGTCCGACGAGCTCCTCCTCAACGACGACGACGAGTTCGAGGGCGTCGGCGCGCGCCCCTCCGCTCCGTCCCCGCCGGCGGCCCCGGCGGTCTCCTCCTCCCGCCGCAGATCCGCGGACGCCACGGTGCCCGGGGCAGGCGAGTCCAACGCGGTGCAGTTCACGCTCGAGCACGACCTTGGCGACGGCAAGGGCTTCGTCCCAGCTGGAACCTTCTCGGCCCGCCTCAAGACCTTCGCCCATGGCACGCAGGTGTGTTCCGATCTCTCTTTGGTTGCTATATCTCGATTGTTTTCCTGCTTACGCTCTGATTAATGGATCCGTGATGTCTAGCTCTTAGGTACTTCTGGATCGTGGTTTCAGCTGCTCTAACATTATTCGTAGATGTTCTGTTCCTGTTAGCTTGCTCGAGCTGTTTGGTCGGGAGAGGTAGTGAATCATCGGGAGAGGTAGTGAATCATTTGCTTTCGATTGTTGGAGGGTAAATCGAGAATTGGATCTTATGATGGTGTATGCATGATGGATCCTACTGAATTATAACTGGATATTGTTCCCTAGCACTAGCAGCACCCTCGGTAGCTTACAGCGTGTTTGGTTAGTGGAATGTCTCCATCCAGAATTATGTTATCTAGAAAACCGAACCTCCTTGAGCTGTTTGGTTTGCGTCACGGGTTCATACTCCTGTGATAGTGATTCAGCAGGATGAGTTCATTCTGCAAAAAGCGCCGTACTGATTCATTCTGATTAAACTCATACCGCATGAGCCAAATCTGCAAAACACACTGTTAGGTAGACCTTACCTGGTACTGGAGTACTTCTGTAGTTCTGTGGGTAAGAAAAAAAAAAAGACCAAGGCTGACTTTTGGGCTTGGTGTGTTATAGTATATATATGATATATAAACAACCATTTAAACTGTACGTTTTTGACAACACTTGTTATTAAGTGTTCGTGCAGGGCTGCTGGTTAGGCACTGTCTGTTTCATGCTTCTTTTATAAACTCATGGACTACAATTGCTAAATTATGCTGCAAGCAGGCAATATTCTCCTGATTTTTCTGCATTTCGATGGTCACTTGCTGCTTATGTGGACTTTCAGGCTGCATGACCTTACCTAACATATATCCATTGCCTTGAAGAGCAACCAAGATATTGCTGACTCTATACCTAATAATAAAAAGGCAATTTTTTTCTCGACCCGGATTTTGGTCCGACCCATTCTTTTAACTAACTCCATGAATAAGTGGAAACCTTCTCTGTCCATGGCAGAGCAGGGCATAGCATCTTGACAATGAAGTGGCATTTCCCGGTGGATGGGTGGATGAAGGTTGTGGTGGTTAGGCCGCAGAAGTCGTAGGTGCTGTCGTCCTGGTAATAGATGTCTTAGCCGTTGGGGATGTTGCCCTTGGCATCGAGTCCACTGCAGAAGGTCCTGTAGCCAAGGCTGGTGAGACCACACGCGTAGCTGACGTGGTTGTCCGCCACATTCTGGTCGGTTACTTGACGCCCCTGGCCAGCTTCAGCGTGGAACCGAGCCGTTGACGCGGACGAAGCTGAGCGGGTATTGGGGCGTGCTGTTGTAGTAGATCGCCCCGGCAGTGCCCAAAGTTTGGACGGCTGGATGTTTGGTCTTCGTCGATGAGGCTAAAGAGGTAGGCATTGACGGGGCCTGGGCACAACAGTGTGTCCTGGCCGGAGACAATGTGATAGGGGAAGCCCTGATTGAACCGGCGCTGGCGTACTCCAGGTTGGCGTTGCCGTTGGTGAGCCAGCCCAACTCACCCACGACAATGGACATGTTCCTGAACTCCGAAGCCATTCCGGGGAATTGCGGTAACGAGTGCGGTTGGCGTCGAAGGTGTTCGGGTATAGGTTGCGCTGCTGTTGGCCACCGGCGATGAGGAGCCTTGGAAGAAGGCGTAGGCCAGCGGGAAGTTCGGGTCCGTGTACATACAGACTGGTAAAGGGGCGCGACGTTGGCCACTTAACGGCATCCGACGGCTTCCCCTTCGGGCGACTGGTACATGTCGGCGCTCAGCGGCAGCAACATGTTACCTTGTCACCCAGGCCGATCTTCAGCAGCGCCGCCTGGATGTTTTGTACGGCCCATGCGCACGGCCCGTGCTATCTGTGTCCGTGTCCGTCCATCACAGAAACAAAAGATGTAGTTAGTTTAGTTGTATGCATCATATCTCTCATCAATTAAACGTTGTTAAAATTGCTAACTTATTTCTCCTGTTTCAGCACACGAGCATATCTGTTGGTATTAACAAAAAGATTATTATTTTATTTATAAATTAGAAAAGGGTATAAGATGGTAATTAAAGAGCACTAATACTGTGTATTATGCTGCTCCAAATCATAAATCAAAAGTAGCTCCCGTGAAGCTTAGTCTAGTGTGACATACAAAATTTGTGGTTAATACCGCTTAGAGCATGGGCCTGAGGTTCTTTAGCTTGAAAATTACTTAGCATTGTCTCATTTAGACAAATGACATTTCCTACCATTAGAAAGCTGCTTTATATGTGGATAACTGAGTTGGTATTTTGCTGTAAGGAGAGTATATCCCAGGGACAGGGAATGCTTGACATTAAATTAAAGAAACTAAACTGGCATGTAAATAAGGAAATAAAGTCTTGAAACATTAGGCTGTCACCTGACTTCTCTTTTCTGTTACTTATTTTCAAAACTATGTTCAATGCCTTTGTTTATCTTACATATTGTGGAATTTATTGGGTAGGAACAATGGAAACACCATTCCCTTTTTGCATCATATTCAAGATTTACAAGAATAATAATAATTACAAATGGACACGAGGGCTGGGCATGCAACAGACTTTTGGTGTGGTCTGCTGAATCATGTTTAACTAAGCCTGCTGTAGATTACTTTTTGTGTGCACTTTATTCACCATATAACGCTATTGTGAATTATGTGATTCCAATTTATATTTACTATCAATCAATGATGGTTGATACTTCTCTTAGTGTATCTTTGATCGTTATGTACTTTTTGGTTATGTTTGCTATGTTCCAATTTGATAAGTTTCGTTGGTGAATAATCAACCACCAATGCTCACTGTAGATATGAGCTAAGAGAGCTAAATTTCTTATTGGAGTTATGTTAATGGATTTGTTAGATAACTTCACAGTGAATGCTGTAAATGCAATCAAAGAAAACTATTTTCCTAACTGTACTATTCTTATGGATCAGACCCTCACTAAACTTCGCTTTACAAGGAATGATTTAACTGAGGATGATAAAGCGGCGTTCAAAGTAACTTCTTGTCCACCACAGTTTTTACCCTGATTTCCTTGACGATTTGTTTTTCAACTAATTTGGTGCTTATGCAATTGTTCGTCACTGAAGAAATTGCTTCAGGAAGATGGCTTTTATACAATTAGGCTGCCATCTAATGTGTTGGATACTACAAAGACACATAATGTTGTTTCTTCAATCAAAGCTGTAAGTTGACTACAGAGTTCATCAGTGTGTTTCTTTTTACTATGATCATAAAATAAGCCCAAAACTCCAATTATCTGTTCATCAGTGTCTGATTATAGAGTTATCCTTTTCAGTTCCTTAACTGTCTTGACTTTCTTATGTTTCTTAGAGATGCATTCCACGTGACAGTTTGGATGAACACATTGTTATCCACATGGTAACTTTCTCCATTCAGTAACCATGTCTCCATTTCATTATTTATATTCCTATATATCTTCCTCTTTATTAAAGAGTTTATGATGATGGAAAATTTTGGGATAGCCCAGAAACTTTATGTATGTAATAACATCAATCGATACATTTAGCTAACTTTATTTGTTTTACATTAGCTCCACCCAAATCTCCAGTATTTCATTTTTTTCTAGCACCTGTACTGATAACATAGCATGTCGATTACATGAAGTTTCTAAACATTTTTCTCTATCCTTGTCATCTATTCCAAGTAGTTACTTGGATAAAATGTTTTTTTTTGGGTTCATACTGCAGCCATTTGATAACATAGTATGTCAAGTTTGTAAACATTTTCTCTATCCTTGTCATCTCAAGTAGCTGCATGGAAAAAGGTTATTTTTTTGGTACTGCAGCCATTTTGGAGAATTGCATTCCATTAGCTGTAGAATACTGATAGAAGTTTCCTTGGTGTTGCGACTCACATTATACTTTGCTATTGCCTTACTTGCAGGATGGTGTAAATATTTTGGCAGTCAATTATGGCTCTGTTGGTGGATGCCAATACCCAAGGCCAATGAAATTGGTCAGTTTTCTCTCAGGATTTATATTATGATTTATGAGTGTTCAATGTAATTAATGATTGATGGAAGGAACCTGATAACTTTTAGCCTTTTGACATTTAAATATCCTGAAATTAGCAATGCACATATAGATTAGCCTGTGATTCCAATCCCATACTTAGTTTGGCTCTGCAGATTAGATTGCTCAAAATGGGTTAATTTAGGTTGACGTTGATTGGTTAATTTTGACTGAAGCATGTTGAAATGCTTATTTGGTTTAATGTACAACACTATTAATGTGCTAACTAATTTCTCAAATTAAACTGTTGAGAATCGCTCAATCTTTCAACAAACTGTGCTATATTACAACTAACACTAACACCTCTACTCTAGCACTTTGATCTTCTATGGTGCATTCATTGGTGATTAACAGTTTTCAAGTTTATGGTGACATTGGCATGTTTAAATTTTTGTTTCAGCCATCAAAATGGACATTCAGCTCTTACACTATCCTAAAGACTGCTGAGCAGGCACCAAGGTGAATTACTACTTTCTTGAGATCACAAAAATGTTAAATAAATAGATTATGAAATTGGTATTTTGTTTTTATAATAGAAATAGTTTGAATTTTGAAATCTCTTTAAGGGCATGCGCAATAGATGCTTAAAGAGGGATAATGATGAAGCACATTATTGGAATCTCAGCGACCAATTTAATGGCATGCACAAGGCAATATATGCTTAAAAAAAGTAATGATGAAGCACCACTACAAGAATCTGCGCATCCAATTGGAAAAACAATGGGCCTGCTCGGCTGCAGCTACAGTGACTTGTGAGAGTGGGAAAAGTGGCTGCAGCTGCCGCAGCCGCTTCTTTCCCCCCTCACAAATCACTATAGGTGCAGCGCCATGGCTGTAGCCGAGTATTGAGTCCTTGTTGTCATGTCAAAATAAGCGGCAGGAGGGACTGAAGGAGGGAAAAGATAGGAAGAAGAAGAGGGAGATCAACCATCAAGGACATGCGGCCACTGCATGCACCATCCTTCCTCCCAACTTATTCTTTCCTCTTTCGTGTTTCACCTCTTGACTCGTCATATAATCACTATGGCATCGTCTAGGTTGTTAGAAGGGGTGGGTTACCATGTATCGCCTTTACCGTAACACTGAACAAGTCTATATAAGCTCCCACATTCCTCAGTGCTAATCATAGTGGAAATGCTAAACTTCCACCACTAATCACGGTAGGAGCACCTTGGTTTGGGTGTCAAACGCCTCGTCATGTTTTGTGAGAACATCCACTGAGTTCCACACTGGCAAAAAAGTGGCAGGATCTTTGTGTTGTGCATGACCTAACAGATCTATCCCTACTGAACAGTCTCAAAGAAAATTCAAATTCTTACAAATTTTTTGTGCTTGCAGAACTCCATCATTTGTAGATCAGTTAATAGAAGCTGACAATGGTCTTGGAGAAGTAATGAAACCACCTGAGAAGTCTTTCTGGGCTAAATATGTGAGTAACTGCACTAAATATCTTCTGTACTTTGTTCAATATCTTCGTTTGTGTTCCTTCAGTCTGACTTGTTTGTTTTGCAGTGGATGTACATCATTCCGCTGGGTCTTATTGTCATGAATGCTGTTACGGCAGCTGCCAACATACCAGAGGAAGGTGCAGGGCAGGGGCAACCTGGAGCACAACGGGCACCTGCTGCTGCTGCCGGGAGGAGAAGATGATGGTTATGTTTTTCAATACCGTAGGTAACTAGGTATTATCATCATATTGTTTTCTGTTGTTTTTGGGGTATTGTCAATATTACCTTGATTGCATCATCTGTGGTAGTGCATGATGATGTCATCTTTTGCTTATGTTGAAACACGTAGCTTAACCAAGATGAATTGATGAAATTCCTTCTTTGCAAAAAAAAAAAGGAATCGATGTGATTCCTATACATCTATAGCCTTTTTGCCACTAGTGTGCCATTGGAGGCCAATCCATGAACTTAGGACCTGAAGCCTGTCCACACACATACTTGATGCTGTAGCAAAAAAACGCTTATTAATTTTGGCTATTGAATTTTCGGCTGGTAATTCATGCTTTCTTTCCTTGCTCATGCTGATAATTTTTTTTAGTAAATAAATTATTAGTTTTTGGAATGATGAGCTTGCTTCTAGCTTCTATCTAATTTGAAGCCTTGTGACTTTCAGATTCATGGGTAATTGTAGGAGATTGAACCTGTCTCTACCTGGCCACAAGAACTGGGGCTGTACTTACACGAGTCATAAAGTAGTGTGCTGATGGGCTTTCTTTTCTTTTCCCTGGTTGTTTTGAGCTGCTCTGTTTATGGCAGAATCACCCTGAATGGTGTGCTGAAATACATTTGTTGAGAAAGTGTAATCAATCTTTAACACATTTGGAATTGTATGTTTTGATATTAAATATATTGATATATTAAGTTTGAATGATTGTTAGATCACCCTTGTTTTGTAACAATGTAAGTTGTTTCCGTGGCTAATATTCATGTTGCTCGAAAACACAAAAGCTGCTAAAGACAGAAACCACATTAGAGTTTTCGCAAAAAAAAAAAAAAAAAAAGAAACCACATTAGAGTGGCTTTACTTGCAGACATAAAAAATGGATTCAGCTGTTCCTCGTGGAGTTATTTGGTAGGGTTTTAGCTCGAGCTGCGTGAGCTACTTAGTAGTCATGCCGAAAGGCCCTTAAGGCTTTCACCAGACATTCCGAAAAGTATTGGTGCCTGATGCAGAAGTGATTGCTTCAATCTATCTAGATGAGATGTTCACAACATCACATAACCACATAACAAAGCGAACGGGAGGCTCGATATTTAATAACAAGGTACGAAAGCCTAGTTCTTAGGGCATGCTTATGTGCGCTCCTACCCTAGATACTGGCACGGTGGCACCCTTGTTGAGCCTGTCACGATTGTGTTGGTTCTCTTACATGTGCAGCCCCCTTCTCCTTTTACAGAGGGGTAGGGCGGGTTACAAGAGCCAACACTTAACTCTATATTGCTAATTACAATATAAGTCCACTATAACCCTATTAATACAAATAAATATTCAAAATATTTCTAACATAAGCCGAAGAACTTCAAAAGATTTTTGGAAGTGCAACCCATGGTTGATTTATGAATACGCAAGGCACTGGATTGGTTCACCTTTGGGGGCCAGTCTTTTTATATCCATTACCCCTTATCATCTAGAAGTATAGCATTGGGTTCAGTTGTTCGTCTCACTGTCGGGGATGGAAGGGTTTCACTTGTACTAGATTTAAGAAGATAAGATGATTTAAAGTATTTAATTTCTATTGCTAGGTTCAGCACCCATGGTTTTTTTTTTTTGGCATTGATGCCACCTCCTTTCTCTCTATGGATTCTCAATACCAAATACATATACCTGCACAACTATAAGAGATGAGTTTTGAACATGATTTAATAAAAAAGCGATAGAGCAATCATCAAATTAATAACAATTTCTCAATAAAGACAAACCACAATGAAATCTTTCATAGTTAATGACAGTTGACAAACAATATCACCATTACAACTTCCATAATAATAGTTCAGGTAAATATTCAAAAAAAGAAAAAGTGACAACAAACTCTCCATATTCCAACACAAAATAATCAAAATCATGAAAGGTGCTACAAATATTGCTCATCACCATGAATAGTTGGTATTGGATAGATCAACAAATTGTTCCATTCCTGCAAATAAATGACATAACGATAATTGAGTCCATGTGACATATCTAAATGGATAAATACACATGGAAAGATGATAGGAAATAATACAATAAATAGCATGTGTCTTTTCACTGACAAATAAAGTAACGATATTCAAATATGCCAAGTATGAGTAGGATCACTATTTCTCAATTCATGACATTAAGGCAATTTATATTTTTAAAAATACATTCATAATTTTGTAAAATCACAATTCATGGAATTCAAACCACCAATTCATAACAATGGTAGGCCAAAAACATCTATATTAATCAGCATGGATTCCCTCAAAAAATAAGCATGGATGGTTGCTACATATTAATCCAGGTCCCAAGATATGTAGCCATCCAATTTGCATGATCCGTAAAAATATACACAAAATTTTAGATGGGACCATGCATGCTGTATCAAAAAGTGCCTTTTATATTCATGCTAGTATGTACTATGCAAGCATAAACAACTCTGGGAAAAATTCACCTAGTGAGACAAATTGCATCTTATTGTTGAGAATTACCAGTATAGATGTTTTGCAATCTCACATAAAAGAAATTCAGTGCTAAACAAATGAAAACACCAAGCACTATGTACTGAAAATGTAATTTGGCTGTGAGCTTAACATGATTACAAAACTAGGATGTTGGTTGTATTTTCTCTATTGAGCGCATTCTTTCTTGTGGACATGAGATCCATGTACATTTTCACAAAATTTCATTCCGACAATGGCATGAGGAGGTAGAAAATACAGTAATATAGTGCTAATTAAACTAAGAGATGTGATGCATGTTTTAATATTTCAGGCCTAAAGTAATATTATAACCCAATAGTCATGAAAATCATAAACATAAATGGAAAAGGGATGGATTGCCTGTCTCAAAAGGGGATGCATTACAAGTATTAAATTTAGAACTCAAAAAAAAATCTGTAAAATTCATGTATAGGAGCCGTACAACAAATATTGGAAAGATCATAAAAGTAGCAACCAACTTATGAAATAATTTTAGTGTGAGGCAAACTTACCGAAACATGTCAAGTGGGTAGAACCAATATGATGGCCCGGTTGGGTTTTGCAATCCGCTGAATATTTGGAGCAGAATGACAAATATTTTTTTTAAAAAAAATAATATTTTATTTAGGACAACAAGGGTGGGCTCAAACTGTCAACGATGGCAAAGGAGTCTGGGCATTCAGTTTTGAAAAAAAAAAATAACAACGGATGATATTTTGGGGATAATAATGCAGATTCATTTTCTATGCATTATTCACGGAAACAAAGTGAAGAACAATTTTCTAAGTGCGAGAAAGGTGGATGCTTCTTTGCTGAGGAATAATTAAGTAATTTGGGTGGCACAACGGAACACAAAACAGAGCACTCAGGAAATAAAATAGGAGAAGTGAAGAAATGTGTAGAGACTAGAAGAAGAACATGAGCAATGGACGGAATGACTGGCAGTAAAAAGAGGGCAATGGTTGTGGACAAATCGAAATGAACAACCAGGTGACGAATCGTGCAAGCAGGCAAAAGGCAATTGTAGACTGGGAGGCGGTATTACTATAGGTGACAAACAGTAGATGACTCCTAGTCTTAACTGCAAAAGGGAAAGTAGTTATGTCAGATAAAAGGAGCAGACAACTATAGGCGAGTATTAATTTCTCAGTGACTCTGTTACCTTTGCTCGGACTCCTTGTGATCATCTTCGTCCTCATCCTCTGTCGTATAGTCTTCATCACTGCTAAAGGCAAAGCAGATACGTCAAATGAAAGAAACAAGCAACTATTTATAGGTGAGTATTACTTTCTCTGTGATTATATTACCATTCCTCAGATTCCTTATCCTTTATCATATGCTCTTCAAAATATCTTGGCAGCTCAAGCGTTGGATGGTTTGGATGCATGTCAATTGCATCCCTGACCTTGGCCTCGACATCCTCCACCTCCTTCATCCGGGCATCATTACAGTCAACCTCGACGGTGACGTATTTAAGTGAAGCAAGGTGCTCCAGGCCAATATCAAAGCCACCACCTTTCCTCTTCTGTGCTTGAAAGTACAAATTAAGCCTTTGAAGCTTCGGCATAACTCTTCGACCAAACTCCAGCCAGCATCTTGTGTAGTGCTGAAACTGAAACTCTGCTAGAGAGCGGAATGGGTGATGAGCACCAACCACCAACTGCTCTTCGGTGGTGGTGCCATCATCCTCTACTTCAAGTCGCAGAAAACGTAGCACGGGCAAATCTCCAATCAATTCGAGATCCTCTTGTCTTAGCAGATTGACAAACATGGACAAGCTGGAGAGTTCAGAAAGGAAGGAAAACCACCTGGGCACCTGGGATAAGGTTATCTTACCCCCATCAAACCTTTGGAGATGTGCAGGGCCCGTCCATTGGTCTGGCGCGCAATCTAGAGAGCATATTCCCCCGCCATGATAAAGAACTAGTGTACGAAGGTTGGCTAGATTGGATAGGGCCTGTACAAATGTCTTCATGTAACTCTGGTTTTCGGCATAGCCCAAATCAATTTTCAGCACTCGGAGTCTAGTAAGGTTACCAAGTTCAGCCAAAATATTTGGTGCTCCATCCTCCACATTTAGCCATGACAGCTCGTGTAGGGATATTAGATTCCCAGCCCCATCTGGAAATTTCACCCCAGAAATAGTTAACAGATTTTCAAGTTGTCGTTGCTGACAAATGCTTGCTGGCAGTGCTCCTTGGGGTGGATACCATAGATCCAGTGTCTTGAGAAGCTTTAGGTTCCCAATTCCTTCTAGAAGCTCTGTTTTGAGCTCACCTCCTAGTTCAAGGTATCTCAAGTGCTGCAAACTGCCTATATCCTTAGGATGGATATTGTTTTTTGGACTCGGTTTTGAAAGCCAAAACACGGAGAACTGGAAACTTTGAAATAGGTGGCATCCACTGAACGGCATCACCAAAAGCAATGATTGACCGGACATGGGATATGTTGACTGCTGCTGGGAAAATCATTTGCTCTTCCTTGATATCAACTTTGCTGCCTCGTAGTGATAATCGTCGAATCTTGCATGCTGTAGATATGTGGCAACAAGGCCCTTCTAGTATGGTGACAAAATTTTCTTGAGCTGAGAGGGAAATAATGAGATCAAGTACCATATCATGTACTCGACAAGTTGTTGGAATACCTTTTTCATATATTGGTTGAATCATGCTTCTGTTCACAAGCTCGTTGAAATACCTCTCTCCAAGATCATACAAATCACTCCCATGTTTTTCATCGATGAAACCTTCTGCTATCCAAAGCCGTACCAAGGCGTCACTTGGAATCTCATAATCCTCCGGGAACATGCTTAGATACAGCAAGCACGGCTTTAGATAGGAAGGAAGATCAGAATAACTCAGATACAAGATTGCTCTCATGTTGTCAAGGCTCTTGTCCTTATGAAGTCCAGAACCCATTGAACTGTATACACCATACCATTCATACTTTGTTTTGTTTGGCCTACTAGCCAACAAACTAGCTGTAGTAATGATAGCCAATGGTATACCAGCACATTTTTCCAAAATTTTCTGTGATACCTCCTCTAAGTCGGAATGCATTTCCTCATTTTCATTGAATACCCTTTTACACAGCAGCTTTTTTGAGTCCTCATAAGAGAGGGGATCTAGTTCACACGTGGTACCATCAATGGACGTGCAAGAAACCTTTGCCACATCAAGAATCCGGGTAGTTACAATAACTCTACTACCAAGATGGTTTTCAATTAGAGCACATTTGATCTGTGTCCATGCAGATTCTCCCCATACATCATCAATTACAATAATGTACCTGAATTTTTTTTAAAAAAGGAAAAGAACAATTAATTGTGTGTAATTGGAATCTGTTAATTACAGTGTCTTTTATTTTATTTGAGGCTCTGCTCAAGTTCATGAATTTGTGACTATACAAGCGTGCCAGTGGATGAATGGATGACAATTATATATGATTTAGGAACTCTATTCAAGTACATGGATTTGCGATTAGTTAACAATTAAAATTGGATAATCATTAGTACGTACCTCTTTTTCTCAAGGATTTGTCTGATTTTATCTATAAGCTCAGTATGATTCCATGCTTCAGCATTGGGGTACTGGTCTCCGCTAACCTGCCGTAGTATGCTGCTGAAAATCTTGTTTATGTTTGGCTTAAGGGAGACTGAGACAAAAGCTTGCAACTGAAATTCTCCTCGGAGTCTTTGATACACTGTATTGGCCAGAGTTGTTTTCCCAAGGCCTCCAACTCCAACAATTGAGACAACCATTAGCTGCTGTTTTTGTGCATCCTCCCCACGCATTAGCAAAGCAGTGAGCTTCTCTGCAGGGCCTTGAATACCAACAAGGTTCTTCACATCTTCGTACAGAGCAGGCAACCAAGGATCCATTTCTGTATTCTCTGGCTGTACTACAATATCTTCAAACTTGTACCTTCCTCGCCTATCAGCGACTTCATGGATGCGTCTCTTGATGTCTTGAATGTCATCGGCGATATGATGCCTAGCCTTGGCTTTTGTCAATAGGCCGATGGTCCTGTCAAAGAACCTTCTGAAGCTCTTTGGCTTGGCACAACCAGGGTCATCGACTCGGAGAATGAAAGAATCAACACTATCCTCAATGTCATAGGACAGTTCCTTCAAGTCCCTCACCCAGATGCTGAGAAGATCATCGATCTGATGAGGCCGCAGCTTGGACACCCTGTTGAGGGCAGCCTGCATGCTCTCCATTTCGGCTTGGAGGAACCTGATCTCCCCCCTCACCCCCTTCTGCAGCTTGTATTCGCCGGTGAGGAGTGTGGCGAGCTTGGGGAGGAGGCTGCCCAAGGCAGCCATGGCGAGCTCCATGCCTTCCCTCTCCTTAGCTACTCTTACCACTAGCAACCTTGGACAGGATAGGCACTGCTCCTGCTCCGTGCGTTGGTTGTGGCTTGTGGGTATGGGAGGTAGCTGATCTTGCTCAGAGTTGCAAACTGGCAAAAGCCCTCTTGTTGTGTGAAAATGTTATGGAGCACAGCTCATGGCCTCACGCTCCGTCTCATTAGTGCCCGTGTGTCCGCACCACGTGAGTACAGTGTAGCTCTGCTTCCGGTCACATGCGTAGCATTCATTAGTCATGACTCTGATTCGATGTTCATCCGACATCCGTAGGGCAGGCGCCATGACTTTTCTGGCTGGAAGGGTCCCGATCGGTGTACTTTTGAAAGAGAGTGCAGCAAGAAACAAGAGCTCTAATCTAATAGCTCCCTCAAAAACTCTAATCTAGTAGTAATAAATAGGTAAATAAGAAAAAGAGAGTAGTGCAGCAAGCAACTCTAAGTATCAGCATCGCAAATATATCTGAAGTCCATACTATTCTCTTGTTTGTTACTTTATTTAGTGATTGAAAAATTGGTTTAGTTAGCTCTAAGCTAGCTGAGACGTTCCGAAGACTTTGGGCGGCTAACGGCTAGTGATATTTTGCAATATTCTCGAATGTTGATTGGTGTGTGCTTAGAGATGGTTTAAGATGTGGGCGATGGCTCGCTGCGTTGCCGTATTGAAATGTACAAAACTCACTGTTGGAAATGGCCATTATTGAATCAAAATTGTCTTGTTTCGAGTCCCTCATGATTTCCATTATCCAGTTTTCAACTTCTTCAAATAAAATATCAGATTCAGCAAAGTAGAGGTGTTACAAAACGAACTAAAAAACTCGGATCAAGCTTCCTTGACGAAAGCAAAGCAGTCTTGGCCTAAACATGAATTGGGACCACATCGATGGGATCCGAATGCCCAGCGGGCTTGCTGAATTAACCATCATCCAGGAAACAGAGGTTGCATCATGGTCTTGATCGGCGTATATCATTGCCGCGACCAAGGTGGGGCTGGCGGCAAGACTCTGCGGCGTCCACCACGGGGCGGCTCCTTCCAGTGATATTTTGCTGCTCTCAATAATTGAATCGGTGAGCGTGCAATAATGCCGCCCACCTTGTCTTTGCAACCCATTGCGGCTGGTGTGCCAACTGCCAACGACCTTACTTCGGCTTGGAACCATGAGTTCATGACACAAACAGTGCCGATCTAGCCCCTATTCCTTACTCCCTCCGGCCCCATGCTGACCGACGTTTTTTACTTTTTAACTTCACGTGTTCAATTCATCCGCCTTATTCAAAAATGTTTTTGCAAATCATAAAATGAATTGATCAATATTCAAAGATCTTCATTGATAAAAATAAGTCGTAACAAAATAAATTATATTTGTGCAAAAAAATTTGAATAAGACTAAATATCAAGAAGATGGACGGAATCCGCGGTGACAAACTCGGTGGGACGGAGGGAGTACTCTCCAGTCGTGCTCACCTCCTCATTGTACAGTATTTTTTTTGTCTGGCAATATTTTCATTTAATAAATTAGTTATAATTTTTACATATTGTTAAAGTACATTCGATCTTACCTTTTACAAAATATAAAACTAACTTTTCAAAATAACCAAAGAACCGAAGTTTTCTTGTTTCGACTCCTCTCAGGTTTCCATTACTCAGTTTTATAGTTCAAAATAGAAGATCAGATTGAGCAAATTGGAGGTTACAAATGAACCGAAAATCCAATAAAGCTTGCTTTGACCAAAGCAAAGAAGTTGTCGATTCCCGCTAGATTGGGCCGGAATTGACACGTGAGTTGGGGAATTGGGAGGAAAGGGACGATGGGGATGACGACAACCGGCGGTGGGCGGGCGGCGGCAGCCGCCGCGATACCGGGGCGGGCGTGGGCGGGGGATGCGCGCTGGCGTGGAGGCGGCGGCGGCACGGGGAGCCGAAGGCTTAAGATATATTTTTATTTTCTTGCTTGTCCCGTAGAGATTACATGCCTCTTGCTTATATAGCCCGACTAGTGGGACTTGTAATCTAAGCAATCTCTATAAGGTTTCCTTATAACGATGGAATACCTTTTACAAGCAATTTCTATTTTATTATTTCCTAATAAGGGTCTCCCTTATAGACTAGATAGCCCCTTGCACACCAAAAATTACCTAAGATAATCCTAACTTAAAGGCTAAGCAAACTCGAGTCGTGACGGGAGAGGGAAAGCGGGCGGCGGCAGGGCGGCTTGGGCGGCCCGCCGGCCCCCTCCCCTCGGGCGCCGTCGTCGCGTTTGGCCGATCATTAGCCACTCTGGGCTGGCCCACTCGGGATCATGACATTTCTCCACCGCTCGACGAGGCGGGCGCCACCACGTGCCCGCCCAACCCACCAGTGGTGGCGAAAGGCGTCGTCCCGGAAGCGACAATATCGTGCCCGGCGTAGAGGACGAGAGGGCCGCGACTTGTCGTTGTCATCATTGCGAATGCCGGAGTCCTTGTCTGAGAAGGAGAAGTCGAGGTGGAAATCGCCAAGTAGACGCCTCAACTTGAAGCTCGCCGGGGTTGCACGAAGGAACGTTCGCGACATGCACGACGCATGACGGAGGCGCCGAGGGTGCCCCGGCTCGAGCATCCGGCGAGTCATGGGGTGGAGACGTAGGCGTAAGTCGCCGACATCGCCACCTTTGCATGGAGTTACTGCAGAGACGCGTGTCGGCGACGTAGGCGACGCAGGTGAAGTCGAGGAGGCAAAACCAGAGGAGATCGCCGGGTGTGCCGACGGGGTCCCGGCTTGCCTCTCCTTTGTCCACGAGGCGCCAACCGTGATGTTGTCGGCGCGAAGAAGGTGTCGCCGTTGTTGTCGAAGAGGAGGACGGTGGCACCCTCGATCCGCTTCGTCGGCGCCGCTTCGAGAAGAAGGACGCCCTAGGGAACGCCCGATCCTCCCGAGGGCGGTGGGAGGTGGAAGCCCACTACTATGCCGCGAGTGGAACGTTCTCCCCCGCCAGAAGTCCCCGGAGAAGCTCGGGGCGTACGGGGATGTAGTAGCGGTGAAAGTACCTCACGATGCCGAAGCGGAGACTCCATTTCGGCGCAAGATTGATCCCAGCTCGATGGCGCCGAGATGATCCCGAGCTCCCTTGTTGGTAGTTGTGCCCAATTGCAGCTCGCTGATCATGTCGCTTTGCCGCCACCCCTCGATGTCTTCCATGGCAACAAAGAAGACGTTCTTCGCCCCGGCATGCGGTCACACAGTGGCAGCCGCTATGTCGCCGTCGAGGCCACCGGGTGTTCGCGGGCGGTCGGCCGTTGCGGCGCCGCGTGTCGCGATCCTTGGTGGCGCCGTCTGGGTCGCCGTCGTTGTAGCGGCGAGCAAGGTCGATGGCCTCCTCCAACGAACGAGGCTCGAACACTACTACGTAAATGATTTTGCGGGGTGTTTGGTTTTTATTTTTCGTGGCGGGCATTTGAATAACCGCCACGGAAAATAGCTGGCCCGCAGCCCACCAACTCAGGGAAAAACCGCCACGGTTAATGTGACAACCCGTGGTGGTTTTCTTATAGCCCCGTCACCAAAAAATGAGGCCCAAAGGCGAGCCCAACAGCCCATTTTCATGGTGACATATATAAGGCGACACTTAGGGTTTTCAGCTCATTTCTCTTCCTCCTCTCTCTCGCCTCCCGAACACTCTCCCCCGGCTCCCTCCCTCCCTCTCTCGATCCCGACACGCGCCCTCCCTCCCGGCTCCCTTTTTTCGATGCGCGCCGTGCTCCCTCCTCCCATTCTTCCCGACGCCTCCCATTCGGCCGCCCCGGCGCGGCGGCGGCGGCCCCGGAGCGGCGGCCAGAGCGGGCCGGGGCGCCTCACCGGCGAGGGCGGGCGGCCGGATCCGGCGGAGGAGGGGCGGCCACGGCGCATGAGGAGGCGCGCCCCGCGCGCCGAGGAGGGCAGATCCGGCGAGGGCGGGGCGCGATGGCGGCCGGCTGAGGAGGCCGGATCTGGCGACGGCGGCGTCTGTGCTCGACCGCGGGCGCGGAGATCCGCGGAGGAGGGCCTCGCTCGACGGCGGCGCGGCCAAAGCTCGACGGCGCGCGGAGATCCGGCGGAGGAGGCCGCCTGTGCTCGACGGGCGCGTCCTCGCGGCGCGCTGAGAGCCGGCCGCGGCGGGCTGACTCGAAACCCTAACGGGCGCCCGTGATCGGGGCCCGTTAGGGTTTCAAATCGATTTTCCTTTTTTTATTTTTTATTTATTAACCGTGGCGGGCATTGTTAAAAGTCCGCCACGTTAATCGATTTTGCGTGGCGGACATTTGCCGCCACGGTTAATCGCTCGATTAACCCGTGACCCCTAGCTCCGCGGGCGGACCTAATGCCCGCCACGAAAATCCAAAATGCCCGCCACTAAGTTCATTCCCGTAGTAGTGGAACCATTCGGCGTGTTGCGGCCGCCTCCCGTAGGCCTTCCACGAAGAGTCCGACACGGTGGCGCTGTCCTCGAGTTCCATGCGTAGTGCATAGTTCTCGGCGCGCCGATGGTCGCTCGCCTTGCCTTCCCGGGAAGGCGCGCGCACGCCCCAAAGTGTCGAGGTAGGTGGGCGGTCCGCGGTGATGGCGTAGGGCGGTGAGTGAACTCGTCCCACTTGATCGGAGAGTTCGTCTTGGACAGATCCATGAACTAGACTGCGCAAAGAATACCAACGAGGTGGAAAGCGCCAGAACTCACGTGAGTCGGGCCGGGCGATCTCCAAGTTGCCGAAGAAGAGTTCCAGCAAATGCGGCCGTGAGGTCGGGTCGGTGCGCCGCCGCACTCCGGACTTGCACGCGTGATGATGGCGAGGGGGATGTGATGCTGGGTGGTGGCACCATGGGCCGAGCGCCTCGGCGCGCGATCGGGGACGCCGTGGGTGGCGCCGGGGTAGAGGCGGGGTGCCGCGGTTGGCACCGTCTCGCCGGGCGTCCCGCACGGGCTGCGTGTGTCGGTGGAGAGGAGGGGGGCAGCCGGTGCCGCGTGTCGTTGAGGATGACGTTGACGACGGCCGGATCGCCACCGCCAGCCGCCATCATCTTCCTCCACCGAGGATAGCGGTCGGAGCCGCCGACGAATCCGCGCCGCGGCGATGAGGGCGGCGGCCGGGCGAGGCGGCCGACCTCGGCGCCGGCGGCGGCGGCCGCCGGGCTGTCCTCCCGTGGCGTTGTAATGCGGCAGGGGTCCTCGACGCGATGAAGACGCACTCCATCCGCGAGGCGAGTCTCGATGTCATCAAGCGCCTCGGGCGATCCGAAAGGGCAAAGAGGCCGCTAGCGTTGAACTCCGTCATCGCGGAAGCCATGGGTGATGGGAATCGCCCTGGTCTCCGGATACCGCCGATTCGGCTAGATTGGACCGGAATTGACACGTGAGTTGGGGAATTGGGAGGAGAGGAGGAGGATGGGGATGACGGCGGCCGCGTGGTGGCCGGCGGCCGCGCCGCCAGGAGGCACGGCGGCGGCAGGGGCGGGGGGGGCGCGGGCGCGGGCGTGGAGGCGCGAGGCGGCGGGAGGGAGCCGAAGGCTTAAGATATATTTTTATTTTCTTGCTTGTCCCCTAGAGATTACATGCCTCTTGCTTATATAGCCCGACTAGTGGGACTTGTAATCTAAGCAATCTCTATAAGGTTTCCTTATACGATCGGAATACCTTTTACAAGCAATTCCTATTTTATTATTTCCTAATAAGGGTCTCCCTTATAGATGAGATAGCCCTTGCACACCAAAAATTACCTAAGATAATCCTAACTTGAAGGCTTAAACAAACTCGGAGTCGTGACGGGAGAGGGAAAGCGGGGCGGCAGCAGCACCCTCAAGGCGCGGCTCGCCCCCCCCTGGTCGGGCAGCCGTCCGCGCTTGGCGCAATTAGCCACTCTCGGGCTGGCCCAATTCTGGATCATGACAGAAGTTTTGGCCTCAACATGATGAGATGGGTCTGAAATCATATATGGTTTTTCTTGAATGGACGTATATATCTTCAAGCCCATTTAGCAGGCCAGCTGAATTAACAATCAAGCAGAAAAATAGAGTTGCAGTGTGGTTCTTCTCACGTCTTAGTAGCTGTGCCTCTCAGTGTGTTCAATAAGTAGGCAATTTTTTAATTAAAATTCTGTTATATAAATTATGCAAACAAAAATACTATAGTATGTAAAAATTCTAATATATTAGTTGAACTAAATAGCATCAATATAAGCAACAATATGAGAGAACCATTAAGAATTCATTGGCATGTTTAAATTTTGTGGTGCATTCATTAGTGATTAACAGTTTTCAAGTTTATGGTGACATATTGGCATATTTTATTTTTTTGTTTCAGCCATCAAAATGTACATTCAGCTCTTATAGTATCATAAAGGTTGCTGAATAGGCACCATGGTAACTTACTACTTTCTCGCCACTGTCAGTTACTAGTACCAACGTTTAACTTTTCATTAACAGCGTACTTCTACTAAAGCCCTGCTTAGAAGAATCACATAAATGGTATAGTCGAAACGGCATGAGCGGGTTTCCCGGATCGGGACGTTCGGACGATCCTGGGGCGACCGTCCGCCGCCGGCGACCCTCCTCCCGCAGCCCCTACCGGCCATGACCGCTGCCACCACCACCCCAACCCACCTCCCTCCCCAGCTCCTTGACGAGGTCTCCTCCGACGCAAGCGGCTGCCGGACGCCGCTGCGTCCCGTCCCGACGGGCGTGTTCGGGAGCGGCGGCTGCCCTCTTCCTGTCGCCCTTAACGCGCCCGGCCTCCGCCGTTCGCGCCGCCTCGCGCTGGTTGCCCTCTCTCCTCGCGCGGAGCGGCCGCCCGGCGAGCGTCCTCGCCCGCCGGGCGTCGTCGTTCCGCGCGCGTTCGCCCAGGGTGCGGCTGCCCCGACGGCGCTGCCCTCGTCCGTCGTCTCCGACGCGTTGCACGGCCCCACTCCGTCTTCGGCGCCGCCGACGTGGCGGCTACCCGCGCGCTGCCCTGCTCCCGTCGTCCGACGCCTTTGCCCCGGGTCTCCCGCCGACGTGAAGCTGCCCACCTCAGCGCCGGACGCAGCTGCGATGGAGCCGGTTCGGTTCCCCGACGTTGGGCGGACATGGTGGAGGAAGATGAGGGAGGAGGAGAGAGTCCTCGCCGGCCGTCAGGGCTCGCCGGGCACGCCTGGAGGACGGGCCGGTCGATGAGGCTCTCGTGGCCTCGCCATCCGCTTCTATGAGGAGAACGATGGCTCCCTCCGCCTTCTCGCCCGGCGCCGCGCTCAACGGATGAACCTCTCGACCGTGGTCCTGAGTGGATGCTGTCCCTCGGTGACTCGGAGGGGTTTCTCCGACTCCAGCCAGGTGCCCGCCTGCCGCCAGCGGAGGCGCAGTCCACCGCCGCCCCCGCGGCCGCCACGGGTCCGGTCTCATCCCGCCGACGCCCCGCACGCCACCGCAAGAGACGCAAGCGCCGCGATGGGCGCCGGTCTCCGACACAATCCTCGCCGCCGCTTCCGAGTCGGCCACCGCCACCGTCCCCATCCCTCGCTAGGGTCCGCGGGCACACCCGACGCGTGAGGGTTTCTTTTTCGGGTGGAGAGCCGCCGGCATGGCAGGTTCGATCGCCGCCGAGGTCGCCCGTGGCTTTGCCGGAGTTGATCGCCTTGTGCTTCAATTGCCTCCGCGTGACTGCCATGTCGGGCGCAATGCACCTTCCCCGGCGGATGCCCATCGATGCCGTCGGAGGGCACCGCGGCGGAGGCTTGCCCACGGTGTGCGGCCGTGACGACGGCCGCCGCCGAACGACCTCCTCCGCCGCCTCTCTCATGCCGCGGCGCCACGACGCTTCCATTGTGGTGCCACCCCCCACCTTCTCCACCGCCTCCACCACCACCACCACCGCCTCCACCGCCGGAAGAGGCTGGGGCCAACCCTCGCTGCAAGCCCTTGGGCGAGGCCGCCCGGGTGACCGATGTCACGCCACGACCATGGGCGTGGGTGGGCCGCACCGACGACGACGAGGTCCACCCCGAGGCAGAGGTGGGCGATGTCCGTGATGTCGAGGATCGTTGGCGGCGTGCACCGCCTCCCCACCCTACAATGGCGGGGGCCGGCTGGCGAAGCACCCACCGCTCCGCCTCCTCCACCCCAAGCGACAACCGGCTGCGACACCTAGCGCGTGTGCGGCGAGAGGCGACCACCTCCTCGGTCTCGGGACCGAACATGGGATTGGCGACTCACCACCGGAGTTCGACCGCGCCGACACCTGGCTGGCGTGCGGCGGGCCAGGAGCCCGCCCCATCGTCATAGTGCCACGCCGACCTGCAGAACGAGGGAGGATATCCTGGGCCGGGCTTTGGTAGGGATGGTGGGCGGCCCCCGCTCATCGGTTTCCATGTCCATCGCTGCGGTATATAATTACCGCGGTCCCGCCGACATCGTGGGGGAGGCGTCAATGTGCGGCGACACGAGCCGGAAGACCCCTGGTTCACGCCGAGAAACATGGCGGTCGTCAACGGGTCCCACGTGCCCCTCTGGCAACGGGCTGACCCGGCTGTCTGGCGACCCTAGTTGCAAGACTCACAACGCGCACGCGGCCTTCCGGCTCAAGGCCCCGGTGGGCATCCGCAGGTTGCCCGCGACGCCAGAATGCGATGTCCGCCCAAGCCGTGCTTGGGCCATCTTGCATGAGAATCAGGCCTGACTCGCCCCCGGGAGTGCCCCCCCGATGATGATCGTGAGTTGTTCGTTACCGCTGGTGCCGGCACCCGCGCAACGCACTGAGGAACAACTCATTCATTAACATCCCGGAGCCCGATGTGGGGCGGCGACAGTGACCGGGCAGCTCTACCTCCTACAACCTCCGGATCCTCGAGTGTCGGGACTTGGCGCCCCCGAGGAGGAAGCTGCTTTCGGCCCGTGACGACGCCGACCGGGAAGATGGTTGTGGGTGACAGAGCGACAGACTGGGGGCGACGTCCGCGACCACCGTGAGCACTCCCCGGGGCTCAGCGCGGCCACACACCTTCGACCGGGCGGCCAGAACCGCGACTACTGGTGTCCCGGCCGCCCCACCATGAAGCCGCCAAGGTGGGCGCCATCTCCCCGCCCTATGGCAAGAACTACGTTTGTCGAGGCCCGCATGCGTTCACCGAGGATCGGTGGGCACCTCCTTTCCCCGCCGCCAAGACACCTGTGTCGAGGGCTCCCGACTCGGCCGGTCGAGCCTTCCTTGTGGAACCGGAGGGTCTCCAAACACCTCCGCCCGGCCGGCCGCCACCCGACGCCTACACCAGCTTCATCTCGCAAAGGTTATGCACGCCATCCATGTTCGTGCTTCGATCTAGAGATATTTCGCAGGTACACCGTGGCTTCGCCGGGGCTTCATCAATGTCGCTCCACACTTAATTCAAGACGGATGCGGACCAAGCTGGTGCAAAGACCCCCGTCGATTGGTGGCGAGGATCTAGTGCAGGTGGAGCTGTTGGTATTCGCCCCCCCACATCCCGTGGATGCACCGGTTGATTGGTGGAGTGAGCTCGCCCAGCATGGAGCTCCTTTCATAGGAGGTTCCACACAGAGGTGGCTTCACGGCCACCGCAGAGGGGAGGAGGGGGTCACGCCACTGTCTTGAGCGGGGGGCGTCGGGCACCTTGCAGCCCCCACCCCCATGCGTTCAAGGGCGCGCAAAGTAGAGGTGGAACCGGCGAGGCGGCGTCGAGGGGGATGCAAGCGTGCGGCCAACACAGCTTCTCGAGTCGCCCGGCTCACGGCGCCGCCCCTCGTCTGGGGTGAGTACAATCGTGCCCCTCGACTCCTCGGTGGTTCCGATGACACCACTGGCTCCACTCCATTTGCCGACCATTACGCCGCCTTTCACCGTGGGACACCGCTGCCGCCCTCCATGTCGTGGATGTGGATGACTTCGTCGACTCTCTCCCGCTGCCCCTAGGCAGGCCGCTGGTGGCCTCACCACCTGCTGCAAGATCTCACGGACGAGGAGATGTGGGCACCAAAGCGGAGTGAGCGTTTGGCCGCCAAGTCCTCCTTAGGGATCCCACCCTGAACGTCGGGCTCAGCGGCGTCCTCGTTAACAAATGGGAAGGGAGGGCGGAGGTTGCTTCATCTCAAACCCCGGACTCCACCGTTGCTAAGAGATTCCAAGATCATTTCGGCGTAATGTCCCACAACACAAGCGGGACATGGTGCAGATCCTAGTCCCCCATGGCCGCTGCGCCGGAACCGCCTTTTGACGACGCGGCGACGATTTGTTAATCGAAAGTAGGCGGTTTTCTTCTCAGTCGCAAAATAGGTTTTTCCTAAGTACAACTTGTTAGCTCCACCGTTTTAGCCGGTGCCTTTTGTTAGTGTGTCGCCTAGTGTACCCAGATCTCGCCGGTGGTATGTCTAGGATGTAACTAAACTATCCCACTTCTCTTAATGCAAAACGGGCAATGTCCCGGTTTAAAAAAAAAAAAAAAGATTACAAAAATGTTAAATAAATAGATTATAAAGGTGGTAGTTTAAAATAAAAAGAGTTTTAATTAAGAAATCTCTTTAAGGGCATGCACAATAGATGCTTAAAGAGGGATAATGATGAAGCACATTACTGGAATCTCAACAACCAATTTGAGGGCACGCACAAGGTAACATATGCTTAAAACAAGAGAGATAATGATGAAGAACCACTACACTGACTTGTGAGAGGGGGAAAGGGGCTGCAGCTCTGTAGCCGCTTCTTTCCCTCTCAGAGATCACTGTAGGTGAAGCGCTACAGGCTGCACCTGAGCAGGCCTAGTTTTATTTATGCTTAGATTTTTTTTTTGAAACGAATCAGGCAGGAGAGCTGCCGATTATATTAAAAAGGAGATTCCCACACTGAGCCGTACAACGAAAACAATTCCAAAGAAAGTAAAAAAACCTAACTATACTCACCCGATTGGATTCGGACGTCAACGCGGGTTACAACTCAACGGCCGGTCGGATTGAGACCTCAACACAGCCAAGCCACTATACAAACACAACGGGCAGAGAAGGCATAAACAATTGCAGCATCCACTCACAAACCGCACACATGCGGTCGCCGAAAAAACTAACGGGGCCTAGCGCCAAAAATAAACCAAGGGGACGGATACCACCACACCGAAGGCCCTTTCGCTGTGCAGGACCGTTCGTTGTAGTGCCGCTGCAACCAAGCCACCATCCGACGGAAGAAAACACCGGAGACCGAGCCACCACAACGCACGGGGTGTCACCGCATCTGCCGTTTGACTCCTCTCTTGTGCGCGGGGGCCTCACGCCACGCCCGCCACAACGCTCCATGCTCCGGCCACGTTTCGAAGATTGGCGTCAAGACAGCGAGCAAAGATGCCCCACCCACGAAGATCATTTTGAAGATACCAGACCACCGCCGTAGGTCGACATCCCCTCTTAGCTTCTCCGTGCAAAAGCTGCCGCCGTCGAAACCAGTGAGACTAGGGTTGTCTCTTGCGCCATCTTCCGATGTTGTACCACACCGGGTGGTTCCAGCCATGCTGAAAAGATCCGCCGCGATCCGCTGCAAGCCAAGTCATCCTCATCATCCTCATTGTCGTTGCTGCAAGCGCCGTCCAAAAGATTTCTCAGTGGATGCTTAGATAAGACCAATGTTTTTCAAGGCCTCGCCTAATCAGTTGTTGCCATGCCAAAATAAGCGGGAGGAGGGACTGAATGAAGGAGGGAAAAGATAGGAAAAACAAGAGGGAGATCAACCATCAAGGACAAGCAGCCACTGCATGCACGATCCTTCCTCTTTCGTCTTTCACCTCTTGGCTCGTCTTATAATCAGTATGGCATCGCTAGGCGGTTAGAAGGGGTGGGTTACCATGCATCCCCGCTACCGCCTTAAGAACACCGGACAAGACAAGTCACAAGTCTATATAAGCTCCCAGATACCTCAGTGCTAATCATAGTTGAAATGCTAAACTTCCACCACTAATCACAGTAGGAGCATCTTTTGTGAGAACATCCACTGAGTTCCACAATGGCACAAATTGGCAGGCATCCATGTGTTGTGCATGACCTAACAGGTCTATCCCTACCGGAAGAGTCTCAAAGAAATTTCCAAATTCTTACAAAATTGTGCTTGCAGAATCCCATCATTTGCAGATCAGTTAATAGAAACTGAAAATGGTCTTGGTGAAGTAAAGAAACCACCTGAGAAATCTTTCCGGGCTAAATATGTGAGTAACTGCACTAAATATGTACTTTGTTCAATACCTTCGTTTTCTACGTTTGTACATCATTCCGCTGGCAGCTGCCAACATACCAGAGGAAGGTGCAGGGCAGGGGCAACCTGGAGCACAACGGGTACCTGCTGCTGCTGCCGCTGCCGCTGGCAGGAGAAGGTGATAACTATGTTTTTCCATACCGTAGGTAACTAGATATTATCATTTGTTTAACTATCTTCACATTGTTTCAATATTACCTTGACTGCATCATCTGTGGTAGTGCATTATGATGCCATCTTTTGCTTATGTTGAAACACGTAGCCTATCCAAAATGAATTGATGTGATTCCTTCTTCGAAAAATAAAGGAATTGATGTGATTCCTATGCATCTATAGCCTTTTTTGGCAATAGTTTGCCATTGGAGACCATGAACTTTAGGGCCTGAATCCTGTCCACCACATACTTGATGCTGTAGCAAAACAAAAAAACACTTATTAATTTCAGCCGTTGAATTTTCTACTAATTCATGCTTTCTGTTGACACTAAAAAAATGTCCTCCAGGGTGTTCGGGAGCTTTCTCGGACAAGAACGAGCTCTACATCGGTCTCATCGATCACTAGATTGGTTTGATTGATCACACTGTGTTTCTTGTTGTGTGTGTAGGTTGTTTCCAACCTCTAGGGCATCCAAGGCCCGCTAGTGTATTGGTGCTTAACCCATTTTGTGCGTCAACACACTTTTTGGCACTCCACTCACTACTATATAAACGATTAACCGCGGACGAAAAAACATTAACCGCCACGGACGGAGGGTCACTTGAAAATGGGCGATTTTCCGTGGCGACAAAATGCCACCTACGGTTAATGAATAAAAAAAAAAAAAAATTCGAATGCGAAACCTAAGCGGGCCGGCGGCCGGTCCGCCGGGCCCGGGCTTAGGGCTTCGCCGCCACGGATCTCGGCGCTGCATCGTGCTCCGCCCGAAGCTCTCATCCATGCCGCCATGCCGAAGCCGCGGCCGCTGATCCGCCGCCACCGCCGCTCGAGCCGCGAATCCAGCGCACCACAGCTGCCTTCTGGCCGCTGGATCCGGCCGCCACTACGCACGGAGGCCGGATTCTGGCCGCCACCGCTCGAGCCGCTGAATCGCTACCACCGCCAGCCGCAGCCGCGAATCCGGCCAGCGGAGGCCGCGGATCCAGCCGCCACCGCAGCTCGAGGCCGCGCGGTTGGTGGATCCGGCCGCCACCGCCTCCGTGCCACTCCACGACACATTGAAGCGTCCCGCCGCCGTGCTCCCCGAGCCACCGCCGCCGGATCCCCGCTTGCGCCGAGCCATGGACGGGCGGGGAGGGGAGGGGGGAGTGGGAGGGGAGGGAGGGGGCTATTTGGTGGGGAAGGGAGGGGAGCGGTGCTTGGTGACGGAGGGGAGGGGGGGAGGGAGGGGGGGCCGGTGAGTGGAGACCGAGGGTCCGAGGGTAGTTAGGGTTTGGGGTCGCTTTTGCTTTTTATATGTCCAAAGCCCTATAGTGGGCTGATATGGATTTATCGGGCCTTGTGTTTGGGCTTTATTTACCATGGCGACATTTTAAAAAAAAAAAAAAAAAACGCCACGGTTATCGATTTACCGCGGGCGGACATTTTTAAAATCACGGTTAATTAAAAATACGCCACGGTAAATCAAGGCATTAACCGTAAATCTTTTTCTAAATGCCCGCCACGGAAAATCTTTTTCCCAAAGCCTCGTAAAATCAATTCTGTAGTAGTGGCTGAGAACTACAAGGCGCGACTTTGATTTCAATATGATAACAACGATATGGCGCATAAGACCAAACCCATCGATGACACTAGGGCTGAGGTGCATCCCAAGAATATCAATCACCCTCAAGCCATAGATGAGCTTCCTCGATGAATTGAAGCAGAAGCTTCAAGAGAAGATGGAGACCATTACCCGCTTTTTGGAGAATTCAGGTCAATATTCAAAAAAGTGATAACAAACTCTCTATATTCCAACACAAAATAATTAAAATCATGAAAGGTGCTACAAATATTGCCCACCACCATGAAAAGTTGGTATTGGATAGATCAACAAATTGTTCCATTCCTGCAAATAAATGACATAACGATAATTAAGTCCAGGTGACATGTCTAAATAGATAAATACACATGGAAAGATGATAGGAAAGAATACAATAAACAATATGTGTCTTTTCAGCGACAAATAAACTTACGATATTCAAATATGCCAAAGTATGAGTAACGATCACTATTTCTCAAGTTCTCGACATTAAGGAAATTTGTTTTTAAAAATACATTCGTAATTGTGTAAAGCCACAATTCATGGAATTTAAAACACCAATTCATAGCAATGGTAGGCCAAAACATGTATATTAATCAATATGGATTCCCTCAAAAAACATAAGCATGGATGGCTGTTATAGAAGAAAACACCAAGCATTACTGAAAATGTAATTTGATTATGAGCTTAACATGATTAAAGAACTAGGATGTTGGTTGTATTTTCTCTACTGAGCACATACTTTGATGTGGACATAAGTGTTAGAAGGAATGAAGCTCAATCTATTCCAGGGACAACTGCCCAAACATGTACATGAGTTGGGCATATATGCATCTAAGCCTTTACACAAAGAGGAAAATTCCTATACATCATATACATCTAACACCCCCTCCCCCTTCAAACTCAGGGGTGGATCACAAACATTGAGTTTGGAGAGAAAGAACCGATGTTGAGCTCGTCGGTGCCTTGGTGAAGAAATCAGCCACGGAGCTCGGGAGGGCACATAGCGAAGAGCAATGACATCATCCCGCACTTTGAGCCCGAGTATAATATGCATCAACTCAATGCTTGGTGAGTTCATGCTTCACGGGATCACGAGCTTTGTTGATAGTAATCGATACTATCCGAGTAAGAGGAGTAGGCATAGAAACTAAAACACCGAAATCCTCAAGTAACCACCGAAGCCAAGTAACCTCTCGCTATTGCAAGAACCATAGCTCGCAACTCCTGCCTCGCACTCGAAAGAGATATCAGTGATTCCTTCTTTTTCTTCCAAGCAATGAGAGAGCCACCGAGAAAAAAATACAATAGGTAGAAAGAGAGCGGACTTTCGAGTCACTAGCCCAAGTAGCATCGAGTAAGCTTGGAGTTGAAAAGAGCTAGAACGTGGGAAGAACAGATGACGAGTAATGGTCCCACGAAGATAACGCAAGACATGAAGAAGATGGTTGTAATGGACATGGGTGGGAGTAGAAACAAGGCAAAATATGTAGTGCAAACCACAACTACAATGAAAATCCGTGTAAACCATGGCAAAAAAGTAATCTAAATTCATCAAAAAAATCACACATGTAGGTGATATGATGATATACAACCTTGTAAAATATCTTGTCCAAACTTGACTTCGTTTTGTGAGCTGTAAAAAGTAACAAATTTGTAACAAATTGTCCGAACAACTTTACGGCTTGAAATTTGAAATTTGTTATTTTATATCTCACAACCGGACTGAGAATGTGTATAGCATATGAGATGTCGGGACGGGTCACAACCAAATAGACAAGGCTCCCAACAATATGACGATACCGAGTGGGATCAGCAACAGGTTTGCCATCAGTAGCACGGAGGTGAAGATTAAGCTCGATGGGAGTCTCAACAGTGTGGTGATCAGTGAGGCAAGAGCGAGCAAGAAGATCTTGAATGTATTTTTCTTGAGATAAGTAAATGCCATCAGAGGTGGAAGAGACCACAATCCTAAGAAAATAACGAAGAGGACCAAGATTAGACATAAGGAACGCTCGTTGAGACGCGTGCCTCGACAAAGGCAATATACTCGGGATCATTGGTAGTGATAATCATGTCATCCACATAAGAAAAAGAAGAAGGAGCATACGCCCCCCGGAGATGATGTGTGAATAAACAAAGCGGGGTCCCGATCGCTTGGAGAAAATCTAGCAAAGAGTGATCACAGAGACAAAGCGTTGAAACCAAGCACGAGGAGCTTGTTTCAAATCCATAAAAGAGAGCGTTTAAGGCGACAAACCATGCCATCGGGAACATAATAGCCGGGGAGGTGGTTGCATGTAGACCTCCTCACGGAGTTCACCATTAAGAAAGGCATTTTTGACATCAAGTTGAGAGATGGACCAAAAGTTTAATAGCGGCCACAACAAGAAGAGTGCATACGGTGGTCATGTGAGCGGCAGAGAGCAAAGGTCTCATCATAATCATGGCCATACTCCCCTACGAAAACCACGAGCAACAAGACGGGCCTTATAGCGCTCAAAGAGAACCATCGAGCGAAGTCTTAACCTTGTAAACCCACTTGCACGTGATGGGACGAGCATGTGGAGGAAGAGGAACAAGATCCCAAGTGCCGGTGCGCTCAAGAGCAGCAATTTCTCGACCATGGCATGTTGCCATTCAGGATGACAAATGGCATCATGATAAGTAGTAGGCTCGAGAAAGAGTAGTGCCAAAAAAACCATACCGCTCAATTGGTTTTAAAGAGGCACGATCAACGTAAGATTATAGGTAGAAGATGGCCGAGAAGAAGAAGGCTCTCATCAAGATGTCTCAATAGGATGAGAGACATCAAGGGACACCTCAATAGGAGATGAGGAACCCCGAGGACGAAGACTGTAGGTGTGAAATATAGGGGGTCGAGAATCATAACGAGATGATGGAGCTTGGGAAGGTGGTGCTGAGGGCAGCGGAGGAGATGGTGGTGGAGTCAGTGAGGGTAGTGCAGAGGGTAGCGGAGGAGATGGTGGAGAAAGTGGAGATGGCGAAGCCATAGAGGGCAACGGAGGAGATGGTGGAGGAGAAGATGGTGTCGATATCAAGGAAAGCGGAGGAAGGAAAACAGTGGAGATAGGTGTATCAGGAAAGCTTAAGAAAGAAAGCGACTCAACATTGGCAGAAGAAGCATCAGAGGAAGTCGGAGAATAGAAGGGACATGACTCATCGGAAGTAACATCCCGAGAAATCCGCATACGACGAGCAACGGGATCCCAACATCGATAGCCCTTGTGTTCAGCAATATAGCCAAGGAAAACACATTTTATAGACTATGAGGTCAGCTTAGTGCGTTCACGAGGAGCAAGAAGAACATAGCAAACAAAAAAAAAAAAGATGAAGGATAGAGTAGTGTTGGCGGTAACCAACGACATATATTTTTCCCGTCAACTTACTACCATAAAGGGAGTAAAATTAAACCTTTTTTTATACTCATATGCATTTATCACTAATAAATTCCACTTGTAGTGTCTTGTATTTTATTTTGCAGATTTATAATAAAAGCAAGTGGAAAATCGACCAAAAAGCACGCCTTACGGGAAAGCGCATTATTGCAAAATCCAAGCCGAGGGAGCAAATCGACCCAAAAACTTTAAATGCGGGCGAGCAAAGCCCGGCCCACAACTTCGAGGCGAAAGATCGACACCCACCGAGCCGGGCGAGGCCGAGCCCGGGGAGTGTGCGCCGCACCGGCTAGGCTGGTGCGGCCGCATCTCCCCCCAGCGGCGGTTTCGGCCCGGCCTCGGGGGGCGGTTAAGTGCACCTTCCAAACGGGGTTTCCGCCCTTAGTTGGTCGGTTTGCACAATGTAGGAAGGTTTACTAGGTCGGTTTTGGTGTAAATTAGCACTTAGGTCCCTCCTCCAAGTGTATAAGTAAGGCCCCCCTCTCTCCCTTTCTCAACACACACCACTTGGAGTCCAAAGCAAACCAGCAATCTCTCTCTCTCTACCACCTCTACCTCTCTCTCTTCTTCTATTTCTTCTTTCTTCTTCTTCTTTCTTCTTCTTAGTTCTTAGTTAGCACTTGGAGTAGAAGAGCTACAAGGAGAGGGCTTGTCTCCTAGAAGAAAGTGCTTTGGTAATACATCTACTCTATGGAGCATTCTTCTATTTGCAAGTCTTATATCTATGTTCTTGGCCTAACTTATGAACTAGAGTATAGTCTTGTTCATGTTCTTGTGTTGGTATATGAACTAGCATATAGTTTACATATCATAATCTTGACATGTTCATCTCGAGTTCATCATCGATCATCATATGCCTAACTTGATTAGAGGTGGGATAACGGTTCGTTGTTCCTTCGGGTTTGCTCTTGTTCTAGTCCCGTCCATTCGGCGAGTGGGGATCCTGGGGGACAAGAGTAGTGCTCGATATGCGGGCATGGTGTCGGGTATTACGACACGCGTGCGGATATGAGTGCACGCCACGGTTGAGGGGGTAGGCGGCTTGGTCGTGACAAGCCTTGACCGTCCCTTGAAATCCCCCACGTTCGTGTGTGTCTGCCGTAGGAGTTCGTAAATGCTTCTATTGCGCCAGATATGGCACCCTCGAGTCTCCCCTGTTATCCTAGACCTAACCCCCGACTAAATCGGTTTGCATATGATCCTAACTATTCATTTGTATGGCCATGACTAGATACATTAGAATTACTCCATTAGATGATTCATTTATTCTTTATCTATTTTCTTTATCCTTTTCTTTGGTGGATTCTTAAGTGTGTGTCACACTATCTATGAACCGTTATTGCTTACCCCTGTTATGAACAATTTGGTCTAAGCAAACACATGTTCCTCTATTCGAGATGCCATGCTAATTTATTAATCACATGCCTTCCTTTGGGAAAATATAAATAACGATACCACTGAATACTTAGGGTGAAATGCTACAATGATAGATCCGTGCGCTTGCGGATGAAATATCTAAGATGGCAAGATCTATCCCGTTGGCGGTCTCATTTCAGGGATCACCGACATGGTGGTTTACTTGGGAATGTCGTGGCGCATTTTCGACGCTTTTATTGGGGATGGGTTTTATACTGTTTCCTTTGATTGCGTTAAGAAATGCCAACAAGCATTTCGGCGCCGTTTCCTTGTGAAGGCATTGTGAAAAAAAAAAAAAAAATAAAAATAAATATAATAAATTGTTGGCTATGAATATGAGCGTGTGCGTGGCTACCATTTGCTCATACTGAGGCTAATCTTTTATGTTTTCTCTGTTGTGGATGAAAACGAGGGATAGTGTATGTCGGGTTTCCTCCTGTAGGAAAACTTCACCTCCGATCCGAGAGGCACTCCTAAGGAAGAACGGTCTCGTGCCGCTTCTTCTTGGCCGAGGTGCAACCGGCGGTCGAGACCGACATCCCCTGCACCAACCGCAACCAAGCTATGGCCCCGAAGTTATTTGCGCGATTTCTCAACTCCCGCCGCCACCAACGTGCCCATTGGGCCGGCGGTGAGCGTGGCGGATAAAAACTTTGAGCTGCGCCGGGGCTGATTACCATGGTGCGAGGCGGTCCATTCTCGTGGCGCGCCTAGTGAGGACGCCGAACACTCATCTCCAACACTTCACGGAGCTATGCGACACAATCGTCATCAAAGATGTCGCGGCGAGGCGTCATCGGGCTCACTTTGTTTCCCTTCTCCCTCATGGGGAAGGCGAAACGATGGTTCTACAAGGACAAGGAAGTCGTCGGTCACGTGGGCCAAGTGCTCCGCCGGGCGTTCCTCGCTAAGTTCTTCCCCATGGGCAAAACCAATGCCCTAAGGGGAGAATCGCCAATTTCGGCAAACATCAATGGAACCCATCCGGAGGCGTGGGAAAGGCTGCGAGGAATATATTACGGCATGCCCACACCATGGGATGGAGAACCGGGCCGGTGCTCAGAACTTCTACAATGGTCTAACGGCCATATCCAAGGGGCACCTTGATGCCGCCGCGGTGGCGCATTTCCACTACAAGAAATATGACATTTTATGACAAAAACCCTTATGACGACAAAGCAAATATGGTCATATAATGTAACATACTATGACGATAAAATTAATGTCGTCATAAATTCATGAGCCCTTCAACAATTTATGACGACCGTGTTTTTTGGTCATATAAAGATGCCAAGCGTCGTCACAAAATATCGGCCATGAGTAGCCAATTGGCCGGTTATGTTTTTGTGACAATGTGAAGTGTTTTTGTGACTGTTTTCAGCGTCCTTTGTTTGTTAATTCTAACATGACGGTTCCCAACGTCATAAATTGATATATGTTATGAAAAAAAAAAGTGAATATACCGAGGCGGTCCGGATGGAGGGAGATAGACCCAGGGCCCGAATTATATGGGCGATAGATTTTTTCTTTTCGTTTCTTGTTTTTAATTTGTAATTCCATTTTGAGATCAAATTCATCATGAGCAAGAACATTTTCTCTTTTTGATCTCTAGTTAACAAGTACACTAAATGACAAATATTCCATGTCTTATCATAAACAAAATATTATTTATTTAACAAGTTCCACAAGTTTTGGTGCTCCATTTGTTTTGCATGAATTCCTAATTTTTCGCAGATAAAAACTATCAAAAATGAAGAAACAAAGTACACCATTCAAGAGCTCGTCGCTGATCAAAATGGATATATCATTTGCTATTTTTGGTGCTCCCAATAATAAGTTATGGATTTTTCAAATTAAAAAGAAGCAACGCGTCATTCTTTGCGTCGCACCGCCGAAAGTCAACGCCGCCAACAACCGCCCGGCGGCCGGGGCCCGGCGGGCCTAACGGTGGAATTTCGCCTCGGCAGCGCGACAGCAGCGCGTTTCAATTCCGAATCGGCGGGGGCGGCGTGGCGGGCCTTGGTTGGCCGCCGCCCATCTTGCCTGCAGCGCATGATGATGGCGGTGCCACCACGCTCGTCGGGTCGGGAGCCACGCGTGGTAGTAGCGGTGATAGGAAGCGTGGTCGGTTGGCGGTTTGCTTTCCCAGGCGCAGTTGGGCCGGCACAAACCCGGTTGGTTTTGGCCCACCGACCCCAAATTCCTTTCGAAATAGCGAGCGGTAGCGCGGTTCAGCCGGTTTAGGTCCGGTTCGATGCCTTCTGGCGGTTTCGCTACGGTTTTCGATGTCACTTTCGAATGGAAACTTTGTTGCCGACCTCCCTAGGATGGTTGCATGCTATTGCTCTCCACCTAGTTGTATTCCTAGTTGTTGCGGTTCAACTTATAATAATAGGGAGAAGTCGCGGTAATTAAAATAATCGAGAGAAAATTACCAAACAATTCGGAAAATTCTCAAACTTCACGGTGCCCTCACACATGCCATATAGACGCCTCGAAAAAAGTTTGAGGCCCGATAGCACCTAGCACAGCGCGCCACGAGGCCACACAACCATGAGAAACCTAAGTGTAAGGATAGGGTTCGGTGAAAGGTTCTATATACCCTTTGTGAAGCGTGCCGCCTATGTCCAAACTTCCTCAAAATTTTTTTGTGGTCATTTACACCCAAAATATGGCCCCACGCAAAATGCTAGGGTTTTTAGTCATTTTTGGAATTATCGTATTTTTCTCGTGTCGCGTGCGACCAAATATGGTGATTTACACTTTGAAAACACAATAATTTACTTAGGCCTCCACAAGTTTTGCCTTTTTAGGGCACAAAGAGACCTCGCGGCAAAGTTTGACACTGTTTCGAGGTCTTTTCGGGGGTTGTCGCGAGTTCAAGCGTATATAATTATCGGGAGAAGTCGCTAGCGGTAATTAAAATAATTAGAGAAAATTATCAAACAATTAGGAAAATTCTCAAACTTGGCGGTGCCTTCACACATGCCATGTAGGCGTCTCAAAAAAGTTTGAGGCCGATAGCACCTTGCAAAATGCATGAGGCCACACTACTTCAAAATTATTTTATTAGTGTATTTAGGAAGTAAAAATTAAAAAAAATTATCTTGTATTGGGCCTCAAAATGGTGCTCATATTCGCCCAATTCGGATGCCCTCTCTCTCGGCCCGTTGGATCATAAAATGAGTGGCTATGATTTAATAGACTTGCAACAAAACCACCTCAAACCCTAACTATAGCGGCCGGTTCGGCCACTCCTCCCTATCCCAATCCTCTCGGCGGCCCTCTCCCCTCACAGCCGCCCCGTCGGTTGCTCGCCTCGCATGCTTGGGCGCCGCCGTCGCGTGACCATGGGGCCGGCCGAGATCGGCGTGCGTGGGTGGGATCTCGTCACCCACGAGGATCTCACCATGGCGAGGAAGTCGCCGACGGCGTCCTCGACATCCCACAAGAACCACCCCAAGGTCGACCCTCGCCAAGGTACCCCCAGTACTCCTCTCACATCCGATGGCGTCGATGTCGAGGGGCGGGGCCTAGCCTGAATCGTATTGGCCCTAGGTGTGGCCGGCGGCGGCGTGCGATGGCAACCGGTGACGGAGCGCACTTCGGGGATGCGGGGGGCTCGGCGAGCTGGACACGTCGAGGGTGGTCATGGCCATCGAGGAGGAGTTCAAGCTCGGATCCCGACATGGAGGCCGACAAGATGGACTCGCTCCCCGGCAATTCAGTTGGCGTAGGCGGCTCCCCCACCGCAAGATCCGCCGCTTACGTAGGTGGCCGGGCGTGGAGTCCCCCCCCGGCGGCTGCTCATCCCCACCATCGGCAAGCACTGCCGTGGCCACCCAAATTCTTAGGGCCCCAAGAAGCGGGGCAAGTAGGAGATCCGGGAGACACCCGTTGCTTTCTTTGCTTCTTCGCTTTGTTTTTCTTTGCTTGCCTCATCTCACCTCGTTCGAGAATTTCCTCTATACCCAGTGGCGTGTACGGTGTGATGTTTCCTTCTTTGAACTTGTTAGGTACGCAATGTCGGGAACATATAGCATAAAAGAAGAGCGATGTCTGACTTTGGGATGGCGTTGGTGAAATTCAGTTTATCAGTCTTTGAACATTGAGTTTTATCAGTCTTTGAACTTTCGGTTTGGTTCGGACACACTATTCGGTGTCTGGCTACTATTAGTAGCAATTGTTAATTAGCACAAGAACAAGAACTGATTTAGTTGGCAACTATACATGTTATCTTCACATGAATCATTTGGAGTGAACCTTCGGTTAACTCGAAAAAAATCGAAGTTTTTGAAATAGACTTCATCATGTCTATCCTAGTTGGGTTAAATTAGTTCGGATCAAGTGCTTTTGATTTTGGCCAATTTACTAGTTGTCTAATAGTTAGGAAGGCTCGTTACGTCTTGGAGTGAGATGATAGTAGAACAATTTTGTAGCTTCTTTTAGTACGCAGACCACATCGATTCCCGCACATTCTTGTGTATCAATGTAGTAAGTAATAATGTTTTCTCTCTTTCTCGGTCTTTGTAGCATAAGAGGAGGCTACTACATAATATCAAGGTAAGCTAGCTCCTCTCTCTTTTGTGTCGTTAACAATGCAGCAAGCAAATTAAATGGTGAAGGATGGGAACTAGCCCAACTTTTTGTTTGACTGATGAAATATTAAGATACTAGTGCTAGCCCTTTGGCTCATCAATCCGTAGTTGTTCAAATGAAATTTGTTGATATGCAAAAGCGTATTTGATGTGCGGAATAGACAAAGGATGACTTATTAGCTGCCTCAATACATAGCTTATTTGATGATTAAATAGTGATTTGTATATGTATTGGTGACCATTTTAAAACCACGTGTGGCTTCACATTTGGACTAACTTTGCATATATATATACATAATGAGAAGGAAATAAAACGGAATATATATATATATATAGCTATGTGCCTATGTTCATTTATTTTAACTTGTGCGAGAGAAAGGCATATATTATCTATGCTTTTCTGACCTAATATTGCTAAACAATAGGTTGCATCATATTATTAGCCATACATTTGAGGTCATCTACTAGTATTTATTAATTCAATTTTGTTTTGGCAAATCTCATATTTTGCTGAACTCATGTATATGTTGTTATAAAAAGTTAGTATATCTCAAATTTGGTGCCTTGCGGTCACTCACTGTTTCTTTTCTTTTTTCTAATTATACCTTTGTTTCTTTTTTGTTTTTTGTTCGGTTAAAAGTTGCAGCAATAGGGAAGTGAGGGACATGAGAGCTACATGTTCTTGCAAGGTGCACGTGCTTTCAACTGCGATGAGAGACATGAGAGCTATTGTATTCTTTGGATCTACATACTTGGTCTTGTTAGAAACTACATACATGAGTTATTGGCATATATAAACCACCTACGTATGTGATGTATATCGAACCTATTTGCACTATATAATATATTATATGATCTGGGTTCTATGTAAATGATGGTGTGATGTCAATGTTACATGATGGCTTAGATGCATGACCGAATGGATATATAATGTATGGCGACCTTTTAACCATGGTTAACTACCTATACATGACAACCCTTTTGGGTCACAAAACACCATCCAAACGCCTTCACTAAACACATAATATGACGCGTTGACTAACTAATGTATGACAGAAGTAGCCGTCATAAAAGATAACAATATGTGACCACGAAGGCGGTTTAGCGTCACAAAAGCGGTGACTTTTGTGACCAACTTACAAAAACCGTCACGAGGTACATAATGTGACGGTCGATTTGTGACCACCTTATGACGATGGGTTTTGGTCATAACGTAGTTTTTATGACTAAATTCTTACCTTACATGACACTTTCGGCTTGTCATGAAAAGCCAAATTTCTTGTAGTGTTCTATCGCTCACCATCGATCGGGCAACGCGCCACGATTGATAAGATGGTGGCAAACGAGCTGAGGCGAAGGCGAGCCCTAGCCAAAACACAAAAAAGGCATGCATACCGTGAAGGAGGCGGATATGCTTGCCGCAAAAATGGACCTTCATTTGAAGAGGCGGAGGGAGCGCACGATGACGCTCTTGCCCGGCGGCACCCGCCTACGCCACAGGCGCTCACATGACCCTGTGAGGCGTGTGGTGAGGTTGGCCACTCGAGGGGGATAACCGCCACGAGACCCGTGAAGAAGCCGCCTTCATCAACAAAGAAAGGGTATCGCCAACCGCGGCGAAAGCCGGAACAACCCGATCCAGCCACCATTCCAAGGCAAACCAGGGGTACAACTCCAACTATAACCCCGGGTCAGCCATCACCGAAGGACCTCGTATTGGGCCGGGCTTAAAAATTAACGAAAAATCTCACCAAAAGATAAGCCACCAAGACAAGATCTTGGAGGGTGTGAATAACAAGCTCGAAGGGTTGACGTCGGTTGTGAAGAACCAACTCGGCTTCAACAAGATGATAGAGACACACCGCCCCGGTTCATTGCTCAAGTGCCGATTAACGACTTCGGGAAGGATCCCGGGGCAACCCGAGGTCCCACACGAGTCGGTTAACATGATATCTCCGAGGCTCGATCCAACCCGGTGTGAGTGAAGAAGATCCCCACGTGGACTCGCCATTCATTGCCAAGAAGGAGATCCTGGGCGTCCGATCATCGGTGTGCCATTGGCCCCCACAATTTTGCTAATGCATTTTGTGACTTGGGGGCGATATAAGCGTGATGTCCAAGGCCACCTTCAACAAAATCCATGGAGGGACACTTACTCCCTGCCAAATTCGTCCTCCAAATGGCGAGATCAATCAACAAAGGCGGCCGGAGGGAATACTAGAAGACATGTTGATTAAAATCCAAGATGAATACATCCTGCAGAGACTTTGTGGTCCGGACATGGGCCCAAAGGAGGATGTGTCTCTCCTCACGGGGAGACCATTTCTCTATACGACCAAAGGCGACATCGGCTGGGGAAGGGTTTCATCGTCTTCCACATCAAAGACAAAGGCGGTAAAGTGCCCATTCATTGGGTACAAGCAACAACACACCCGGCAATCAACGTCATCAAGACCGGTGTGGAATGTTGAAGGATCGACTCACGAAACCCCCGAGAGCGGTACTTTTCGCCCGAGTGGCGAGGGAAAGTCGACAGTGACTATAAATAACCCGCTTATTCAAAAAAAATGGGGTATATATCAAAAAAAAAAAAAAAAAATGGGGTATATTAAAAAATATATATATATAATAAAATATATATATAATATATATATATATTTTCATGTGTTTTATTACAAAAGAAAATATTTTCGAAAACTAAAATAAAAAGTTTTCATAAATAAAATAAACTCTTTTTATGAAAAATAAAGAAAAAAATATTTTCTACATAAAATCTATAAACAAAAATATTTTTTAAAATAATTTTTCTATTCAAAAATAAATTTATATTTGAAAATTTTTTGGAGAAATTCAAAAAAGGGGAGAAAACGGTCGAACGGGGACGAGCAAACAACGACCCGCGAACTTTTCGTGACCGTTGTGCACGCCCACGCCAAAGCCTTGGCCGGCGGCCGCCTTCGGGCGAGGGTGGGCGCGCAAGCACCCCAAAGTGCGGCCGCACCCACCCCGGCGCCGTCCGGGCCCTGCTTTTCGCCAACGGCTCCTAGCCGTTGTAGGGAGCACACCACGGCCGTTGGCTCGGCTATAAATAGCCGAAAGCACCGGTGTGAGAGCACACACCTCTCATTTTCACTCTCTCTCACTCTCACACTCTCTCCCACTTGTTCTACACTCCATTTTCTCCACAAAAACATTGTGCCGAAGCAAGATCACGGGTGTGAAAGTTTATACTTTCATCTAACCCTTGCACACCCGAGGTCTCGCTCAATCATTTTTGCATTAGCCATGAACAACGATGGACCCAATTGGAGTCCAACATGGCTACGCATAGCGACGCGAGGAAGCATACACGGAGGTATCAAGGCTTCGATCCCGATCTCTAGGCCTCCCAGATAGCTTGGGGAGGACCCCATAGGTATCACCGCATTGCATATTTAATTCCATCAAATTTTATTTTATTTTTAGCATGTTTACATTTCAGCAACCTTGCATCAAAAAAAAAAACTAAAACTAAAAAAAAATAAAACTAAAAAAAAATCTAAAAGTAGAATAAGTAGCTCTTCTTGGTGCCTTAATGCTTATATATATGAGCTATAAAAATATTTAGTCTTAGTCCCTTGTTGAAATGATGAATAGTTGCTCTGTCTTATGCTTTGCATGTGCCTAGTTTATAATTGAGAAGTTCTCTAAAGTTTGGATTTAGTGGCTAATTCTAAAAACTCATCCACGAAAAACTCGATTCATGTGGGTTGCATATGCTCTATCTAGTCTAAGTTGTTGCCAAATACGATATGGTACAAATGGATTTGCTATGACTTAGTCCCAAAAGAGAAACTTGACATCAGGGAATCTATACTTTGAAAAGAGAAAAGATATGGGCTATGCTAAAAAAAAAGAAGAGATGAAATATGAGATGAAAAATGGACAAGTGTCCGAGGGCGAGTAGAGCCCACATCTCTAAAAAAAAAAAAGGAGAAAAGAGAGGAAATAAAAGACAAAAGTCTAGGGCGAAAGCAGAGCCCACCTCTCCAAAAAAAAAAAAAAATATAGCAATAAAGCCCATGCTTTCTCGAAAAAGAAAAATAAATAAATATTATCTAAATAAAATCCCGGATAAAAAGTTGATCAAAAGGATGAATGATAAGCACCTCTGTTATAACCGTTCTATCGGCAACCGCCCAAGGCTTTGAGAAAAATTTTGGAAAGCCCCGCTACGATGAAAGATAATAAAAGGTGGGAAAAAGATGTGCCATTTTATTCAAACTCTAGTAGAAAATCTTATTATAACCCCCGGCACTTGTAAAACGTAATCGGCATAGTAGCAACTCCCGATCAACAACCAAGTACTTATCTCTTTTGCTCGAGGACGCCAAAGGGTAAGCTTGGGGGAGTTTGTTAGCGGTAACCAACGACATATTTTTTTCCCGTCAACTTACTTCAAGGGAGTAAAATTAAACCTTTTTATACTCATATGCATTTATCACTAATAAATTCCACTTGTAGTGTCTTGTATTTTATTTTGCGATTTTTAATAAAAGCAAGTGGAAAATCGACCAAATTACGCCTTCCGGGAAAGCGCATTATTGCAAAATCCAAGCCCGTGAGCAAATCGACCCAAAACTTCAAATGCGGGCCGAGCAAAGCCCGCCCACAACTTTTCAGGGGTGAAAAGACGACACCCACCGAGCCGGGCGGAGGCCGCTGGCCGAGCCTTGGTGCGCGCACCACACCGGTGCGGCCGCACCCTCCCCCGAGGCGGTTTCGCCTAGCCTCGGGAGGCGGTTCGTGCACCTTCCAAACGGGGTTTCCGCCCTTAGTTGGTTGGTTTTGCGCACTGAAGGAAGGTTTACAAGGTTGGTTTTGGTGTAAATTAGCACTTAGGCCCCTCCTCCAAGTGTATAAGTAGGCCCCCTCTCTCCCTCTCTCAACACACACCACTTGGAGTCCAAACAAACCAGCAATCTCTCTCTCTCTACCACCTCGACCTCTCTCTCTTCTTCTATTTCTTCTTTCTTCTTCTTCTTTCTTCTTCTTAGTTCTTAGTTAGCACTTGGAGTAGAAGAGCTACAAGGAGGGCTTGTCTCCTAGAAGAAAGTGCTTTGGTAATACATCTACTCTATGGAGCATTCTTCTATTTGCAAGTCTTATATCTATATTCTTGGCCTAACTTATGAACTAGAGTATAGTCTTGTTCATGTTCTTGTGTTGGTATATGAACTAGCATATAGTTTACATATCATAATCTTGACATGTTCATCTCATTTCATCATCGATCATCATATGCCTAACTTGATTAGAGGTGGGATAACTGGTTCGTTGTTCCTTGGGGTTTGCTCTTGTTCTAGTCCGTCCATTCGACGAGTGGGGATCTGGGGGGACAAGAGTAGTGCTCGATATGCGGGCATGGTGTCCGGGTATTACGACACGTGCGGATATGAGTGCACGCCACGGTTGAGGGGGTAGGCGGCTTTGGTCGTGACAAGCCTTGACCGGCCCCTTGAAATCCCCCACGCTCGTGTCTTTGTAGGAGTTAAGTAAATGCTTCTATTGGGCGTATGGCACCCGGGAGTCTCCCCTGTTATCCTAGACCTAACCCCGACTAAATCGGGGTTTGCATATGATCCTAACTATTCATTTGTATGGCCATGACTAGATACATTAGAATTACTCCATTAGATTATTCATTTATTCTTTATCTATTTTCTTTATCCTTTTCTTTGGTGGATTCTTAAGTGTGTGTCACACTATCTATGAACCGTTATTGCTTACCCCTGTTATGAACAATTTGGTCTAAGCAAACACATGTTCCTCTATTCGGATGCCATGCTAATTTATTAATTACATGCCTTCCTTTGGGAAAATATAAATAACGATACCACGAATACTTCGAGGGTGAAATGCTACAATGATAGATCCGTGCGCTTGCGGATGAAATATCTAAGATGGCAAGATCTATCCCGTTGATAGTCTCATTTGGATCACCGACATGGTGGTTTACTTGGGAATGTCGGTGGCGCATTTCGACGCTTTTATTGGGGATGGGTTTTATACCATTTCCTTTGATTGCGTTAAGAAATGCCAACAAGTAGTCGGGTGGATATCTCGAAGAGGCTCATAGGGGATGCCACCATGAAGTCCGAAGAAATTTTGGAGATTGATTAAAAGTGTGGTGGTAGAAATAGCTTCAGCCCAAAAATGATGTGGAACAGAGGATGCAATCATGAGAGCAAGAGCAGTTTCAAGAAGATGATGATGCTTACGCTTAGCAACACCATTCTCGAGCATGAGCACCGGGGCAAGAAAATTGAGAAAGAGTGCCCTCGTTCGATAGAAAATGGCGAAGAGCATACAAAAGATACTCCCCAAAGAGAATTAGCACGAAGCACATGGATGTGAGAATCAAAGCGAGTAGGAATCATGCATGCAAAATTCCGATAAATGGATAAGACCTCATTTCGATGCTTCATAAAGTACACCCATGTGAACCAAGAAAAATCATCAATAAATATGACATAATACTCGATGACCTCCTTTTGACACAAAAGGTGCGAGGACCCCATACATCGTAATTAACAAGGTCAAAAGGGCGCTGAGATACGAGACCCATTAGAGGGATATGGAAGTTGGATTTGTTTGCCAAGCTTGCATCCTTGACACTAATCTAAAGAAACATCGCCAACGACATTTTCCAAAAGACCACGACAAACAAGAGAGGATTGTCGGAACCACATAAATGTCCCAATCGATGATGCCATGTCTTAAAAAGAGGATGAAGGCAATGCCGGGAAACAGATCCAACAAGAGTGGCGAAGCGTGAAGGAAGGTGAAGCCAATCGAGCTCCCAAAGGCCCTGAGAATCACAATGGCGAGAGCCACTACCAACCAGAAGGCCCGTGTTGAGATCTTGAACATGACAAGAGTCAGGATCAAGGATAACACGACAAGCATGATCAGTGAGTTGGCCAGTAGAAATAAGCTACATGTTTAATTTAGGAACATATGATACATTTGGAACCTGAAAGAAGAGGATGAAAGAGTACCACGACTTGCAACCGAAAGAGATGAACCATCGGCAGTTTTGAACAATGAGCGGAATAGAAGGAGAGTGGACGGAAGAAAGACGCGAGTGCAATCGGGTGTCATATGGAAAGAAGCACCAGAATCTAAAATCCACGATGGTCCTTCAATGGAAAACCGAGAGGTAGCGACCAAGAAAATCGAGGAAGCATCAACGATAAATGTTTTCAAACTATTAGTACATTTGTTTTCCATGACAAGATGATCTCAAATCCCAAATCAAAAATATGTGCGTAAACTAGAAAAGTTTCATGGATATTTGAGAAGCGACAATCGTTAATTATATTGGTGGTTTTGTGCATCCTTTTGGTCAATTAAAACATTTAAATTTCATTTTTTATTTTTAAAAAAAAAAAAAAAATTGAGACCTAGTTTTCCTTTACAAGATGGAGTAATGTCAAAACAAAAAGTTTGAAACCGTAGAGTTTCATAACTTAGCATGATCTACAATTCTTATTTTTGGTTGTTTCCCCATCCGACATAGTATGCGTGCTAGTGACATTGGTCACAAATCTTAGAAATCTCTCTCCTAGTTTCATCAACTATATATGAGAATGCGTAAATCATGTGAACAATGTTACCGCGACATCGTCGGATGAAGAAATGGCCAATATATATAAAAGGTGTTAAAAAAACCGTTCCAAATTGTAGTTTGTTTGACTTTTTCAACCCCAACTTTGACCACTCGTCTTATTCAAACATTTATGCAAAATATCTCTTATTTTGTTATAGCTTTGCTTTATTAACAAATGATATTTAAGAATGACTTAAATTTGTTTTTTTTGTGCATTTTTTTTGAATAAGACGAGTGGTCAAACTTAGGGTCAAAAAAGTCGAACGAACTATAATTTCGAACGGAGGGTACATCTTAAGAAGTTATACAACTTTTATGTGCTTGACTTCTTCGCTGAAATCATTAGATGCTCCAAAAATGTTGTGCGAAGTGATGGTAATTTTGAAATTCAAATTTCAAATGTTTCCAATAAAACATGACAAAAGTAATAGCAAAGTAAGAATACAATATCTGGTAAAGCATTTTTAAAAAAAAATAGGAAGAAAAACCATCACATTTGGAGTTACTACGAGGGAGAAAGACTAGTCACAAGTTTTGGCCACGATTTAAAAAAAGAAAAATCAGAGTTCTTGAGTGGGAAGGCCTTTGCGGAAGGACCATGGCGGCCGGGCGGTGCACTCGCTGCAGCGGTGGCGACACGACCCGTCAAAGATCGAAAAATTAGGGCGGCGCCTTTTCTTGCGACGCGTGACTAGGTGTACACCTACGCCAAGCGCCTCTATAACCGTGACACGTGCCGATCATATCCACACCCTTGCATGCGAAACCCTTATTATGTAGAATAGGGCCCACGCGTGTGCGGCGGCAAAGTTGCTCGCATCGCATCTGCACCGCACCGCATCGTGATGGATGCCCGTCTCGAATGACGAGGCATCGGCCGGGAAGACGAACTGACGGACGCCTACGGCCTAGTTACTACAAGATCGTACTCCTACGCATCTGAGACTCCTTTTCCCAAAGACGAAGTCTCAGAACTTTAGCACTCCATACGGCACAGGAGTACTTTACCGGTGTTGTACTACAAGATATACAATAGTACTCGTTTTCCAATCCAAACAAAGACAAATTTGGAAACGAAAGTGGACGAGAATACTACTGTACTCGTTTTATTCTATAAATGGTGTGGCGGGAGGTTTCGTATGCTTCTCGGACGAGTGAAGAACAGGTTTTGATGATTTTTAATTGCCAACGGGTCCCGCATACCGTACACACGAAAGCGCCGAAGTCGGCGCCTTTGCCGGTTCGCTGGTGGTCGCCCGATCTCCGCAACACCGGTGTTGGCCCTACATGATGAAAACGGATGGAAAAACCTCATTTGAGCGGGTGGGATCGAAGTTCGAAAATGCGGGTACGGAGCGAGAATCGGAATATGCGTAAAGTGCGGACTCGAACCAATACGGAAGTTGAGCCGGAAAAGTATAACGCGATCAAATATTCTCGAAAGTATACATGGACAAAGTCATAAAATAATGTACACACATGGTTATTAGTCCAATATTCAATGGTACGCCTCGAGTATACATTGACCACCTTGCAAAGTCTCAAATTAAAATTCAACTTGAGTAAGGAGAAACAAAAATGACAAGTTGCATTATTGGGTAAGTTGAACCAAATAGCATAGTTTAAGGGGTAAATTGAACCAAAATATACTTTAGGGGGTTATATGGACTTTGGTTATACTTGAGGGGAGTAATTTGGACTTTTTCCTAAATTTTTAGACATACTTTTAACTTATGGAGATTAAAAACGTCTTGAAAAACGGATTAAATACGGGTCAATTTCGGGTGGAAACCGGCTTACTCGGAAACGGACGGAAACCCCCTCGTTTCTACTAACGCACTTAAAAACGGATTCGGACAAATACGGACAAAAATAATAATAGTGTAAATCTTGTGAATGTGAACTCCCGCAAAAAAATAGTGTAAATCTTGTGAATGTCACACGCCGCTCCTCCACGGGCGCCCGCGACGCGAGCGCGAAGCTCCTCGGCCGCCCCGCTCCGCCCCACACACCCTTGCATGCGAATGCTCTGCGTATCCCACGCACCTCGTTCTAGAATAGAGTCCACGTCTACCCACCGCCGTTCCGTCCCGCCTTGCATTGTTCGCCGGGCGGGTTCCAGCAGTCTTTTTTCTCTCACAACATCTATCCGCACTCATGTCAGAGCGCGGGCCGGCGCTGGTCCCCTACACGCATGCGTGAGGGAAAAGGTTGAGAGAGAGCGCCGGCCAGTGGGCTCCATGATTTGCCCCTGTTTTTGGTTTTCCAATTGCGCCAAATGCCCCAAATAGGGGCAAACGACCAATTAGACTCAGAAAAGGGCAGTTGCACAATTGTTCCAAGTAAATAAAGAAACATATGAGTGCCGTTATATCTCTACTCTACTACTATATATCAACTACCATCATTGGGGTCCACTTATAATTGTATCTAAATATATCCATGTGAGATCTTGTTTGAAGCATTTATTCAAATTGATGGTGTAATCAAAATTTAATTTCGCTTTTTTTGTTTGGAGTATAACATTTTGTAGGTAGTTGAAATCATGGGGCCCACCACCGGTGGTCCCCGCCTCCCCGTGCGCATACTTGTTCCCTTTGCTTGTCCGACGTGGCCCAGTCCCGGATGCTCCGTACCCATACCCACAGATCCGGGTTGGAGGTCGGAACCCGGTCGCGGCTCTTTTTCTCAGTATAATTCTCCTGTAAACATGTCCGGGGAACCTATCCAGACTGCCGACCATCACCATTACTTTTTTTCTCTCACAACAAATCAGCACCGACCGGCTAACACCGACCAAACGTTTTCCCCAAAGACGGGTATGTAAAACTTACTATACGAGTTGTATTTTTTTTTCGAGCACTCTGTTCCCTAATCATTTCAACTGAAATCAAACATCCAAACATCACAAATTTGGAAAAATATAACACAATGTAGGGTTATAACTAATAAAATATCTCAGTTTTCATGCATACTCAGCTGGATCTTTTCAACTTTCACCATGCATATGATCAAAATCAAATTAAGCTTGTTCAATCGAGATCATCAGAGCTACATCATGCGCTATACATCATGCATATGATCTCAAATCAAAAAGTTGTAAACTCATTGTACAAAGTTTCATAAATATTTGAGAACCGCAATCATTATATCCGTGGTTTCTTGTCTATCCGAGGTCACTAAAAACATTTAAATTTCAATTTTCATTTTTTTTTAAAATTGAGACCTAGTTTTCCTTTACAAGATGATACAAATCAAAAGTTTCAAATTAGAGTGTTTCATAACGTAGCAAGATCTACAATTCTTACTTTGGTTGTTTCCCCATCCGACATAGTGCTAGTGACATTGTTCATAAATCTTAGAAATCTCTCTACAAGGTTTGTCATCAACTCTAAGAGACATTTGTAAATCTTGTGACAATGTTCTTGGGGATGAAGAAATAACCAATATAAAAGATGTGCAGCTTAAGAATTATTCTTCAACTTTTATGTTCATGACTTCTTATCTTTGAAATCATTAGATGCTCCAAAAATGTTACGTGAAGTTGTAATTTTTGGAATTCAAATTTCAAATGTTATCCACCAAACGTGACAAAAGTAGTAGCGATAAGAATACAATAGCTTGGCACATCATTATTTTACAAAATCGTAGAAAGAAAAATCATCACATTTGGAGTTACAATGAGGGAGAAAAGACCGGTTACAAGTTGTAACCATAGATTATAATAAAAAAGAAAAAGAAAAATTAGGGTTCTTGAGCCCCGGAGGTCTCCAACATGGCGGCACACCGGCGTGTGCACGGATGTCACCGGAGATGAGGCCTCTAGCGGCGGGAGGACCACCACCCGTGATCCCGAAGAGAACCAAGCGTTCCTATCTTTTGCTATCGGATGAGCGGGTTTAGGCGGTACCGAGTTTGACGCCGACGGTGGGGCGGGCTGGCGGCGGAGGGGGGCGACACTCCGGCCGGCGAGGACCGGCCGAGGTTAAATGGACGGGATGGAAACCATCGAAAACACGGTGTAGATGGTTTTGAAGACTCGGGCGATGCAGGGACGGGTCCGAGAGGGGTTGCCCGTGGAGAACGAGTGAACGCGGCGGTGTGAACCGCGACACGGCGGCGCGTTCAAGGCGCCGTCAAGCGGCATAGGCATAAGCGTGGAAGCCGACGAGCCTCGAGGTGGCAAGGTAAGAAAGAAGGGAGAGAGTTGAACGGGAGGCGGCTAGCTAGCTAGCAACGCCGAGGTGCTCGCGGGGCGCCATGGCTGCATGGTCGCGGGGCGGCGGTCATCGCAAACATGAATGAATATAACACGCTAATTACCACATAATCATCCATCACGCACCAAAAGTAAGATAGATCACATAATGCAATGCATGGGTGCATTGTCATCATCATCAACATATACATAGATTCATGCGAGTCCACTCGCTACTCATGCCCACCACCGCTTTGTGCTTGCACAAACAACCTCCTACACTCGTCGCGGATCCTACACTTGCCGCTGCGTGGGAGTGCTTGCCGCCACGCTCCCTCCACCCACGGGTTCATGGCGCCGCGTTCACGCCCATACGCGCGCGGATCGCGAGTCCCGGTTTGGCCAGGAGGAGGAAGATGCGGCCTCACCGCATGGGGCACCACCAGTCGTCGTGCAAGACTGCCCTTTTGTCCGCGAAGCATTGCACGTTCTCGGGTCCCTCCAGGGAGCCATCGTCGCCGCCGTGTCGCGCTCCACCTCGCGCAACACCTCTCGGGCATGGTCATCATCGGGCGCGGTGGCGTTCCGCCAGAGCGCAGAGCGTGCACATACCGGCGAGTTCATGCCCTGAGTTGGTGGCTTGTTCTAGCAAGTCGAAAGCACGGAGACGGTGCCGCAGCCTTCCACAAACACGGCGAACATGCCCGCTCTGGCACGCCCGGGTTGCCGACCTTGGCGAATTTCGGTGATGAGACTCGGCGCGTTACTCGCGCTGAAAGTAGTACGGCGCCCCGGTTCATCTGCGGTCCAACCAGGTCTAGCGGGATGCTCGTCCCACTATGGCGAGGCCGCACGCCTCGTGCAGGGGAAAGGTGGCCCTTAGATTCATGAGGCCCTCCATAGAAAGCTCGCGGACATGGCGGCGTGGAGCGCTATGTGCTCAAGCACCCGGCCGCGGAAGGTTCTCCATGGCTCGAGGCTTGTGGCACGGTTTTCGTGAGGATCTCGGTGTGGGGAAAAGGAAGATGAACGATTCGCTCGATCAAATTAGTGGGCGTAGAAAATGCGGGTTTTTAGCAAGTAGTACTAGTATGAGTGGTGCGGCGTTTCAACAAAAGTAAAAGCAAAGTAAGAATACAATAGCTTGACACACCATGATTTTAAAAAAATTAGTAAGAAAAACCATCACATTTGGAGTTACTATGAGGGAGAAAGACTAGTCACAAGTCTTGGCCACACATTAAAAAGAAAAAATCAGATTAAAAAACAGTTATAAAATGCGTCCACGCCCGTGTTTTGAAATTAGTAATGGCGGACTTACGTCTCCGTGACACGTGCTGGTCATATCCACAGCCTTTGCAATGAATGCGAATCCTTTGTGTATCCTACACACGTCAGTGTAGACCGCGAAGTGTCATCGATTGGGCAGACGATCGAGACTCCCCTTTTCGGGGCGGTACAGAAGCTGGATTTCTACGTTTTCGCAAAATTTTCGCACCGAGATTTCACGAAATTGAAAAACCCCGCCTCTCCCCCTCACAGGCGATTCATTTCATTCTTCATCCCCTCACAGGCGATTCATTTCATTCCTCGTCCTCCTCCTCACAGGCGATTTTAGGGTTCCCGGCCGCCTCATCTGCCCGCCGTCACCACCACCGCCCGACTCGTCGCGCCATTCAAGCCGACGCCGCTTCCGCCCACGACCACCTTCTCCGACGGCTTCTTCCTCCACCCGGCGATTCTACGGTTCGATATGTAGCCCATCAATCTTGTACGTGCCTCTTTTCCTGAACTACATTTTTTTTGATGATCATTGCCTCTCGCGGATTGGGTAGTCATAGACTTCCTCTGCGCCTTTCTCATAGGAAAGCGCAACCGAACATGCCATAAATGAACTGTTGCCAAAACCTTTGTTTGTTTATATTTCTCTATTCGTGAACTTTTTTTTTTGGGTAATCTGTGCCTCTATGGATTGTGTAGTCCCTCATAGACTGTCTATTATAAATTTGAACTGTATAATTATCCTCACATGGATATTTTGAGTTGTAGGTACTAAACTTGACAACTGACTGCTACTATAACTATAATGAACTGTTACTAAACTACGGTTTATTTGTATCCCTCTTCTCTTGAATTACATTTTTTTTTTGTTCTCCGCCTTTGGTTTGTGTAGTCCTCATAAACCGCCTATTGCAAAATTGAACTGTATAATTCAATCATTACTAAACTAGGTTTGTTTATATCCCTCTATTCGAACTACATTTTTTTATGATCTCACATTGCCTCGTGGATTGTGTAGTCCTCATAGACCGCCTATTACAGGATTGAACTGTATAAATATTAGGGTTTGCTAGTTTCAGTGTGACTGAAATTTTCGAATCTGTTCGGTGTGACGGCTACTTGAGTGAATTCCATCCAACGGTGGCATCAACACACGCGGCGCCTGAATTTTTTCGTCGCCGGTGAGGAAAGGTGATAATTGTATCCTCGGATGGATATATAGAGTTGTAGAAACTAAACTTGACACCGATCGCTACTATAATGTCGTTACTGTGTGTTTTGTCATAGGAAACCGCAACCAAATTCGGCCGCTTATTTTCTTTATAGATGAACTAGAAGGATTCCCAGCGTGTTGCAGCGGGTATGAAGGTGGAATATAAATAGGTTATGATGTTAATCACTAAGATTTTAAGGTTATGATATATAGATGATAATCTATAGTTATTTTGGATAATGTATATTTAGAGATCAATGGAGAAAACATATGAACGAGACATTCCTAATGATATATAAAGTCAATCAACAATTTAGTTTGTGAACGATGTGACCAAATCCATCCTAATGGGAATATGTATAATCTAGAGCTTCCGCGCGTTTTAAAATGGAATGAAAGGAGAAATCTATGAGTTAAAATATTACTATCACCCTCATATTTTTTCCCTTTTTTTGAGTCTCTTATTTTTTATTTTTTACTTTGCTCTATATATACCAACTACTATTACTGGGACCCACTTATAATTTTATCGAAATATATCCATATGAGATCTTGTTATGAAGGATTTATTAAAAGGAATTCAATGGTATAATCAGAATTTAATTTGTTTTTTTGGTTTGTGAGTTACAATATTATTCTAGTTAGTTCAAGCAAGTGGGGCCGCCATTGGATGATCATGGTGGTATGCTTGCAAGTTGAGAGAACTCCTTAGTGGGGGTTCTCTACATAGGTGTAGTACATATACATGCTCAAGAACAATGACTGGCTGTGTCGAGCACTATTACTATCTTGTCTTATAAAAATGTGCCTATTAAATGAATCAATTTACTAAACTACAGTTTATTTGTATCCTCTTCTCCTCAAGTACATTTTTTTTTTTTTGTTCTCGCCTTTGGTTTGTGTAGTCCTCATAGACCGCCTATTGCAAAATTGAACTGTATAATTCAATCGTCACATGGATATTTTGAGTTGTACATCTTTGAAATTGACACCTAAAGCGCTACTATAATGTTGCTATCTTGTCTTATAAAAATGTTCCTACTAAATGAACATTTACTAAACTACGAGTTTGTTTATATCCCTCTATTCGAACTATATTTTTTGTGATGCATTGCCTCGGATTGTGTAGTCCCGATAGACCGCCTATTACAGGATTGAACTCAGTATAAATATTAGGGACTTGCTAGTTTCCAGTGACCGAAATTTTCGAACCATTCGGGTGACAAAGCTACTTGAGTGAATTCCATCCAATGGTGGCATCAACACGGCCTGAATTTTTCTATGTCGCCAAAGTGAGGAAAGGTGATAATTGTATCCTCGGATGGATATATAGAGTTGTAGAAACTGAACTTGACACCATTTGCTACTATAATGTCATTACCGTGTGTTTTGTCATAGGAAACCGCAACCAAAACAAATTTGTCTATTAAATGAACTGTTACTAAACTACGGTTTGTTTATATCCCTCTATTTCGAACTATATTTTTTTTGTGATCCGTACCTCTGTTGATTGTGTAGTCCTCATAGACGCCTATTACGAGGATTGAATCCGTATAAATACTACTTGAGAATTTTTCAGCGTTCTTTGCGGGTAGGAAAGGGATTGTTAAAGGATTAAATTGTTGTCTTGTGTAATCTCAAAAAACGAAGAAGAATTGTAATCGCTAAGAAATCGATCACAATTAGCTATTGAGCTGAATTACTTTGTGCAGAATAGAAACAGAGTTAGTAACGAAGAACTTAAATGTATGAAAAGCAGTACATACTCATTGGCATAAAGATTATTTAATCTTATGTTTAAACTCCAAGCTGAACCAATATCGAATAGAAATATTTAGATATGTGAGGAAAGGTGAATTATATCCTCGGATGGATACATAGAGTTGTAGAAACTGGACTTGACACCGTTGGGGGTTGGTGGGGTGGGGAGGAAAGGTGAATATACATGCTCAAGAACAATGACTACTCGTCGAGCACTACTATCTTGTCTTACAAAAATGTGCCTATTAAATGAACTGTACTACGCTTTGTTTATAGTCCTATATTCTGAACTACATTTTATTTGTTCTCTGTCTCGATGTGGTTTGTTTAGTCCTCATAAAAAGCCTACTACGCTTGCGTTGGAAAAAAAGCAAAGCCTATTACGTAATTGAACGTATTATTTTATCCTCGGATGGATATATCGAGTTGTAGATCTTGAACTTGACACCGACCGCTACTATAATGTTGTCATCCATGTGTTGTTGTCATAGGAAACTTGCCGCTTATTTTCTTTATAGATGAATATATGCGTGTTCAAGATAGAACAATGACCGCTCCGTCCTTACCCCCTCGGGACTGCCCGGTGAAGCTTTGTCGTGTGTCTTTGGCAGATTGACGACTTCGAAAATGGTAAGCTGCGGCTATGTGATATACAAACCTTGCTTATGGTTAGCTTTTGAGTGCTAGCCGTTGACTTCTCATTGTAACTACAATCATTTTGATATAGGCGTCGATGATGACACATGCGCAACATCATCAGCGGCAGCGAAACAACTAATTCTCTAGAGGATGGTCGAGAGATACATATGAAGAGACGGCGCATGAGACGGATGAAGCTACTACGGGGCTGAATTGGGGAGTTTGTATGCTGCAGAGGGGCGATCATCCGGCGGTCTAAGGCGAAAAGGGGAGGGTCGGGACCATCACAAAGTGGCCGAGAGAATAAGATAGTTGTGACGGAGATCACTTCGGACGGGTATCCCACTACTAAGGAGGGCAAGCTAAGAATGAGGAGACTTCTTCGGGGTCGATTGCTAGACAAAGGGTCCCCTTGCTCACGTGCGTTCCGTTCCTTAAGTCCTCATGTCAAAGAAGAATTATTTGAGGAGTGTGTCCGAATTCATTGGAGTTGGAGTGTTCATCAAGCTCAAAGGACAAAGCAATTAAAAGGCTGTGGCGGTGGTAGGAAAAAGTTTTAGGACCCACAAAAAGCGATCTAGTGCGCAATTACGTCAACAAGGGGAGGGATGCCACGGTGAAGCACCCATACATCCCCAAGGAGGATTGGGCGGCTTACGTTCAAGCGACTCAAAGCGAAGAGGGTGGCAAAAGTCGAGATACAAGGAGCTTAGGCGGAGGAACCAAGATAACCTTTGCCTGGGGACGGGGAGGTTATGAAGCAATGTATGAAAGGTGGGCGAAGGAGGGACAGGGACTTAGTCGACAAAGGAATCCGTAATCCTTGGGGACGAATATCCTAAGGACCGCTCTACGGCTTTTGGCGTGGGACGCGACCACACGGAATTGTCGGGTGGTGGGGGCTCAAATTGTTTGGAACGATGAAGCGGCTCGGGCTTTTAGGTGAGCATATTTTAGAGGCAGCCCATGCTTCTTCGGGGTCACCGGTGTAAGGGAAAGAGATGCGCTCCACGGGGGGGGTCTGGGCACCCTGCAAACGCATGTAGGGCGTGTGCGTGGGGTGTCTAGTTCGTGTGGTTGGAGGATTGGCGATTTGCGGGGACATGTACAGAAAGAGGAAGTCGTCGGTCGCAGCAGTTGAAGAAGAGATTTTCGCTAGATTGAATGATCTCCAAGGTCGGTGGTGGCATTGCGATTGCAACAAGCACAAGCACAAGCACAAGCACAAGCAAAAGCACAAGCACAAGGTTCCCCGCCTTTGGCAACACCCCCTAGCGCTGCGGTGGATCGAAGAGCATTTGCGCCTCGCCCAATCCGGATGGCCAACGGATGTCGCACCGAGGTTTCCATTCCGTAACGATGTACCCTTGTAACGAAGACCGGAGGTTATCGAGGTTGAGGTAGCTAAGGGAAAGGTACACCCAAATCACCCGAGCTACTTGAGTGTCAACCGATCTTGGGCGGGACATACCGTTGTAACGATTGAACATGTAATTCCCGGTTTTGATGCTACACTCATCGATCCGCCCGACAGGTAAAATTAAGACTCTTGGCCGGGCTATTTTTAAGAGGATCCAAAGTGGAGCGAGACCTTATGATTGTAACACCCCAACGGCCGTCTTGTTCTCGCACCAAATTGTTACGCAAAGAAAACCTCCTCTCGCCTTCGTCAAGCGGGGTATTAGCCGGTCTAAAGGACCATATGGTATGCACTGGTTATTAAATGGGGATGACAAAGAATGACCGAGTCCCTCTCGCACTCGAGTGCAATGGGTGGGAATGAGATGACTAGCTTGCATGCCAATGGTGATCGAGTGCCTCTCGTGGTGCAATGGATCGGAATGCGGCGACTCGCACTCATGCCAATGACATTCGGATTGCCTTGCGAGTGCATCGGCTAACAATGCGAAACGGCTCTCAAGGCATGAATGATGAGAGTGCCTCGCAGATCGCAAAGGGCCGAGAACGGGAGTGGCTCGCATGACAAGAGTGTCGAGTGCCTCTCGAGTGCAGCGGCTATGAAGCGGAAGCAAACAAAGCGGTGTTTCAAACAAGCATGTTTCGGGCAAGAGGCATAGAGCATCCAACGGTGACAAAGATACGTTCCCGAAGGGGGTCGTCCCTTATGACCGTAAGCAATTCGAAGCGCCCTTCGCATGACAAGACCGCCAACCCTAAGTACAAGCATGGATCTCCAATGCTCACGCCTTGAAACGACTTAGTACGGTAGGGCCTTGTTGTCTTTGCTCTTCATGGGTGGTGCATGCAAGTAGCCGCGGTCCAAACATGGTGGCGTTCTTGCATCGCCGGGAAAGAGGCCTTTTGGCGTGACACGCACGAAGAGGCTAAGATCAATGTGGGTTTCGACGACTGTTTGACCTCATGACACCGGATGGATTGGATGTGGCCATCCTCGCCGCATGACACCGTGGAGTACAATTTCTTCTATTATGGACTCATTCGGGATGCCTCTTTCATCTATTGCTTACTAAATTTGCTTTGCATGCTTCTCTATTCCTAGATGCCTCCTCAGAAGCGAGGGGCCTCGTCTTTGTCGGGGTTGGTTTTTTCTTGATCCCGAGCCATTGACCTTGAGCCGAAGGATGAAGGGCCTCTCGGCAAGGGCCGTACATACCTAGAATTTGGCCTACGGAAGCATCATGACAAGGACTTTGTCATGTTTGCGCATAATCCGCACCAACACTTTGGATTGCCGTCGCCATAGCTATCAAGTGGAGGAAAGTATACTTCGTTGACTCGCACCCGGCGCAAAGACATTTAAATGCTCTGAAAAATTTAATACAACAAAGTGAGTGTTTCCTAACCTACATCCGACCCATGCATTTTTTCTTAATTATGTTACTAAAAATAGAAAAGAATGTGACCTTTTTACATTTTACTCATGTGTAGCTTTGTTGAGCGTGTTTTCAATCCGAAGGGACAAGGACTTAAAAGTTTACGGTTCACGCCAAGTATGCAAAAGTAATTGTTGTGCATCTCCTAAAGTTGTGCACTTGCCACTTGGGTTTCCATTCAGCGAATAACCATCGTGTTTCATATGTTTGCAATCTTTGGGACGAAACCGATAACAAGACATGTGGGTTCTACACCGGCGCACCACTTGATGGTTTGCGATGAATCAAGCTCATTTGGATTGTCACGAGGTAACTTCGAAGTGCAGCTCCATCTTGTGCCTATCTTTGTTTGGCGATAAAGACCATGTGTACAACAAACACTTATGGCTACCTTTTCTTTGTATTAGAATTTTGACTTGCAGAGTGTACCGTTCAATTTGGGTGATATTAGAGAGAAGATCGCCAAGTTTCTTATGGAACATGTCATCCACCCTGACGGCGACTATTTTGATTCGTAAATCGTGAGTTGCTTCTGTTTTCTTGCTGCATCACGACCGAGGTGGATACATGCACGTGAACTTGTGTTATTTGTGTTGTGAACAATCCGTGGTGTGCCCCGAACAACCGGGTGCGTGTGAAGAACAATCCGATACACTTGAATTTTTAATACTGCCGGCGTCACCATTTGTTTGTGCTTGGGCCTATGTATATGTATTATATACGTATTAATTATATCAATGCTTTGTGGTGTCGACGATTCTAAGCCGTACGGGTGTTCATAACGTCATCATTGACATGACGCGTCAAACCGTCTAATAGGGCGTCTCAAGCCTCCGGATAGTTCTGCACTGTCTCCCGCCCCGACGCGCGCGTCGGTTGTTTTAGCAGATTGTTTCCGTCAAGGCCCTCGAAAATTAAGCGCCACGAAACGTCAACCTCGTTGCGCACACCCGTAGTAGGCGTGCGTCTTTAATTTTCCAAGAGTTACGGTCGATGGGTCATTGTAAGCGTCTCGTAGTCTCCACACGTGCATATCGATTTTAGGTGCTAAGCGTCATAAACATAAGAAAACACTGGTACAAGAAGCGGTGTCAGAACGAATCCACGGTCACGCATTTCGGATAAACGAAGAAGGCGTGTACGTAAGTAGTACAAAACCACGAACAGCGTGTGGGGCGACGTCTGTATGGGTAGCGGTCAGCATGGCGGTTGCATTTAGAACGTTAATGCGTATTGGGGCCGCGTCACGAACACTTTTACTGCCAGCGTCAGATACGTAAGATTCTAACCGTTCAGCGCGGTGCGGCGCATACCGTCGACATGTGGTTCGTTTACAGGCGCCCTTTGACACGAGGGTCTGTACATGCGAAAGTCGCCAGTCACATATTGGGCCCGTGCGTCGGTAACTTTGGAAGGGACGATTTGCTTTATTCATCTTTGCGTGTTCGTAACGTTACCGTAGACTACAGTCGCTCCATAGGAAAACTTGTCTCCGAGGTACCGCTCACTACGGATCGAGCAAAAAAACGCGTCACAGACCCTGAAAACCGTCTCGTGATAAAGTGTGTTGGAGACCCTCGTAAGGTCTTGGTCCGTAAAGTCGGACATTTAGAGACCCTAATGGGCGACGCGGCGACGGTAGATGCCCTCAACGCGATCGTAGAAGCCTTTTTTTACATAGTGATGCCAAAGTATGAGTATGATCACTATTTCTCAAGTTCATGACATTAAGGCAATTTATTTTCAAAAAATTAATTATGTAAAACCACAATTCATGGAATTTAAACCACCAATTCATAGCAATGGTAGGGCAAAACATCTATATTAATTAGCATGGATTCCCTCAGAAAAATAAGCATGGATGGTTGTTACATATTAATCCAGGTCCCATGGTATGGATATGTAGCCATCCAACTTGAATGATCTCTAAAATATACATAAAGTTTTAGATGGGACCATGAATGTTGTATCAAAAACTGCCTTTTATATGCATGCTAACATCTACTATGCAAGCATAAACAAATAAGGGAAAATTTCACCTAGTGGGACAAATAGCAACTTATTGTTGAGAATTATCAGTATAGATGTTTTGCAATCTCACTTAAAAAAGAAATTCAGTGCTAAACAGAAGAAAACACCAAGTACTAGGTACTGAAAATGTAATTTGGCTGTGAGCTTAACATGATTACAAAACTAGGATGTTGGTTGTATTTTCTCTATTGAGTGCATAGTTTCATGTGGACATGAGATCCATGTACATTTTTACGAAATTTCATTCCAACAACGGCATGGGGAGGTAGAAATTACAGTAATATAGTGCTAATTAAACTAAGACATGTGATACATGGTTTAATAATTCAGGCCTAAAGTAATATTATAACCCAATAGTCATGAAAATCACAAACATAAATGGAAAAGGGATGGATTGCCTGTCTCAAAAAGGGGATGCATTACAAGTATTAAATTCTGAAGTTGAGAAAAAAAATGTAAAATTCATGTATAGGAACCGTAGAACAAATATTACAAAGATCATAAAAGTAGCAACCAACTTATGAGATAATTCCAATGTGAGGCAAACCTACCGAGACATGTCAAGTGGGTAGAAAATGTGTCCAGTACGATGGCCCAGTTGGATTTAGCAATCCACTGAATATGTTGGAGCATAATGGCAATTTTTTTTTAAAAAAATAATACTTTTTATTTTAGAACAACAATGGTGGGCTCAAACTGTCAACGATGGCAAAGGAGTTTGGGCATTCATTTTGAAAAAAAAACATATGATATTTTGGGGATAATAAAGGGGAAAATATATGGTGGAAACCACATCTTAGGTGGAAACATGGAAACCAATTCAAAAAGTCATATCTTGGCTGTTTCAAAAATTTTAAAATTTGGCACACGCATAGTTCATACAAATATGTACTCATATAGAAAAGTTGGGATGTAAACTCAAACTAGAAAAATTCATACGAAAATGACAAATTTCAGGTTCAAGTGAATTTTGTCTTTTAGTGCACCTGAATCTGAAATTTGTCATTTTTGTATGAATTTGTTAAAACTGAGTTTGCATCCTAACTTTTTATATGAGTACATATTTGTATGCACTATGCGTGTGTCAAATTTCAAAATTTTTGAAAAAGCCTAGATATGACTTTTTGAATTGGTTTCCATGTTTCCACCTAAGATGTGGTTTCCACCATATATTTTCCCCATAATAAAGCAGATTCATTTTCTATGCATTCCTCACGGGAAACAGAGTGGAGAACAATTTTTTAAGTGTGACAAAGGTGGATGATTCTTTGCTGAGGAATAATTAACTAATTGGGTGGCACAAGGGAACACAAAACAGAGCACTCAAGAAATAAAATAGGAGGAAGTGAAGAAATGTGTAGACTGGAAGAAGAATATGAGCAATGGACGGAATGACTGGGAGTAAAAAGAGGGCAGCGGTTGTGGAGAAATCGAAATGAACAACCAGGTGACGAATCATGCAAGTAGAAGTGGATGCTTAGGCAAAAGGAATAGTGGACTGGGGAGGGTGGTGAAAGGATGACTCCAAGTCTTAACTGCAAAAGGCAAAGTAGTTACGTCAGATAAAAGGAGCAGACAACTAGAGGCGAGTATTTATTTCTCAGTGATTCTATTACCTTTCCTCGGACTCCTCGGGACCATCTTCGTCCTCATCCTCTATCATAGAGTCTTCATCACTACAAAAGGCAAAAAGCAGACACGTCGGATGAAATGAGCAAGCAACTATTATAGGTGAGTATTAATTTCTCTGTGATTCTATTACCTTTCCTCGGACTTCTCATCCTCTATCATCCACCGTTCACCAGATCTTGACAGCTCAAGCGTTGGATGGTTTGGATGCATGTCGATTGCGACCCTGACCTTGCACTCGACATTCTCCACCTCCTTGATCCGGGCATCACCACAGTTAACCGTGACGGTGACATGTTTAAGTGAAGCAAGGTGCTCCAGGCCAATATCAAAACCACCACATTTCCTCTTCCATGCTTCAAAGTAGGAGTATAACTTAAGCCTTTGAAGCTTCGGCATCACTCCTCGAGCAAACTCCAGCCAGCATCTTGTGAATTCCTCAAACTGAAACTCTGCTAGAGAGCGGAAGGGGTGATCAGCACCAACCACCAACTGTTCTTCGGTGATGTCTGATACTTTTAGTTGCAAAAAACGTAGCACAGGCAAATCTCCAATCAATTCGAGATCCTCTTGTCTTAGCAGATTGACACACATGGACAAGCTGGAGAGTTCAGAGAGGAAGGAAAACCACCTGGGCACCTGGGATAAGGTTATCCTATCCCCATCAAACATTTGGAGATGTGCAGGGCCCGTCCATTGGTCTGGCACACAATCTAGAGAGCACATTGATCCATTGCCCCAAAGAACTAGTGTATGAAGGTTGACTAGATTGGATAGGGCCTGTAGAAATGTCACATAACTCTGGTTTTTATTTAAGCCATATATTTTCAGCACTCGGAGTTTAGTAAGGTTATCAAGTTCAGCCAAAGTATTTGGTGATCCGCCTACGCATAGCCATGACAGCTGGTGTAGGGATATTAGATTCCCTGTCCCATCTGGAAATTTCCCATTGTTAGGATAAGTTAACAAATTTTCAAGTTGTCGTAGCTGAGTAATGCTTGCTGCCAGTCCTGATCCATCGTTTGGATCCCACATATGTAGTGTCTTGAGAAGCTTTAGGTTCCCAATTCCTCTGAGAAGCTCTGTGTTCCCAATTCCTAATAGTTCAAGGTATCTCAAGTGTTGCAGACTTCCTAGATCCTTAGGATGGATATTGATTTTGTCCCAAGTTTTGAAAGCCAAAACACGGAGAACTAGAAACTTTGAAATAGGTGGCACCCACTGAACGGCATCACCAAAAGCAATGATTGACCGGACATGGGATATGTTGACTACTGCTGGGAAAATCATTTGCTCTTCCTTGCTATCAACTTTGCTGCCTCGTAGTGATAATCGTCGAATCTTGCATGCTGTAGATATGTGGCAACAAGGCCCTTCTAGTATGGTGACAAAATTTTCTTGAGCTGAGAGGGAAATAATGAGATCTAGTACCATATCATGTACTCGACAAGCTGTTGGAATACCTTTCGTATATATTGGTTGGATCATGCTTCTATTGACAAGCTCGTTGAAGTACCTCTCCCCGAGTTCATACAAATTACTCCCCTGTTTTTCATTGACGAAACCTTCTGCTATCCAAAGCCGTACCAAGCCATCACTTTCAATCACATAATCCTCAGGGAACATGCTTAGATACAACAAGCACGGCTTTAGATAGGAAGGCAGATCAGAATAACTCAGATACAAGATTGCTCTCATGTTGTCAAGGCTCTTGTCCTTATGAAGTCCAGAACCCATTGAACTGTATACACCATACCATTCATACTTTGTTTTGTTTGGCCTACTAGCCAACAAACTAGCTGTAGTAATGATAGCCAATGGTATACCACCACATTTTTCCAAAATTTTCCTTGATACCTCCTCTAAGTCGGAGTGCATTTCCTCATTTTCATTGAATACCCTTTTACACAGCAGCTTTTTTGAGTCCTCATAAGAGAGGGGATCTAGTTCACACATGGCACCATCAATGGACGTGCAAGAAACTTTTGCCACATCAAGAATCCGGGTAGTTACAATAACTCTACTACCAAGATGGTTTTCAATTAGAGCACATTTCATCTGTGTCCATGCAGATTCTCCCCATACATCATCAATTACAATAATATACCTGCTAAAAAGGAAAAGAACAATTAATTGTGTGTAATTGGAGTTTGTTAATTACAGTGTCTTTTTTATATATTTCAAGCTCTGCTCAAGTTCATGAATTTGTGACTAGACACCCTGGGAATATAGAAACTATATAAGCGTGCCAATGGATGAATGGATGACAATTATATATGATTTAGGAACTCCTATTCAAGTACACGGATTTGTGACTAGTTAGCAATTGAAATTGGATAATCATCAGTACGTACCTCTTTTTCTCAAGGATTTGTCTGATTTTATCTATAAGCTCAGTATGATTCCATGCTTCAGCATTGGGGTACTCTTCTCCACTAATCTGCCTTACTATGCTGCTCAAGATCTTCTTTATATCTGGCTTAAGGGAGACTGAAACAAATGCTTGAGACTGAAATTCTCCTTTGATTCTTTGGTACACTGAATTTGCAAGAGTTGTTTTCCCAAGGCCTCCAACTCCGACAATTGAGACAACCATTAGCTGCTGTTTTTGAGCAGCCTCCCCATGCATTAGCAAAGCAGTGAGCTTCTCTGCAGGGCCTTCAATACCAACCAGGTTCTTTACATCTTCGTAGAGAGCAGGCAACCGAGGATCCATTTCTGTATTCTCAGGTTGCACTGCAACTTCTGGTAATCTGTACCTTTCTCGCTTACCAGCAACCTCTTGGATGCGGCTCTTGATGTCTTGGATGTCATCGGCGATATGATGCCGAGCCTTGGCTTTTGTCAATAGGCCAATAGTCCTGTCAAAGAACCTTTTGAAGCTCTTTGGATTGTCACGACCAGGGGAGTCGACACGCACCATGAAAGAGTCAACGCTGTCCTCAATGTCGTAGGACAGCTCCTTCAAGTCTCTTACCCAGATGCTGAGGAGATCATCAATTTCATGAACCGGCCGCTTGGATACCGTGTAGAGGGCAGCCTGCATGAAAGAGTCAACACTGTCCTCAATTTCCAAAGTTTCGAAAGAAATTTGAGGCTCCCATTCACTATTTCGGTCCTTCACCTGCATGCTCTCCATTTCGGCTTGGAGGAACCTAATCTCCCCCCTCACCCCCTTCTGCAGGTTGTATTTGTCGGTGAGGAGCGTGGCGAGCTTGGGGAGGAGGCTGCCGAGGGCAGCTACCGCGAGCTCCATGCATGCCGGCCTTGCTCAGTTTTGGCTAGCAATTAGATGTGGTGATGTTCTGTGGAGACTAGAGAATGGCATACAGTTGTGCTATGGTCTTTGTGGGTTGTGGAGAAGAGACGGGGCTAGAAGGCTAAAACTAAAACCAATATGACAAGAGCAGAGCACGTTAACGCATGGCGTGATTGGCTTCTGCAATCATCGAGATCTGACCCTCCATGTCAGTCATTACAATAAACAAAGATGACGAAAAAATCAAATGGCGTGATTCTGCAGGAGCAGTCGGTGCGTTTTGTTTGTTTTATATCTAGTTCGTACACTGTTATATCTACTAAATAACGGAGTTGAGATTCTCTTTGTTCCCTTGGACCTCTATGAACAAAAAAAATAAAATATTGAGCGCGTGAAGGAAGGAGATTGGATCTGTCCTCATTTCACAGCTTGCTAGTATGACCTCACAGCTTATATCTAGCTGGTCTCATTTGAACAAATGTGTTCTCATTTCACAATTGCAGCAGACATCTTCGCGGAAAGTAGATGCTGCATTTGCACCAACCATTGTCCCAGTTAGATTGGTGATGTTCTGTGGAGACTGGAGAATGGCATACAGCTGAGCTGTGGTCTGTTGGGTTGTGGAGAAGAGATGGGGCTACGGTAATCGGAGGACATCTTACTATTACTGATTGGAGGCTCCAATAAAGCCTCCACATTATTTCTCATAAGATGCGCTAAGAAAAAAAGATAACTATTAGATCCACTTTATTTTTCTATAAAATTACCCACCTTTGCCATTATTATTATTGATAAAAAATAGAAAATAAATCTACTATTTTATTTCCAACGGAGGACTAAGGCCAGTCTCAATGGGAGTTTCATGAGTGTTTCATGCACATTAAATGCAGCGCCACATCACTAAAATTTCACTTTTTGCATGAAACTCCTAGGAGAGAGAAGAAAAGAGTTTCACCATGGTGAAACCTTTGGGCAATTATTTCACACGCGTTGGAAACTGTGTGAAACCCCATTGAGACACAAATAGAGTTTCACCATGCAACTATGCAATTAAACCATGCAATGAGAGAGAGGTTGTGGGACCCTTGAGCCTATGAAAGCGTGCAATGAAACTGTACGTTGAGGGAGGACCTCTATTTCATGTCAAAGTTTCACATCTTGGAAACCGGGAGGTGAAACTCTCCATTGAGACTGGCCTAAAAAGACAACGTCGTCTCACAATGCCTCCAAAATAAATATATTATTTCCCAACCACGATTTAACGGAGGAAATCACATCTAATATATACCTACTATCATGATTTCCAACGGAGGGACGGTGTCGCTTCACAATGCCTCCAAAAATAAATCTATCTTTTAATTGGAGGCTCCAATGAAGCCTCCACGTTAATTCTTACCGGATCGTTAAAAAAAAGATAAACACTAGGAAATTCTTACAATGTCGAAAACATCTAGCCATCAAATCTAGACTCCGGCAATCGGTAACCATTAGATCACTTTATTTTTTCTATAAAATTACCCACCTTTGTCATTATTATTATTGATAAAAAAATAGAAAATAAATCTACTATTTTATTTCCAACAGAGGACTAAAATGACGGCGTCGCCTCACAATGCCTCCAAAATAAATATATTATTTCCCAACCATGATTTAACGGAGGAAATCACATCTACTATTTTATACCTACTATCATGATTTCCAACGGAGGACGGCGTCGCGTCACAATGCCTCCAAAATAAATCTATTATTTCCCAACCACGATTTAACGGAGGAAATCACAGGGCTGCCACACCATGGCTTGCCCGCCGCCGGCACGACCGGGAAGCTAACTTGTACGGTCGGCCGGCCAAGCAAGCACCGAGAAAGCCAGTACAGCGCTGGCACGCCTACGTCTACAACGGCGCCCGCACACCGACTCCATCCACGTTGATGCGCTCGATCTCCTTGGCATCAACCGGCACATCCGCACATGGTCTACGATCTACCAGTCCCAGTTTCTTTTGTTGAACTGCTTTCTGTTCTAAGTGATGAGGAGGCCTTCGTGGTGTTAACGTGTGTCAGGTTAAGCTGTGCGGTAATGAGGTTATATTGTGGTCATGAGTGGACATTTAGGTCCAGATTTCGAGTAGTACAAGATGAATGAATGTTTGAGGGTGTTTATTGTGGCGTGTAGGGTTGTAGTGCACCATGAATGAATATTTGAAATTGATTACTGTGGTGCGTACATGTATGTAAAATCGTTAGTAGCATTAGCCTCAAACTTTTGTCTACACGACTACAGGCTTTTGGTATTTATTTTAATCACTTTTGTCTCCGTGACTTCGGCTTTACTTATTTTATCCATGATTATTATGAATAAATAAATTTTGAAATAATCCTTATTGAGCACCATGTATATATTTTTTTTTTTTTTTGTTGCTAACATAACAATAATGTATTTTTTGGTTTCATGAGGGAATGACAGCCTCATGCTGACACATAAAAAGGTTCCCGGCTGATCACATCTTTGATTGCCACAGATGCACAAGCCGGTTGCACAAGGAACACTAGGCCCTGAGCTCGGCTCTTCATCAACAACATGCAAAGCTTGCTGGTTGGGTATGGAAGACTGGAGCGAACACATTTATTAGTGGCAACAATTGCAACACGAGCAATCTGTGAGCAAGGCAGATGGACACGGACAATGCGTCTAGCAGCTTTCTTCATGATTAGCACCTCCTCCATCTATCAACTTCCGAAGCTCCCATAGATCAACACATGGTTTACCCCATCAAAGACAGTTTGTTCCAGAAGCCAGGAGGATGATGGCATGCATGTCATCCTCTATAGGTGAGAAGCTAATGTGATGTTTCCCTATTCTTGCATAGCTCCAAGTATGTTGGTTGGTATTGTCTAGAACTTTGGATGCATAGAGTCAACATGGATGCCATAGAGAATGGTCCCACATCCATCAAGGACACTACCGCATCGGGTGATGTCGAGCTGAGTACGGACATCATCTACAATGGATCCTACACCAACGATGCTGCTACACAGAGAAGCCAACACTTCCGACACCAACGAGGGTGAACACCAATGAAGAAGACGACGCTACACCGATGACGCTTCACCAACCATTGCTGGTGGACACCATCATGATAGGCAATGCTGCATTGAAGTAGCCAGCGCCAATGTGATGACGATATGGGCAGACAGATTGATGCTTCAGCTGCACCAAACTAACTTACAACAACTTCAGCAACCACGCACTACTCGATGCCAATGAGGTGGGCGACATCTGTGCCCCGGCCATCGACAAAAATAACTAAAAAAATACTAGGAATGAGAAAAATCATCAACAACTAAATGAGGTGGCAATTTACGTCCAACACTTCAGCACACACACATGGAGGAAGCTGGCATCCGTCGTGCATTGAGCAATGTGGCGTTTGATCCTGCCACATCGAGGAACAGTAGGGACGGGCGTGTGCTAGCATCATGGGGAACATGTGGGGATCTATGTCTAGAAAGGGAATCCAGGAGCACATAAGAAACCAACCACACCTGTAGGATAAAGGTATGACCATCTTACTAGATCCAATAATTTCAATTTAACTTGTCTCATGATATTTATTGATCATTAGTCATTTGATATTCACACAATAATGTTGACATAATCCTTATTTAGCAACAACTATAATTATTGTATTAACCTAATTATAATGTTTTTAACCATCAGCCTATCCATTTTTTGTAAACCTAGCGTGTTAAAGTCCTACTAAGGAGCTCCAACTCCACTAGGCTCTGGAGACATGTACCTCGAATTACATGCTAATGCGGCTAAAAAATTAGGAGAATATATTACATGATTCATGGAGTTAGCAATACCTATATGCAAAAATTCATACCTCCATAATTATAAAAAAGATAATTAAACTAATCAAGTAGCATTTTTGTATAAATTATCTATCTTTATGATTATGAAAGATAATGCTTTGATGCCTAAATTTGCATTCAAATTACATTATAATGGCATTATGATTGATAATATAAAATAATGCATACCTATATAATTTGTAGCTAATTATCCACCTCTCAACCATTTTATAAAATTAACAAAAGTTTCTAAAATCCACATGTAAATGCTAACATAAGCAATTATAAACAACAATTAAACATACGTAAGTTAAAACTTACATTAGTGTAAATAACTATTTTTAAAGTCTTATCAAACATGGAAATACATCCTTAGCAAACCATATAGCAATGACACTTACAATTCACTTCACTTTTGATGATATTGTAAGTCATTGTATAAAAACAATTTTAAACATTTTGATCAAAACATTATGTGATAATATGAATATTAATAACTTATTTTTTAGAAAAGAATTGTTTGATAAAACAACACTAATAAATTGAAAATCTGGGTGCCATGGTGCATGTTGAAACAACAAATTATGATATTGTCAAATTAAGAGGGTAGACTAGGACCTAGAATATTTTTATTCATTGAAATATTTGAATAAATGGTAGAATAATACCCATCACTTAGTTAATGTATTAACGAGTGGATCATTGTTTTCTAATAAAAAAATAATACTCAAGAGCGTTTTTTCTAAACTATTTATACAACGATCTATCTGGTAAAACATAATCGTTATTGATAATGGTAAATTTATTCTATGTTATATAAACTATATTAAAAGCTAAAGTTTAAAATATAGATTTTCAAGATATCACATAAATGGATGAGAAAGAGTTTATACACTTTAAGTTTATTTATGTTTAAACTAAATACATATGGTGCTAAAAGTATTAATCATACAAATTGTTACTCACAAAAATGGAAAAAAAAATAATAAAAAAAGGTACATCCTAAAATTCTTTTAAAAAATCTAAAAAAAATTGCCATCAAATTGGTTGAATATACTCAAAATCATAAATAATAGCTATTGTATCGAGGAATTATAGGCTTAAAAATTGGGAAAGAATCAAAATTTAGTTTATGTCCTCAAAATAGAGATGACAACTAAAGCTATCATAGTTTAATCAAATGTTTTAACTAAATATCTATTAGAGATATACCAAGGTGCTATGTAAAGAAAAAAACTTATGAATATGGATGAGAAAACATTTAAATGAACCTTCGATAGATTATCACAATTGAATATAGACTATAAATACCTATTATAACTATTATATGACAATATAGTGAAGACAAAAGATATCTCATATAATTAATTCTTATCAGTAGTTAACATCTATTCATAAGATTCTAACCCGTGCGAGAGCATGGGTTGGTGAACTAGTTTTCTATCCTAAAAGGCTATTACAGTATCGGCGTACCATGAGGCGCTTGAAGATCACTGAGCCAGATAAGCAAGTCTGCAATGTGCTCATCAAGATCTGAGCTTCCATGTCAGTCATTACAATAAACAAAAATGACGAGAAAGTCAAATGCTGTGATTCTCCCAACGGTCGGTGCGTCCTGTTTTATATCAACTCCCTACACTGTTATATCTACTAAATAACGGAGATGAGATTCTCTCTGCCCCCCTCGGACCTCTATGAACAAAAAAATAAAATATAGAGCATGTGAACCAAGGGGCCTCTGCTTGCTCTCCATATCTGCATGCAGAACCTTTATCTGCCCTGCAGCTTGAATTTCACCGGTGACAAGGGAGCCTAATCTGGGGCTGTGGGCAGTACTCCTAGGTGATCTAGCTGGTACTATATGAGCTCACAGCTTTGCATCTAGCTGGTCTCATTTAAACAAACATGTTATCATTTCACGACTGCAGCAGGCATCTTCACGGAAAGCAGATGATGCATTTGCAACAACCATTGTCAGTCTGTGACTTTCTTCTACTCACAAATTTTCGAAGAAGGCACACAGTGCAATATTGCAGGACCTAGGAGGCTAGGCCTTGTGACAGTGCCAATGCTCAGGACCATCGCCAACTGGGACGCAGAAACAGAGAAGCATTATGGCGAGGAGGTTAGCACATAAGTATGATTATCTCCATGAATAAGGGGATAGTTAACTGATTTTTAAAAGAAACCAGATTCCGATGGGAGCACATCCAGAGATACATGGAGACCAATAGAGTGCCAACAAGCAGTAGCAAACTGACACATCCAGAGGTACATGCAGACCAATGGAGTGCCGGCGTTCAGAGGTACAGGTGTAAAACTGATTCATACAAATCAGGCTGCCAGAAGAGACAGCTTAGCTTTTTGTAAGCTCAGTACACTTTTCATATGGATTGTTTCTTGGATTGCACTGGACTGGATTTATTTGTCCATGGATCCAAATGTCCAAATAGGTATAGTTGGATAATGGATATCCTATAGGCCAAAATCCAGACATCCATGAACTGAGCTAGAGGCCTCACACTCTCCTGCTTGATGAAATCTCGCCGTGGTGGTTGGGGCAGAGGGATACATGGTGTTGGCCAGTTGGTCCACTGTTATTGATGGGATCGATCCAGACATCTCCATCTAGCACACAAGCACACGAATGACCTCACCATGGACATGTTCTGATGTTCGCGTACTCCGTCGAGGTGGCCGCGCGGCGCTTAGTATCTCGACGTTGATCTCAGCGACCTCGGTGGGGCTCTAGCCTCCAGGCCTCTAGCACCAGTGACACAATAGCAAGCCTGACTGGTGCTCGTGCAGCCTGACGAAGAGCACGCAGCTGCGCCGTGAGGCACTACACCTCGCTTCGGGCCGTCACTCAACGTCACGCTCGAGCTCGAAGCACTCGCTGGGGCTGGCGGCCAATGGATATCGTAATGTTGGGTACTGCTGTTGTTGGTTAATTGGATAACTCGATGGACCTGATTTCTTGCTGATCGGGTGGGATTGGATTGAATACTTCTGCTGAATGTTGGACAAAACTCGACCTGGATATATTAGATGTGCACTTTTTCTTGGATTCGGTTTATATGAACGTGGATGTTGATCACTTACTATTTTACTACTAGGTCTACACAGACAAGTGAACGGACACCATGTACAATGGATCGTCCATTTGAATGTCTACAGATATTTTTAAAAAAATATAAGTGAGCAGACACCATGCACAAACACTACAACAAAATTGGTTTTGAAAGACCCACCCCAAAAATTAACTGTGTTTGGTGCACTATTTATCCACCCGCGGTTAATGACCCCAATAATGGTGTCAGGCAATTTTTATTACTAAGGCATTGTCCGCCTTAGAAAATCGATTAACCGAGGAGGGCAACATTAAATACACGCCACGATAAATTGATTTTTTGAGGCGGACAAGTTAATAGGCCAACAATGGTAAATAGTGGTCCAGTTTCAAGGCTACGGAAAACTCATATACTCATTATTCTACCGGGCTCATATATAACCAAGACTTAGGGTTTCTTTTCCTCACTCCAACTCCCTCCCTACTAGCCGCACTCCCTCTACCAGCCAGCACTCCCACACATCTAACCATTTGGAAGGATTTGGACATTAAGGTATAGCTAAGCTGAGGCTCATCCCTAGTTTCTCTAGCCACCCAAGTGTTTAAAGAGTTCATTCGTTGATAAAAAAAATAGTGCTTTGTAAAGTGCTTAGTGTAGGTAGAAACCTATTGGCACTTGCATTATGCTTAGGCTTAGTGCTTAGTAAAGTTTGCTCATCTCTTGCTCATGCTTGCTCGCGCCATTGTTGTATATTGAATGGGCTTCTAGTCTTGCTGACCACACCTACCACGTTTGTGGTGCGGCCGCCACAATGTTTCGAAGGGAACCAGGTACGCAGCAATGTGGCCACAAGCTCGATAGTGAAGTGGCAGAGTGCAATCTTGGAAACACCATCTTTGGAACCCACATGGGTGTGTAGAAGAGGATCAGGAGCTACCTCCGGAGTTACCTAATCACAAGCCTAGCCCTTGCTAGAGGCTCCAACAAGGGTTAGGGGAAAGTATTAGATTATCGATACCTTAGTAAATAAAGATATTTGAGTCATTTTAGACTAAATTAGAAAGCTTTATTAGAAAGCTTATTAGAAAGCTTATCGAACATCGATAGCCTAGCGCTGGTCAGGACTAGGTTACAGTTTTAAAGCACTCATAAGTGCAGCTCTTCATCTCTTCCACATCTAACATAGCTCTAAGCCTCTAACCAAACTTATCTCTACTTAACCTTGGCCTAAGTTGCAAAGTTTACCTACTTGAGTGCTTACGGAAGCTTCGATTACAAATCCAAATTAACAACATAATGAAACAAAAGCCTAGTTTTAACAAAAGCTTCACATTATCCTCCTTTTTTTCGCTTGGTATATTGATTCTTCTTACGCATTTGCCACCAAGAGTTGGATCACCTCCTCCGCCGTCGGTTCTAGTTTAGCTTTCAGCATGGGACTTGAGCAGCACAATTGTCTTGTGAATGATCCCCTTCGGCGATGACAACATCTTCTTGTTGATCGTCATGTCATTTGCGAACCTTCCAGATGGTCCACATCGCACCTGCATATAGAAAGAGCTTGATTTTTATGTCTTGCTCCATTGCAATTCTCAAGACCTCTATAAGGAAGTCAGCACAGCACGCCGGGAGTTTGACCACCCTAAAGTAACTCTCATAAAAGTCCACAGATAAACATCAATTGGGCATTGAAATAAGATTTGTTTCAGGTATTTCACAGCAAAAACAGTCTTGAGGACATGTCCACTGCTTCTTTTTAGTTGGACACCAGATTGAATGCCCTCATGGGTCGCCATCCAAACAAAAAATTTGACTTTCAAAGGAATGTTGCATTTTCAAAGATTTATCATTTGGATGTCTCTAACCTCAATTTAGCTTTCACATTTATATTTTATACATAGGTTGTATAACATTTTTTTTGTCGTAGAGATACCACCACACTTATCAAACCATTGTGCATATCTACTCCCTCCGGGATGGTATTAGAAGTCGTTTAGGGAGCGACACGGTCTCAAAACACAACTTTGACCTCTTATTATTATAAAAATATTTATGGAGATGTGATATATGTATACTTTTTATCAAAGTATTTTTTAAGACAAATCTACTCATATAATTTTTACATTTACAAACTCAACAACGTAAAACTTATTGATAATTTATATTCCCGATGTTTGACCCAAACCTTGTCCAAAATGACTTCTAATACCAAGCCGAGGGAGTAGATAGTTTACATTCTTGTAGAGGTTTTGCTAAGGTTGATCACAGACCATAGTTATAGCAAAATTTAAGTCTTTCACGCTCCGTGTATATGCTGATTCTTGTAGAGGTTTTGCTAAGGTTGATTACAGACCATAGTTATAGCAAACTTTAAGTCCTTCTCGCTCCGTGTACATGCTGATGAGCTTGTTGTTTTTTCTTTGAATGGTGAGCTTGTTGTTGACCGCCTCACATCACTGCCACGACTGCTGAGTGTATCAAGGACCGATGTATCATCAGTCACTGCGCTAGTCTGATATAAGACTGACTAATCCAAATGTGCACTTGGCCGCCTAAGCCGATCGAGATTAAACCTATTACCTTTTTTTTTAAGAGACTGGAGGGGCAAGAGCCCCTACAGGTGATTTTATTAAAGCACAAATAAAAGTTTAATACAATACCTAGTCAGGGGTGAACTAATGAACTAATGCATTCAGATCGAACTAATGCACTCGAGTAACCAAACCGAATAAGGTTATGCACTCAGGCATCCAATCTGAATGAGCCGAACCACGTGACATTTTTTTTACTGTCAACAACAGCTATTTGTTGTAATAATCCCCCAAGGACCGGGGAGACCGGTTGTGATGGTATATCACCACGGTCACTACTGATGCGTGTACTAGTTGATGAGGAGGGTTTTGTAAGGGCACATTCACATTCCATAGCACATTGGCAGGACATAATGAAGTGGCCATGCGGTGATGGTAGCAACGACGTAGACAATACAACAACAGAAAGGGACTGAGTAACAGTGTCGCAGTGTCTGATCCTTAGGAGGACCACATATCTGACGCCAAGGAGGACAAAACGCCGGTAGAGCTGCCCTTCAAACGAGGGAAGAATATGTGGTAGGAGAGCACCCAACTGCAACGTGCAGGATTGCAACTGCAACGTGCAGGATTGTGATCTCCTGTTTGGTTTCGTTAGCTGATAGTAGTTAGCTAGCTAATAATTGGTTCGATAGCTATTAGTTGGGAGGGTGTCTGGATACATGATCAGCTAATGGATGAATGCATATGCTACTCATCAAGGAATAGGACGATAGGGTCCTGCTCACGCTGGAAGGCCCTGCCCGAAATCATCGGGTCAACCGTCCCGGACCCGATCGTGCAAATCAACTACGCGTGCGTACACCCTCCATCTTCCTCTTGCGGCCCGGCCTGGCCCGCGTGGCTCAACGCTGACGCAGGTGGTGGCGACAGCGGCGGCGATGAAGTTAGGGTTCGGCGGCGGGATTAGGGCTCCTATTTCCTTCCCGACTATACAATCGAGGCCGGGTGGCCTAGCGGCGGTTGTCGACCACGGTCTTTGGTGGCGTGGGTTGGCCGCCGATGTCGCGAGCCGGGCGAATTTTGAACAACCGATTGGGTATGGGTAGGGCGGCGGGGCGAGGACAATGGCTCGGCGGGTGGTTGGTGGGGCTAGAGGACGTTGGCTCGACGGTGGCTTCGCCGTAGCGGCGGCGGTCGACTGTGGTGGGGAGGGGCAACGGGTCATGCCACGGAGAAGAACAAGCGTGGGTGCGGATGCGAGATGGGTCGCGCCCAAAGGGTGGTCGGAACCGATCACCCAAAGTGGGATGGTCGATGCTAACACGCCGCCGTGTCCGGGGGGCGATGTGGCGTGGGGCCGCGACCTAAGAGGACCTTGCCTAGGAGGGATGGCAACCCGGCTGGGAAGATAGTACCCATGAGAGGCAGTCGCCAGGATAGTCGGACCCGACACCTTCGGCCGTGTTTGTGTGGCGCCGGTGAGTGAAGGTCTTCAGTGGTGTGGCGTGAGCGTAGAAAGGGGCTAAAATTGCGGCGTGGGTTCAATCTAATTATAGGTGCTATTATCTGATTTGGTTCAACCAGTGAGGTAGTTGTTATCTAGAGTTACAACTGATAATTATCTAGTCCATTATATATCTATGTGTGTATGTTTGATCCAAAAGAGATAAGCATTAAGAGCAAGCATAATAGCAGGCTAAATATTGATGTGGAGGTGAGAAGTTTGGAGATGATGAGAAGCGGATTGTAAGTTTATAGCTGTCATGGGCACACATGAACAAAAAAAACCTATGAAACAGATACATGAGTCATTCATTAATTGTGAAAAGCTAACTACTACATGAATGGTGAGAGAAAGTTATAAAGAACCTTACAACCAGCCAACAGGGGCTATATTATTAGCCTTAATCTAAGCACATAGTAACTACTATCTACAAGTATCGAAACAGCGACTAAAGTCTCCACCGTATAATGACAAAATCAGTATACCAACAACATAGAAACCATGAGGCTCCAATATAGGCAAGTGGCCATGTGGAGTCTGGCCTGAGGTAGACAATTCTGTCTCTTTGTTGTCCACACAGTCCCTGCACTGTACTCCCTCTGTCCCGTATTATTTGTCGTTGGACAGCATGCACAAACACCAAGACGAACCTATGAAACTAGCATGCATGACAGACTGAAAGGAGCACTATCACTCTCTCCCTCCTCTGCTGTAATGAACGAGTGGTTGAGAATAGAGGAGGAGGGGGAGATACGGGGTGACTGGGTGACATGATAGGTATGCATGCAGTCTGGAGTAGGTTCGGGACCATCTACAGGAGCCTAAACGGCATATAAATTGGGACACGCTACTGTGCTAGAACGACATATAATCAGGGATGGAGGGAGTACGTGCCAGTAGACCATCTGCTCTTGAAACCCGAGGTGACAGTATTACACATATGATGGTTTATTTATTGGAGAGGGACGCAATGCAAGTGCAATGGAGATAGGATGAACACTCCATGGCGGTTCAAACACACCATATTCTTTGCCAGACAATGATGCCACAACCACCATCTGCCTATAAATAGAAACCACGAACCGGCTCTCGAGCTTCATTCACTCCACCCTCACGAGGTATCATCCAGCTTAGCAACCGAAAAGAATGGCCGCATACAACACCACCAGGCTTTGCCCTGCAGTACAAACCATCGTTCCCAGCAGTATCAGCATGGCAACGGCAAAGTCGGAGCAACGGTTGTTGCGTTAAGGCCATCGGAGACTGCAGCACAGTACATTCTGCTTGGACAAACGTCCGGCAAGAAAGATGGGAAGGCAACTTGGCCGTGGAAGGACACCTCCCTGTTTGGCTGGTACATATACCACCTCTATTTCAAATTTTAGTTTTAGCCCATCGTCCCGGGCTCTCACACAGGCTAGAAATTTAATATATAAAGTATTAGTATTGCTTTTAATACATATAGCTAATATAGAATATTAGAATTATTAACTTATATGTTTTTTCTCTTATTTTTTTAAAATAATAGACATAATAGTATTTAATTATATGAACTTAATAATAGTCTTTTTTGCATGGAGCAGACATGTATCTTTTTCATTCATGTTTATATATTTCTTTTTGCATGTCACTTTTTATATATTTTAAATATGTAGGTTAAAAAACCTTACCATTAACTATGGTTATTCTTATTGTATCATATATCTTCTTAAGTCATGAATCCAAACTTTTAGCCTTTAAACTTATCGACTAAACTCATGAATCAAATTTTAATTTTTTTTTTTAATAACATTAGGGTGTATTTGGTTGGACCGTGACTTTTGAAAAAGCTGTTTGTGGACTGTGGTGTTGGAAAAAGTAGTTTTGACAAAGCTGTTGTGGGATAGTTAGAAGTTTGTTTGGCTGAGCTGTTGTGGCTTTTGGAAAAGCCACCTCACTTACAAGTGGGTCCCACATGTCATGGACACACAAGCTACATCTTCCTTCTCTCGCACACGTGGGCTGGGGCGAGAACGGCCGGGAGCTCGCCGAGAAGGGGCTGGGGAGGTCGTTGGGGAGGGCTAGGGGGAGGGGCCGACGCCGCGCCCGCCCGGCCGGATCCGGCGCGGCGTGGCTCGAAGGTGAGGTCGGTGGAGGGTGCTTCCTTGCCCCGCCCGCGGCTCAAGGTGAGGACCCACTCGCGGGCGGCGTGGAGGAGGAGCCGGGGAGGGGAGGACACTGAGGTTTGTCGAGGGAGGGGAGGGCCACCGGAGGTCGACGCCAGTGTAGAGCTTCTTCCAACGGACATGGTCAACCAACCGGCGGCTAGATTGGGGCGGCGGAAGGATTTGCCATTTGATGCCGCTGGATTGGGCGGCTGGGCTGGTTGGGCGCCCGCCCGCCCGGCTCCGCCGGCCGCACCGCCCGTCGCCGACCTCGGCCGGCGACAGGGAGATGGCCGCCCACCGACGAGGTCTCGTCGGCTTGGGAGGAAAGGGGCGGGGTCCGCCGGAGGGACGCCAAACCCCGTGGTAGCTGTGACTATTGGGCTCTTTGGTCGGCTTTTGGCTTTTGCCAAAAAGCAAAGCAAAAAAAAGCCCAACCAAAGGGACCCTTATTTTTATGGATGGCCACATACTCCATTTTTATTTTATATTTCTCGAGTACCCAAGACAGCTGCGTATCATTGTATAATTTTAGGACCGAGTTCTAGGAGGGTCTCAAACAAAGTTTTTTCTCTCTGATAAAAAAACACACACTAGGTGAGACCTGACCAAACATTCTAGAGAACCGCCTACCTACTCTGTATTTTAGAGCTCGACCTAAGGCATCAAGCTTCCCGTGCACCCGCAAGACACCACAAGTACGTAGTTTCATCATCAAAATTCAAAGGCACACAATAGGTCATGCATGTTGCTCATTTAAGCTTGGCACATCATGTTGGAGACCCATTGGTGCCAGGACCCGGAGCCAAAAACTCACGTGCAAATACACACGAAGTCAGTAGGTGTTGGATGGTTTCGTCCCCTTGGTCACAAAGTCAAAATGCACATTGGCCGGGATGGAACAACTTCCGTTTCTATTCCAAACAGCCAGCCACAGGAAAACTTTGCACTTGGGTGGTGCCCAAGTTTCCCAGATTTGGCGCCAAGGCTCAACGTTGATCCATCCATGAAAGAAGGCCGGGTATGCTGATTTTGTTGCGAAGATAGCTGAGGTTTGAAACCTCCAAACTATAAGTCTTCGTTTGGAGAGAGCATAAAGTCCTGGTATGTCCCAAAGTTGGAAGTACTCAAAGAGATAGTCGAGAGTCCTCCCTGTAGCCAAAGATGTTATTCCAGTTGGTCTAGCTAGTCACTCCAGCAGCACCCCCAGGTCTTGAGTTCGACTCCCCGTGGGAGTGAATTTCAGATTAGAGGTTTAAAAAAATCCCTCGCCAGCCCTGCCCAAACAACTTCTTCTCATTCAAAAACCACCTCGATCGAGTTTTTTTAAAGTCCTCCCTAGCCACTGGCCCACTGTTGACCATGCATTGCAGCAGCAACTGTACAGTTGCGAAGCCTCTGAGGTACTCGTGTGTAAACGTTTGGGGCAAGGTCCTCAATGCAACACCCAAACAGATACCTATGTGTCCTATCATTTCCGTTGAGATTCTAAAGCAATGGCAAAGAGAGCTTTCGCATTTTCGTGGACCGGCACTTCTAGGCCTGACCAAGGTCTCTTCCTTTATCTGTGTTTGCAAGCTGCAGCCACCTTATTGCAGCGCCCAGCTCCTATATCCGAGGTTGAGAATTCTCAGTCCACTATATTCAGGCGGCTGCTGCACTTTTTGTCCCATGAAACCAAACAATTGCACCATTCAGGCGGTGTTTGGCATGGCTCGAGTTGAACTCTAGGGTGAAGTTGGATGGAGCTAGCCAAACACCTCAACTCTAGAAAAAACAACTCCATAGAGTTAGCTCTAGTTCATTTTTCATACAGTTTTTGGAGCACCTTTTCTCCTGCTCTAGAAATGCCCAAAATAGATCTAGACATAGAGTTTGAAGGAAATTACCCATAATTACCACGGTTACACATATCAAAATCGTTTTCTCACCCCTCCTTCTTTTCCTGCGGTCCAAGTCTCCCACGGCCGGGCCTTCCCGTCGCTCCTTCTTCTCGCGACTGAATCCCACCGCGAGCAAAGGCTCCACCGGGCGTCGGCAAGCCAGCACCGCCCCCGCCTCAAATCCCAACCCTCGATGTCGGGGACCTAAATATTGGGCCCCGAGACATTCTCAAACTATGAGAAATGCCGCCTGCCAAGGCCCCAAAAAAACCTAGCCCGCTATCATCCCGCGCGGAGGGGCGGCCCGACGGGCGATGGACTGTGCCATTGGCCACGGCGCTCACATGACGGCGAATCGGCCCACCGGACGGACCCACAAAGCGGCCCAAATGGAGTCACCACGGCGTAAAGAGCTCATCACGCTCACGAAGGACAAGGTCAGGACCTCCGCCAAACAACGAACCATGACGTTCCACGTCGGCGACCAACCCATGGCTCGGACTCGACCACACATCTCCGTTTTCGTCCGAGGCTGGTCCAGCTCACCGCCCGGGGAGAAATCTCCGCCGCCCCGAGGGGGCCTAGCTCACCACCCTCGGGCGCCAAAACTCCGCCCGCCCGAGGGAGACCGGCTCACCATCCTCGGGCGAGGTAAGCCCAACTAGCCCATCCGGGGGGACGCACACCCTCGGGGCGTGGGAGGTTGTCTAGAGGAAGGGAAACCGGCCGCATTCAATGCGGTTGCACGACGTGCAAGGCGCCCGGTGCCATCGATTACGCCCGGTCCAAATCAACTGCCGATCGTCTCCCGATCCGACCGACGGACGCAAAGCTGAACCCGTGGCGTATTACGCCACCCGGCATCGAAACCATGGTGACACCGTTCATTCCCAAAGCAGATCAAAACGCCACGTTGGGCCGACCCTCGGGCACGACACGCATAGGCAACCGCTGGGGGCGGGCCCGCCATGCCGCGAAGCTGTGAGGGACGCCATTGAGGGCCCTCGGGGCCGCCAGAGAGCGGCACGTCCACCATCGGATCGGACGGGCGTGTCTTCGTCAGCGACATCAAGCCGGCCCGACCCCTCGGCGGGCACATGCAACCGGTGCAGCCTCGGGAATTAGCCACATAGGTGTCCACCGGTGTAAACATTATCTCTCTCCTTCTCCTATAAAAGGGAGGAGTAATGCCTCATTAGAGAGGATGGGTCCCCGCTCAACTCCGGTTCACCGCGGAGGAAGGCGCACACCACCACCACCATAACCACGATCGTGGGACTTGAGACCAGCGTCTCTCCCCTCACGACCGCTGTAACCCCTACCGCAGGGCTCACCTTTGAGTGCGAGATAACACGAGCACGACACACCCCCCGCTGGACGTAGGGCCCCGTTGGCTGAACCAGGATAAACCGCCGCGTCCCGTGTCCATCTTGCGCCACGCCATCGAGGGAGGAGGCACACGGCTTATAAATTCTTTATTGCCGGCACCCGAGGCACCCACCGTTCCTCGAACGCCGACAGTTGGCGCGCCCGTAGGGGCGCGCCGTGTGCAACTGCATCTCCATCAGCCCTCATGGCGTTTCCGCCTTCGTTCCCACCGCCGCCGGAGCAGCACGAGCTCCCGCGTGAAACACCACCGTTCTTCGAACGCCGGCATTTGTGGCGCTTGGCCACAACTACGAGATGATCCTTCTCGCCCGTGCGGTGAAGGAGGGCAGCATCGCCGCCGGCAAGCCCATCATCACGCCGCCGCGCAAGGCGGCAAGGCGGACCCATCATCAAGGCGCGCCAAACAACGGTGACGAATCCGCCGACGTATCCCCGGCGCCGACCGAAGAAGGGCTCCCAGAACCCTAGGTCCCGGGAAATACCTACCTCCGCCACCCGCCGTGGTAGGATACCCCGAAACCCTAATCGCCGGAAAACGCCTCCGCTCCGGTCATACCGAGGGAGTCCTGAATCCGCCGGCGTGAAACCTCGCCGAAGCCTCGCCGCCCCAGGGCACGAGCCGCCCACCCGCCGCTCACGGGAGCGCTATCCCATGGACATTCACGAGGAGCCGCATCCTCCCGAGGATGCGGGACGACCCCGTCATGCCACCTCCTCCGGGCCCACCGGGCCCCGGTCCCGAGCCGAGGGACTCCCTCACCGACCGAGAATGCAGAACTTCATCCTCTCGCTTCGGGCGCTCCGTGCACCGACGATGAGGACGAATACTACGACCCCACGCTGGGAATGCTTCAACATCGAGGTCCCGCCACAGATGGCCGCCCACCGACGCCTCCAAATAAGATGACGCTGACGCACCGCCACGACGAGCTCCGCCACGGCGGCGGTTTCTACCCCCGGTCCATCCAGCAGGCGCCAAGACCCGCGGCCAAAGCGCCCGCCTACGAGATCCGCAGAACGGATCCGGGCGGAGTCCGCCCCGACCCGACGACCGGAGCAAAACATCTGGGCGGGGCGCAGCTCGGGCCAGCAGCAGCCCCGACGGCACCTCAGCTCACAACGACGGTGGACGCGGCGGACCGGCCGGGTACCTCCACTCTCGCATAGCGGCCCCGCTCAACGTAGAGCCGCCTCAACGTGGCGGTGGCCGCCATGCTAGTGCGAAATGCCCGAGCCCCTCCACCACCGAGGGTAGGCGATACGAAGGCCTCCGTCAACTCGACAAGGCGGCGCAAAGAGCGGAGAGCTCCCGCTCGGATCGCGCCGTGACGCCACGGGCGGCAGAGGAACCGGGCGGGAAGGGCAGGCTCCGTCCAACCGGATCAGCCGAGCCCCAAGAAGGCAGCCCGAGGAGCCGACGACAACCGTTGCAACCGCCCGGCCCGGGAACGCATTGAAGACCCACACCATGACCGCAACCGAGGCGCCCCGACCAGGATGAGATCGAACGCAGCGGGCTCGCCGTAAAGGTGGCTCGCCCCTCGAGGATGACAAGCGGACGAGACGACCGAGGGTACCCCCGATCCCCCCGGGCCACGTGCCTTCACAAGGGACACGAGGGCGCGCCACCCCCGCGACTTTAGACCCCGAGCCATCTCGGAGAAATACACGGAGAGACTCGTCCCGAGGTATGGTCGACGACCATCGGGCCGGGCATGCCGTCTAGGGCGCATGATGACAAGGTGATAATCGTGAATCCCCCCGCATTCTCCGAAGTTCCGCCGAGCATGGCCGAACACCTTCCACCCAACCTCATATCCAACTAGACGGATTTGGTGAGGACCTTCAAAGGCAACTTCCAAGGCACGTATCTACGCCCCGAAACTCCCGGGACCTTCGAATCGCCGTCAAAAGTCCGATGAATCGCGTGGCGACTACATCCGGGCGCTCCAAGCAATGGACCGAGCTCCCCAACGTGACGGATTCGCACGCCATAGGGGCCTTCTGGCCGGCACCACCGCCGAGACCTCGCGGAAGAAGTCGGGGCACCGGACTCCCACCGAGGCAAACGAAGCCGATGGACATCGCCACCAAGTTCGCCGCCCGTGAGGAGGTCGCCGGGGCTCGCTCAATCGTGGCTCGCAAGGGAAAGCGCAAGGAAGAGGAGCCCGAGGGATCGCAACCCGGGGAGAGCAAGAAGAAAAAGAAGAAACATAAGAGCCGCAAGGGCAGGGCCATGCCGCCCCAAGCGACGATGAAGACATGGTGGCCGACCGCAAGGGCCCCGACCCCCGCCACAAGAAACCTTCGATGACATGCTCAAGAAGCCATGCCGTAATCACAGGCTACCCTACCAAGCATACCCCGGGAATGCAAGAGGGTGCGCCAAAGACTTTGCGGCCGAAGGCCATCCCCGAGGGTGAAGAGGAAGAGGCCCCGAGGGTGGCGCCAAGGGCAACGAGGAGTTCCCGAAAGTGAACAATCCGCTTTCATGATCTTCGGGCGGCAAAGACCGAAGAACATGTCGGTGCGACAAATAAGAAGAAAAGAGCGTCGGGAGGTGTACGCCACCAACCGAACCGATCCCGGCTGGCGCAAGTGGTCGGATCGTGCCATCACCTTCGACCGCCGGATCACCCTAGCAAGACATCCCGAACCCGGGGGGCTTATCCACCGCCGGTGGATCCCATCATCGCCAACACTCGGCTCACCAAGGTCCTTATGGACGGAGGGAGCAGCCTCAACCTCATCTACGAGGAAACCCTTGACCTCCTCCTGGGGTGGATAAATCCAAGATCCGTCCGGGAGGGCCGGCATTCAATGGCGCCTGCCCCGCAAGAAGCGCTTAAGCCCCGGGCGGATCGACTTGCCGGTTTGCTTCGAGACCCCTCGAACTTCAGGCGGAGACTCACATTTGAGATCCTTGGGGTCCGCGGTACCTACCACGCACTCCCTGACGGCCTTGTTACGCCAAGTTCATGGTCGCCCCGAACTACACGTACCTCAAGCTCAAGATGCCGGGCCGAAGGGTGTCATCACCACAGGCCCCTCACACCATCATGCATATGAGTGTGACGTGGAGAGCGTGGAGTACGCCGAGGCACTCGCCATTGCCGAGGCACTCATCACCGATGCAAAGAGAAGCTTTGACGAAATCACGATCGAGCATGAGGCCAAGCACCGCGCTGGGAGCTTCGAGCCCTCCTCGGGCACTAAGAAGATCCCACTCGATCCCAAGAACCCGAAGGAGAAGCCGCCGACCATCGCCGACCTGATCCGAAATAGGAAGCCGTGCTCGCCGACTTCCTCCGCGCGAATGCCAAGACGCTTTTGCGTGGGGACCCCGGACATGCCGGGCATACCGAGGGATGTCGCCGAGCACACCCTAGACATCCGGCCGGGGCTCGGCCAGCCATGCGGCGCTTGGCGCCGCTTTTGATGACGCCAAGAGGAAGATCATCGGGCGAGGAGATCCACAAGCTACTAGAGGCCGGATTCATAAAAGAAGTGTTCCACCCCGAGTGGTTAGCTAATCCTCGTATTAGTAGAGAAAAAGAATGGAAATGGCGGATGTGTGTGGACTACACTAGTCTCAACAAAGCATGTCCGAAAGTTCCCTTTCCTTTACCTCGAATCGACCAAATTGTCGACTCCATCGCGGGATGTGAAACTTTGTCTTTTCTTGACGATATTCCGGTTACCACCAAATCAAAATGAAAGAGTCCGATCAGCCGCGACCTCGTTCATAACACCCTTCGGGATGTATTGCTACCTCACCATGCCCTTCGGCCGAGGAATCTTTGGGGCGACATACGGTGCATGCAAATCATCTTCGGGGGAACTCATTGAAGGATCGTGGAAGCCTATGTCGGCGACATAGTGGTCAAATCCAAGAAAACGTCGGACCTCGTGAGTGACCCTGGGGAAACCTTCGAGTGCCTAAACAAGAAGGGAGTCAAGCTCAACCCCCGAGAAATGCGATTCGGGGTCCCCCGAGGGATTTGCTGGGTTTTATCGTCTCTCAACGAGGCATCGAAGCAAACCCGACCAAGGTTGATGCAATCACCAAGATGGGTCCGATCCAAGATCTCAAGGGAGTACGTAAGGTCATGGGCTGCCCGGCTTCATTAGCGGTGTTCATCTCAAGCCTAGGGGAGAAGGGCTTGCCTCTCTATCGGCTCCTTCGCAAGTCCGAGCGCTTTGCTTGGACTACCGAGGCCGAAGAAGCCCTCGGCAACCTCAAAAAGCTCCCGACAAAAACCCACCGGTCCTAGTACCGCCAAATCCAGAGAAACCCCGCTCTTATACGTCCACGCCCACCACCCGTAGTCGGCGCGGTGGTCGTAGGCCGAGCATCGGGAAGAGGGACACACGCTGCCGTTCAACGCCCGTCTACTTCATCGGTGAAGTACTTTCCGACACCAAGACTTCGATATTCACAGATGCGTAAGCTATTGTACGCCATTGTACCGACGCGAAGGAAACTTCGCCACTACTTCCTCACGCACCCGCTGCCGTGGTATCCTCGTTCCCCCGGGGAGATCCTCCAAAACCGAGAGGCCCACGGAAGAGTGGCGAAATGGGCGGTGGAGCTCATGGGCTTAAACTATATCGTTCTCGCCCCGCAAGGCGATCAAGTCTCAAGTCCCGGCCGACTTTGTGGTCGAGTGGACGACACGCAGGCTACCCCCAACGCCCATCCATGCCGAAGATGGACCATGTACTTTGATGGATCCATGATGAAAGCAGCGTGGGGCCGGGTTTGCTCTTCATCTCACCCCTCGGGGTTCACGCGAGGTACGCCATCCGGCCGCATTTCCCGCCTCCAATAACGCCTTGAGAATATGAGGCGCTAGTCAACGGGTCCTCCGGATCGCGGGCGACCTCGGGATCCGACGGTTGGAAACTAGAGGGGATTCACAACGGTCATTGATCAAGTCATGAAGGCCTCGGCGCGCCACGACCCCAAGATGGAGGCCTATTGTCGGGAAGTGCGCAAATTGGAGGAAAAGTTCCATGGGCTTGAGCACAAGCATACGCCGAGACGGTACAACGAGGCCGCCGACGAGCTCGCCAAGGTCGCAAAGAACCCGAGGTACTTGTTCCCGTAACGTCCCTCACCCGAGACCTCGGTGAACCCTTGGTCAAGGGCACGCCCTCAAATGTACCCTCGGGGGCTCGCGAGGGGCACACGCAAGCCCACACCTAAGCTATGGCGGTCGACCCGGCCCCCCCGACCGAGAAAACGGGCCGTTGGAGTACCTCACCCGAGGAGAGCTACCCGAGGACAAGACCGAGGCTCGCCGGCTAGCCCGAAGGGCGAAGTCCTTCACACCGATTGGAGAGAAAGGGGAACTCTACAAGAGAGGAGCCTCGGGAGTGTACATGCGATGCATACCCGGTTTGAAGGCCAAGAATTGCTCGTTGACACCCACCGAGGGGAATGCGGTCACCACGCCGCCCGAGGACTCTAGTCGGTAAAGTCTTCGTGCAAGGCTTCTTTCGGCCCCTCGGCGGTACGAGACGCAAACCAAGTCATGCGCACCTTCAAGGAATGCCAATTCTACGCGCAAGACCCACCTCGGCTCAAGCGGCGCAAACCATACCTCTTACGTGGCCATTTGCGGTGTGGGGACTCGACATGATTGGGCCCTCGAAAAGGGCCCGGAGGACACACGCACGCCCTAGTCGCCATTGACAAGTTCTCCAAATGGATTGAAGCCCGACCCGTGGTGAACCCTCACACAGGGGAAACGGTGAAATTCTTCACGGATATCATTTCCCGTTTTGGAGTCCCGAACTCCATCATCACGGACAACGGAACCAACTTCGTGGGGAAGAAGTTCCTTGACTTTTGTGACGACTACGGCATCCGAGTAGATACCTCGGCGGTGGCACACCCGAGGACCAACGGTCAAGTGGAGCGTGCGAACGGCATGATCCTGCAAGGGCTCAAGCCGAGGATCTTCAACCAGCTGAACCAGTACGGGAAAAGGTGGTACCAGGAGCTGCCATCGGTTCTATGGAGCCTTCGAACGACAAAAAGCCGAGCCACGGGATTCAGCCCATTCTTCCTAGTCTATGGGGCTGAAGCGATCCTGCCCACGGACATCGAGTATGGGTCCCCGAGGCTGCGAGCCTACACTGAGCAAGGCAACCAGCAGGCGAGGCAAGACTCCATTGACCAAGTTGATGAAGCCCGAGACGTGGCGCTCCTGCACTCGGCAAGATACCAGCAGGCTCTACGCAAGTATCACGCCAAGCGGCTGAAGCCTCGGGAGTTCCAAGTTAACGACCCCGTGCTTAGGCTGAAGACGGACAACAAGGGGCGCCACAAACTCACGCCACCTTGGGAAGGGCCTTATTTCATCGCCGAAATATTAAGGCCCGGGACCTACAAACTGAAGAACGAGAAGGGCGAAGTCTACTCCAACGCCTGGAACATAGAACGACTACGCCGCTTCTACCCTTAAATTCCGCACTAGAAGTCAAACATCAATGTTATTTTCACTCAATAAAAGATCTACATCTTTTTACGAAAAAGTGCTTCTTCGTGCAAACCTTAAGGGAGTCTTAGCCTCGTCCAAAGACAAGACTAAAACTCGGGGGGCTACATGGGGACCCCCTCGGGGGACCCTCCCCTTCCTTTTTCAAAGCTTTTTTTTTGAAAAAAAAAAAGTTTTTTCTTGCGCATTCTCGAAACAATCGTTTAAGTTGTGAAGGTCGCCACGCACAAATCCAAAGCAAGATAACCGAGGCAAACGGACCGTCCCTAGTGGCATCCGTATGGATCGCCCCTGGCGTCCACGGTTACCATCTCGCGAGCGGAGAGAAAGCAAGCGACCCGGCCACACAATAAACGAACAAATTCGAGAAACGCAACATAAACATAAATGCACCCGCTAAGGCCACTGCACCTCGGGCGGCGCCATTGTTTATATACATCCATCTCACAAGCTCCAACTTTTTCATACAAGGAGAGGTCAGGGGCGGGATGGGCTTCATCCACTTGCGCCTCATGGCCGGCCGACGAGGAAGCTTCGGCGCGAGCAACACCCTCGACAAACCTTCCCCCGAGGGAGGCGTCCGACCCGCCGGCGCATCCTCGGACCGGGCGTTCACCATCTCCGTGTCCGCCTCATAGGTTGACTCTATGGGGGAGTACGGGGACACACTTCATTATCGGCGGGAGGCCGGTCGGGTCGCAGCGCCGCCCATGAAGTCGCACAACGCCCGAGTCTTGGCGGCATCGGCCAGCATCCCTCTCCGCGGGATCAACTTCCTCCCTCGTCGTCGGAGCCGAGGAAGAAGCCTTTCGCAACGCCGCCCAGCACATTGACTCCATCGGGAAGTGAGAGCAGAAAACGGCCATACATGTCCGACGCCGACCGGAAGGCGTTCTCGAGCCCGGACTGAGGTAGCCACCCACGGCGCCGCCAGCGGGCCGTGTGCCGAGGGGCCAACCTCCAGTTGTCCGCCCCAGCGGCGACGATGTCCGACAAGGCCTCTTCCGCTCCCGTACGACTTCGCCCTCGCTCCGGCCCCGCGCGCGGCGTGGCGCGGTGTTCACGGCCTCGGTCCGGACCTTCTCCGCTTCGGCAAATGGAGCTCAAACCAAGTTAGCAAAACAAGACAAAAGAGTGAAAAAAGCTTACTAAGGAAGAAGACGCACTCTGGCACTTCACCGCCCAGCCCAAAGATCGCTACAGCTCCTCGCCGAGCGAGTTCCGGGAGCCGCTCCTTCTCTTCCCCGAGGGTCTCGCCCTCGGACACCAACTCGCCAATGCGAGTGTTCAAGGCGTCGCACATCTCCCGCTTCTTCGCCTCCTCCGGGAGCCGTCCCTTCGCCTTGAGCTTCCTTCAGATCCGGAGGGACCGGGTCGAGCCTCCTCAAAATCATGGCTCATCCCGAGCCATGTCGCCCGCCATCTTATCGGCCTCGGACTGGCCTTGACGAGCTCGGCCTCCGAGTCCGCCGTTGGGACTCCCCTCCTCGGCAAGGCGTGAACCGGGAGGTCTCGCCCTCGGGCCTCGATCAACTTCACCCGAGTTTGACCAAGGGCGTTCCAGTTCAGAACATTACGGCGAAGGAGCTCGGACTTCTCCCGGTGAAGCGGCGGAGAGTCTCGCAACGACGGCGTTACCCATCAAGACACAAGCACAAAAGACATGCGTCAAGGGACGACCATCAAGACACTTACCGCGTCGACCTCCGCAGCCGGCGGTTAGGACGCCCCCGATCCTCGTCAAACCCTGGCGGCCCACCGACGGATCGCTCGTGGGCTCTCCACTCCAGACCTCGGGCGGTCGTCAACCACCGCGACGGCCGGCCCCCCCGTGCACGCCACCCAGGGTCAAGGGTGGGCCACCCCTGGCCGGTCGGCTCCGAAGGATACATCTCCTCCAGGCAACTCCCCCAGCCCCGGGAACCCGCACCGGTAAAAGTCCGGGGGCCTCTGAATCGACCACGGGCACCGTCCCTTGTCATGGCCGCAGACGACGCCGCCAAGGGTCGCCTCGAACCCGGACATGTGGAGTAGCGGAAGTCCGGGTTATACGCCTCGTGAACACCCGGATCGAGAGGGTCGGCCGCAAGCGGGACTGGCGCGCCTCCGCCGCCATGAAGAGCTCCTCTTGCGAGAACTCCCGGACAAAGGGGCCCGACTCCTCGGGATGGGCGGCGGCGTCACGACCCCCCTTCGAATGGCGCCATACGCTCCGCACCGAAGCCTGACGTCATGGGCCACGGCCGAGCTCTCCGTGTCGACCACCATCGGCCGAGTGGCCGACCCACCATCGCCACGGGGCCCGCACCACCCGGGGTGGCCGCAGCCGGCCGGGTCCGACCCCACCCGGGCCTGGCCGGCGCCACGGAGGATTCGACGAAGGCAAAGACGATATCTTGGCCGGGCGACCCCCGGCTCGGGGCTGACCGAGGCGAAACGCTAGCCTTCAAGGCCTTCTTGGGATGCAGAGCCGAGAAGTGGCCCCTCGTTTTCCTCAAGTCAAGAACGTGTCGGGACAAAGCAATCATATGCCGTAAGAAGATCAAGATCGCGAAGGCGCTTAAAAAAGGAAACTCACGAAGCCCGAGGGATCGCCCTCGGCGGCGCCGACGAGGCTCGGGATGGCTGCGACCTCGGCGTCGCGACTCGACGCGCCCCTCCCACGACGCTCGCACGCACGGGGCCGGATCGGGGACGGGGGTCGCGGCTCGTCCCCCGAACCGTGCCCCGCGACGCCGAGGTACTCATGGCGGAGGCGTCGGCCTTCCGCCGGGCCTCACCCGCGACGCCGAGGTGCCGACACATGGCCAACACCAATGGTCCCGAGGACTCGGAAGAAGAACCCCGGGCGCACGGGTGTCGGCCCAGTTCCCGACGTCTCAGCCGTAATGGAGCCCCGACCGGGTCGGGAGCCCCAAGGCTCGGTCGGCCGAGCTGCCATGTCGTCATCGACGAGTTCACATAGAACTCATCCTCCGGGTTGTCGTCCTCCCGGTGGTCGAGGTATCGCGACTTCGCCCCGCTTCCGTTGCTTTCGGCCCGGCGCTTCTCGCGAGCCACGTTCCTCTTCTTCTTCTCCTCCTTCTTCAGTGCCGGGGCCCTCTGCGGCCTGTTCCGAGCGCGGTTCGCAGCCCGCGGTCGGCGGCCCAAATCAGTGCGGGAGGAGGGGAGTCACGGTAGTTGATACGACCCCGTGAGGAGGAAAAAGTGAGAATCGCCATGGCGACAACACACCAAAGCAATGCAAGGACACCGAAGCCAAGAAGCACTCACCAGGGAAATATACCCTGGCCGGGCGCATAGGGATCTCGGGATATGTGTCGGGTGTTGGACCCCAACGCATCCCCTCACCCTCTTGGCCGTGCCATCGGTGGAAAGCGTAAGGCCCGACATCCGGCACACGTCAAGACCGGGGTCATCTTGCACATGAGCAAGGGGCGAGCCATCAACGGCAACACCCGACGCTGATGGAAAGCGGCAACCACGGTAGCAAAGATTCACGCCCTTCCCTCGGAGCCGCAGGACCGCCCGCCTTAAGCCCTCCAACCGATGATGATCCTCCGAGGGGGCCCCGCCCACTTCGCGGGCGATGCTTGAGGACCCGCCCGGTGTACGCTGGAAGCGCGTTCTCATCGTTACGGAAGTAGAACCACCGATCTTGCCACCCCTTGTTGGAAGAGGTAAGTTTGGAGACGATGTACCCATCAGCTCGGTTCGGCTTCGTCTGCTCCGAGCGGACTTGGAGCGCACAGCCTCCAACGCGCAGCGCCCTCCGTGGTTGGGCCCCGCGCAAACCGAGGCGGTGGTAAGGTCCGCCTTGAGGAACCACAACCGAGGTCCCAATGCGGCTCGATCCCCGTGAATCCCTCACAAAGGGTGACGAAGATGGCGGCCCAGGAGATCGAGTTCGGGGCGTATGATGAAGCTCGATTTCATAGTAATGGAGGATCGCCCCGAATGAACCGGCCTGCCGGCATACCGGCCGCGCCGGTGAAGATCCATCAAGCTCACCACGTAGCCATCGGGAGGGTTAGGCTCCTCCTCGGCCCAATCCGGAGCAATCCACCCGGCCGCGCTTCATCGGTGCGGGGACGAAGAAGCCCTTCATCAACGAGACGCCGGAGCTTCTCCTCCGTCGCCGCCGCCCCCGGCCACGGCTCAAGATCGAGCACCTCCTCGCCGCCACCGCTACCCGACCGCGCCATGGATAAAAGGGAGGCGAAGGGTGGCAACCGCTAGCAACCCCGATCACACGAGCGCAAGGCAAGTGAATCTCTCCCTCAATCTCTCCTACTCTTTCCCTCTATCTCCCGATTGCTGCAGCGAGAAGGCAAGAAGACTTTCTAAGGCAAAGAGCAAAGGAGCAACTATCGCGCCACGCCGGCGACCCCATATTTATAGGGAAGGGAAGGCAAACCGCCGGCCTGGGCAACCAAACCGACTCTTGGAATGGACGGCCCATGATGGAGCGAGAACCGCTCATCCAACGGCCAAGCCAGCGGTGGAAACCGTTCAGCGCATTAATGCACCTTGACGGAGGCCCTCGATCTCCGCCCCGACAAGAAGACGGCGTCGCGCCCCATCGGGACGCAGCAGCCGCGCCACTCGGGCGTGGCGACTAGACGCCTCGTCTTCGGTCGGGGTAAAACCGTCCGGCCACCCATATCCGGCAGCGCCCGACCCCGAGGGGCAAAAAGTCGTCCGTTGACGGTTCCCGCCCGGCGGAAACCAAACGAGCCTGGGCCGACACACCTACGTTCGCAGGTTGCCGCCGGGCCCACATGGGGTTTCTACTACGCCCCAGGATAACCCGAGCCGGGACGAGGGAAATGCACAACCAGCTATACCCGGGCCCCCGGGGCTGGATTTCCTAAACGTGTTTAAGGCCCGCTGGTGTCGCTTATAGAGATGTCCCATCCGGAGGCCCAATGTGCCCTCGGGGGTTGGTCCGCCCAAACCCCGGGATCTCGCTAAGCGGTCCGCAGTTCTCATGGGGTGAATCATGGATCACATAGCCGACCCTTGCTCCGGCAAGGGCACGGGCACCCCGCTTTAAAAACAGACCCGCCATAACGCCACCGAGCACGACACATTCGGCTACTGGGGCATTGTGACGTGTCTCCCCTCCTCCTCCCTTTCGGGAGGGCGACGGAGGAGCGTATGATCAAAGTCGAGGAGGCCTGGGTCGACCTTTTGCGCACATAAGCGCTGGCCTTGGGCTGCCCACGCAAAAATGAACAGACTCCGCACAAATAAGCGCAATTTAAGAGCCGTTTTCGCCTTGCCGGCGTGCGAGATATAAAAAGACCTCGAAGGAATCCGCCATTCCATTCGAGGCCCGGAGACTACACCAACGGGTGCGCCGCGCGCACCCATTGTAGACGAACCACCCCGAGAAACAACCAGCGACGGAAACAAATGGAACCCCGGGCGAGTCCTCACCGCCGGGGGAGGGCTACCGTCGGGGACCTAAATATTGGGCCCCGAGACATTCTCCAAACTATGAGAATGCCGGGCCGCCAAGGCCCAAGAAACCTAGCCCGCTATCATCCCGCACGGAGGGACGGCCCGACGGACGATGGACCAGGCCATTGGCCACGACGCCACATGACGACGGAATTGGCCACACGGACGGCCCACAAAGCGGCCCAAATGGAGTCACCACGACGTAAAAAGAGCTCATCACGCCACGCGAAGGACAAGGTCAAGGACCTCCGCCAAACAACGAACCATGACGTTCCACGCCGGCCAAAGAAGACAACCCATAGCTCGGACTCGACCACACATCTCCGTTTCCCTCCCGAGGCCGGCTCTAGCTCACCAGCCCCGGAGAAATCTCCACCCGCCCCGAGGGGGCCTAGCTTACCACCCTCGGGCGCCAAAAACCCGCCCCGAGGGAGACCGGCTCACCATCCTCGGGCGAGGTAAGCCCAACTAGCCCATCCAGGGGACGCGCACCCTCGGGCGTGGGAGGTTCCGTCTAGAGGAAGGGAAACCGCCGTGATTCAACGCGGTTGCACGACACAGCGAGGCCCGTGCCATCGACACGCCCGGCCAATTGAACTGCCGAATCGTCTCCCGATCCGACCGACGGACGCAAAGCTGAACCTGACGTATTACGCCACCCGGCACCGAAACCATGGTGACACCGTTCATTTCCCAAAGCACCGTCAAAACGCCCACGTTGGGCCGACCCTCGGGCACGACACGCATAGCCGCAAACCGGGCCGGGCCGGCCCTCGCCATGCGAACCGTGAGGGACGCCTCACGAGAACCCCCGGGGCGCGCGCAGAGAGCGACACACGCCCACCATCGGATCGGGGACGCGTGTCTTCGTCAAGCGACATCAAGCCAGCCGACCCCCGGCGGCGCACATGCAACCGGTGCGGCCTCGGGAATTAGCCACATAGGTGTCCACCGGTGTAAACATTATCTCTCTCCTTCTCCTATAAAAGGGAGGAGTAATGCCTCATTAGAGAGGATGGGTCCCCGCTCAACTCCGGTTCACACGGAGGAAACTGCACACCACCACCACCATAACCACGATCGTGGGACTTGAGACCCGCGTCTCTCCCTCACGACCGCCTGTAACCCCTACTGCAGGCTCACCTTTGAGCGCGAGATAACACGAGCACGACACACCCCCGCTGGACGTAGGGCCCCGTTGGCCTGAACCAGGATAAACCGCCGCGTCCCGTGTCCATCTTGCGCTACGCCATCGAGGGAGGAGGCACACGGCTTATAAATTCTTTATTGCCGGCACCCGAGGCACCCACCGTTCCTCGAAACGCCGACACTCGACGCCGCCCCTAATCTCCTTCCCCGGCGCTCCACTCTACTGGCCTTTCCTTGCCTTCCGTCACCGACCCATAAGATCCACGAGGCGGAGACCATGGCAAGGTGGAGTCCGTCACCGACCCATAGATCCGCGAGGTGGAGGCCATGGTGAGGCGGAGACCATCACCGACACTGTAGATCCACCCGATGCATTGCCCCCACTCCGTCATGTCCTCATAGAAGTACGGGATGATGATAATGGCCTCGGCGACACCGTGTTGAGCGGCTTGCAGGGCATGGCCAGGACGCCGGCGGGGTGGCCCTAGTGCGCACTCAGCGTATCCCGCAAGCAGCCACCCTCGGTACGCAGCGGGGACATATGCCATGAATGTCGCCAAGCTGTCGAACCGCTGTGGGAGCAGAGTTGATGACTCAAATGTGAGACTGCCAGTGGAGGCCCATGTCATTTTGTGCTATTTTCGAGCTGGTAGCCAAACACCCCAATTTGACAACTCCAACTCGCGCCCGGCCGCTCCACCTGGAGTTTTAAAGTGGAGCAGCTCTACCTAGAGTTGAAGCCATACCAAACACCCCCTTGCTTGCTTGCACCATTTATTTATATGCATATTTTAGAAGGTTATTACTTTGCATCATCTTTTATAAAGAGAAAGAGATGTATAATAGTAAGATAACTATTTTACAGTTACATGATCATATGAATGATTATGACACGTTAATCGCTGTGATTCTACAGAACGGCACGTACCTAAGGAACGGGCCAGGTCTGTGGGACGTCGGCGACCACTCCTCGCACCACATATTCGACGGGTACGCCACACTGGTACGCATCTCCTTCCGCCGAGGACGCGCCACCGGCGCACATCGTCAAGTCGAGTCAGACGCGTACAAAGCCGCCATGGCGCACGGCCGGCCTGTCCACCGGGAGTTCTCCCAACTGTGTCCCTCCTAGCCCGGTAACCTGCTCGATTGCGTGCGCAACGTCGTCGGCCTCGGAAGTGGCACTTTGCTGTCCGACAACGCCAACATCTCCGTGCATCCTCTAGGGGATGGCCGGGTGATGTGCCTCACGGAGACCACCAAGAGCTCCGTTCTGATAAACCCGGAGACGCTCGACACCATCGGCAAGTTCCATTACACGGACCGGCTGTGGGCCTTGTTACAGACCACACACCCGGTTGTGACAGGGACGGAGTTGTTGACGCTGCTCCCAGACATCTTCCGGCGTGGCCACCGTGTCGTCAGGATGGCAGCCGGTAGCAACGAGAGGAAAGTGATCGGGAGAGTGCACTGCCGGGGAGGGCACGCGCCGGGATGGGTGCATTCGTTCGCCGTCACGGAGAACTACATCGTCGTGCCGGAGATGCCACTCCGGTACTCCGTCGCCGGCGTTCTCAAGTCGCAGCTGACACCTTGGTATCTCTTCGACTGGCTACCGGAGTCTGGGAGCTACATGCACGTCATATGCAGGTTCACCGGAAACACTGTAAGCACTATTAACATCACCGTTAGGTATTTTACTATTGTTGATCCTTCATGGATGAGATGTTCTTGATGTTTACAAGTACCTCGATCATCTCGTAGGTGGCGAGCGTGGAGGTTCCTCCGTTCATGGCATTACACTTCATTAACGCATACGAACAAGGAGATGCGATCATTGCTGACTGCTGCGAGTACTATGCTGATCCTTCTGTCATCAAGGCACTAGCATTGCATAGGCTAAGATCTCCCGGAATGAACAACGATGCATTCCCTGATGCTAGGTATGCATATGCAGCCTGAGCTACGAGAATTTGTTTTTTTTTTTTTTACAAGTAATTTTTATATCCGGTATGCATGTGTGCAGGGTTGCCCGGTTCAGTATCCCACTTGATGGAACTCCGTTGAGCGAGTTGGGGACTGTGCTGGACCCTGAGGTGCATGGCCGGGGAGTGGAGATGCCCTCTATCAATCCGGCTTACCAGGGTAAGAAGTACCGTTATGTTTATGCCTGCAGTGCGCGACGGCCATGCAATTTCTTGAACTCCCTCACCAAGATCGACCTTGTGGAGAAAGAGGCTAAGAACTGGCACGAGCTGGGCTCTGTGCCATCAGAGCCTTTTTTGTGGCGAGGCCAGGGAGTACTGATGAAGACGACGGTAAGAAATGATTTTATTGATGAGAAAGTTTTTTTAAATGATGATTTGTGTTTTGTTTAGACCATAAAAAATGTTTCATTTGTAGGGATTGTGATATCCATCGTAAGCACCATGGAAGGTGATGGGTATGCGCTACTGCTGGACGCTATGACTTTTGAAGAAATTGCTCGAGTAAGGCTCCCCTACGGCCTACCATACGGTTTCCACGGCTGCTGGATTCCAGAGAATATGATATTGCGCATTGCCTCTCAATTCAATATTTGACGCATGACCTATCAAGTACTTCAGTACAACGATACGTATATTCACATACTACAAATGTAGAAATCCAATTGCTAGCAACGATTTAACTACCCCCCATGACCGTGGTGTTGACAACCAAATTTATCCAAGTATGTAACAAACTCTGTCATCATATTTCTGTCATTTTGATGGTGAGAAAGTATACTTAGATCGATCTCATTTCAAGCCATGATCTCTTGCCTGTACTGCATTAAGAGAAGTGGAATAGTTCAATTGCATTCTAGATGCCCCCATGGTGAGCTGCCAGGGAGGGCAAATAGGCAAAACACTGACATAAGGCACCGACTACAACAGTAGAGCTTAGAGCGGTGTACTAAGTAGGAAACAAATATGCAACGAAGAAGCGGCGACGATCAGCGGCCCCTACTTGAGGGGCATCCCCAGCGCTGGCGTTTGTAGGGAATGAGCAGATCTAGCACCTCGTGCTTGTGTTGCGGGACCGGGCCATCAAAGTGGCTGTGGAACCTCTTCGTGATCGTGGAGTCTGGAGCCTAAGAGGGGGCGCCCTTCGGCCTGCTGTAAGGTCCTAAATGGCTAGATGGGGGTGAATAGCTTAATAAAATTTCTACAACACACTAGAGCAACTTATTAGATAATAACAAAGCGATAAACGCGGTTGCACTAGCTCTACTTGTCGGCAAGCCTCTTAGTGACAATTCTAGTCAATTTAAGTCTCTAGAGCACTCAAGGGCTATGTCACTACTTCTCTAACTAGGTGAACAAGGTAGATAACACTAAACCACCCTAAGCAACCTAGTCAACTAGCAAGTCTACACTAGCACAATATGTGAAGGACGTAAAGCTACGTAGACAGGAGGTGTTATATCGAACCGTCGAGGCAATGAACCAACCACCGAGAGACGATCAATCAACACAAATGATGACGACAATGATTTGTTCACCCGGAGTTCACTTGAGCACCCTCAAGCTAGTCTCCGGTTGTGTCGAATGTCTCAATGGTGGATCAAGGTGGCGCCGCACGCCTTGCCTCACTAGGCCTTCTTGACACCACTCGATTGAGGGGTAACTCAACGACACGAGCAATCCACTAGAGTATCAATTCGGCACTCCGCCGGAGAAGATCAAAAACCTCTCACAAGTCACCGGAGGTGGGCAAGAATAATCACCTTCTCTTCCCAATGCCTCCACAATCACCGAGCCAGTCTAGGAGTGGTGCTCTCCAAGAGCAACAAGAAATCCACCGGCAACGACGACCCTCAAGTGCCTCTAAATGCAACTCACAAATCAGTGCACTTGATTCTCACCCAATCTCTCAAGAATGTGCTCACAAGCAAGAGAGGAGAGTGGGGAGATGTTTGCTCACCTCAAATGATGTTAGAGTGATTCAAATGTCCAAGAGAGAGCAATGGACCGGCCACCAAGTATATATAAGCCACACATTGCAATAGAGCCGTTGGAGGCCAAAACCCAGCTTCTGCTAGGTGACCAGACGCTCTGGTGAAGGGTGACCAGACGCTCCGGTCACGAGTCCGGTCAGATAAGATAGACGCCCAGGCCGACGAGCTGACAGACCAGACCCAGCGTCCGGTCACTGACCGAATGCTCCAGTCAGCCAAACACCGATTTTGGATGCTTACTGGAATCGACCGGACCCATGCTGACCGGACGCTCCGGTCAGGGGTCCAGCGTCCGGTCGCCGTTCCTCTGCGAAATGTCGTCTTTTCTCCGTCACCTTTGCTTTGACATGCTATCCAACAAGTATACCAACTTGAGCACGAGGGTTAGCATGTTTTCACCACCATGATGCATCCAGCTCGGCGGGAGGGTGAGCGTTACCCAAACCCATCTCAACCCTGCAAACACCACCGCCTTCGCAAATGTGCCAACACCACCACGTGTACATCACCATGCTCGTGTGTTAGCATTTTCACAATCAATTTCGAAGGTCGGGTTAGCTCTCTAGGTTAGAATGCATGCATATGAGCACAGGAGGATCGATGTTCCCGAGGTTTTCCCCTCTTTATAGTTCTGGCTATCGATCCTAAATCACTCACACCCTCTATGGTGTCTTGAGTGTGAAATCAAAATGACCCTAATGTTGTACCTTCACCTTGAGCCCATTTTGATCCTCGAATCCATGCCACGTGAGCACTTGATCACCATCCACCATGACCGTCATGCGCTCCACCATTGGCTTGACCAATCTCCAATCTATTAACACACTTAGCATAGAGAGATTAGTCTTAAGGATGTCACTAATTAGCCAAAACCAAACTAGAGATCTTCATCTGCCCTCCCACTTGTTGAGCAAGCTGCGGCGGGCATGCCGCTCTGGATCGGGATCACTGAAGGCGCACCTTGCACCTGGTAGCGTCCGATTTTTTTCCCTCTATCCAGACGGTCGCATGGTGGAAATCGATGGGCCGGCTATACTAGGGCCCAACGATGCGTGTCCACGTCCGAGGGGTCGGACGCTCTATGGTTAGCATTACCGCTTCCCTTTCTATCTCTGCGCATGCACGGGCACACATCAGCCCATCACATCCCCTACCTCTCTCTCCATTGGCGGTTGAATGGACATGGCAATGAATAGTGATGTTTGGAATTGATTGATGGACAAAAGGCTACTATACAAGTAGGGTCTACACCAGCTGCCTCCCTCCTTTCTCTCTTTTTCAACGCAAAGTGGGCAGTCTAGCAGTAGGGCAGACAGTCGGGCACTGCGGCACCAAGATTTGTGGCACGACAGCCTGCCACGTCAGCTATACAGACCGCTCGGTGTGCTACTTGGATGCCCCTAACGCGCCTCCATGCATGGCGCGACAATGTTATTTGGCCACGCATGAATTGCGGTGCGCCAAAAGGGTTACTTTTGAAAAAAAAAATCTTTACAAGTCAATTATGAAAATAGTTTAAAAAAAAAGGTTAAAAAAATTGCGTGCTCTCCGTCTCTTCTCTGTCTTTGCAGAAACAGCACCAGCAGGTAGCTGTCCAATAGCAAGTGAATCTCTCGGTCTTCAAGTTGTTCTTGTCGTGTTTGATGCTAAGCGGTGGAAGGATTACAGCTGATGCAGATAGCTGTCCAATTGCTGCTCCTCGTTCAGCATATGCTTGCAGCAACGTGATTTGATCTTCCAAATCTTATGTTACCTCTTTCTTGCTACAGGAATCACTCATTGCATGCTCATTTAATCAATTTAGTAGTGTGCGTGTAATTGTTTCGTGCTCCCAACAACTTTCCAGAATGCCGTTACCTTCTGGTACCTCAAACAGTTCAGCAGTTCTTTAGGGTTTATTAGGGTCGAGGGCGTGATTGGTAGCCCTTGATGATTACTGCGCTGGCTCTTGTTCCTGTGCTGATTGAAATCAAGAGCACACGCTGTTGTTCTGTGCTGATTGTTTGCTACGCTACATCAAGATGACACGGTTCTATATTTTACATAATAACTCCAACAACATTTGCCAAGCATCGAAACTTCGCACTCACCAAGCAAGAACTACAGGGAAGCAACAACCAAACATATATTTATTTTTCTGCTGTGATCATCAGAAGATGTATTCTGGCACCTCGAGAGGAAACGGTGCCACCATGACTTCAAACTGCTTCCCTTCAGGCCGGCTCAACCTTACAAAGAAAAGCAGACCAAATGATAAACATCGTGACGAAAAACTATAGCATCTCTAATCAGTATATTAACAGAACTTAGTGCTATATCCATAAACAGGATCATGTTAAACATAACTTCTCTAGATAATCAGAACATACTTGCCAGGCACAAACGAAAAAGAGCCCTCCACAGATCCAGGTAATTTGGGCAGTGGCGTGCAACTCTCGTAGACAAACTCATCCTCCCCAGGTAACAGTAAAGGATACTGCACAAGACATGTTGATTAGGCACATTAACTAAGCACCTTTCAAACTTTCAAAGGTAACTGCAATCAACTACAAAAAAGTAGTCTGTATCCCAACCCCAGCAGCACCTGTCCGATGACACCTCCTCCGTTCACATCAGAAACAACCCTGTCACATGATCTGATGGTCCAGTGGCGGGAACAAAGCTGGCAGGAAGAATAGTACACACCACCTAGCATGCATGCCTCTGGAACTGACATGCGAATTGAGTAAGTGAACATAAATTTTTCCCCAGGGCCCCCAGGATGTTCTGGCACAAAGACGGCAGACGAGCGTACCTATTGGTATCAGATATGTCAGACCAAAGCTCAAGAAACCATCCATGATAATGTTCTACAGTATGCAGTATGTAGCCATGGCAAAATTAGCTAATATACAGAGAAAATCTGAGCAGTCCCAGTAGTTTCGAACACAATCTGGGTAGTCAAAAAACCAAATGTGGTACTACATAAGTATAAGTATGAGTGTAACAAAGTTATGACACCTGCAACTAAATGACTAGGTAACTGTGTATGAAGTGAAGAATTACCACCTTAATGCCATTTGTAACAGCAGAACTGCATGATGGATGTGCTTCCGGATATAAGCTGATATATCTCGAGTCCAGCAGCATACGGGTCTTGATCATGCCATTCTGTAAACGCCTAAGATGCTCTTCTAACCACAGAAGTAAACCATCTTGGGCTAGATCATTATCTGCTGGCTTTACCAATGCTTTAGGCACACAGGGAAGCATCTCTCCTATCGGTAAGTTGTATGTACCAACATAAAGTTCGCCACTTGAGCAATCTAGAAGAAACGTTTTCGGATGAAACCATGAATTTGCCACTACAATGAATTTGCGCCCACGAAAGGCATCAGGGAACTCCTGATAGAAGTCCTTTGTCTCTTCAACTATTTGCTCGAGCGGTGACAAATGCACATTCACCCAATGATGATAAAACGCATAGCCCCCAATCAATCCATAAGTGGATATGTTTTTGTTTGCTTCATGGTCTTCAGTAAAAGGCAGTTGAGCATTGCAAAAGCGATACAACAGCTTTGTGGGCATAGGGAGCTTGAAACCAAGATCATCTTCTGCCGACTTTAATTGAGCTTCAGAAACACCTTTGCACAACGTTCTGTATGCCTCAGGAAAGTTTTCAGACAACCAAGTTTTCATTGAAGTCCAGAATTGTTTCACTCTCTTTACCATAGGTAGAGGGTACATGCCAAAAGACTCCAACCAAACTTTATATGCAACCTGAAAACAGACTGAATTTTGATATACAGCAAATATATGGGGTGAAACAAAATCAAGCATTTGCATCTGACTACAAATAGTTGTTGCCGTAAAACAGTCTGGATGCTCCTAAAAGATCGTGCATGAAACATTCACAAGTGACTACTGCTTGTCCAACTTGCTTAGTTGCTCATTTGGGTAGCTGAAATGCCTTCTGATGCTTGGCTCAACTATCATGCTTCTGAGAATTTCACATATATATGGGAAGACACATAAAACAACACTGAGAAATAGGAACGTGTTTGGTTAGGCCTTTTTGGCCCGCAATCAATTTACAGCGCTAATGGGTTCGATGTTATACATGTTTGGTTGGTCCAGCGTTCCAGCCTGTCTGATAACAGTGCTATCGGATACCGGCCCATACAATCACGGTTGCCTCTCCTCTGTATGTGTTATCTGATCCCGTCGCCTGACCCTTCTTGCGAACTCGCAATTCCGCTCGCCCACCGCTAAAGACCGCCACTGCCCACCGCCAGGAGCATTGCTGCACGCTAGCCTCGCCGCAAGAAGAGCCTCACCGGTGAGGACCACCCTTAACGACCGACGCCTACCTCCCAACAAACTCATATTGGCTGCCTGCCGCTAAGGAGCGCTCAAGTGCCTCGTCAGCCATGTGGATTCAGGAAGCAGATCCTCCTCCACTGCCACCTTGTTGACTTGTTCAGGTTCTGGTTCGGCTACGGCTTTGATCGCCATGGCCGGCCGGCGCTGGCGACTCCGATGAGATGAACATACGAGAGAGAGGAGTCCTCGCATCGGATGTTAAGCATTAACAGAGCTAACCAAACAAAATCTGCTTTCTGTTAACTGTAAACGATAGCAGCATGATTCATTTACATTCGCATTACTGTTCCCTAAAATGAACCAAACAGAACCTAGGTTCAAGTGCTTAAGAAGGTGCAACTGAAACATGCATTTACCCAACATTGCCCATAACAATGTATAAGCCCATGCATGAACAACAAGAACAGAATAAGAATCGGTATGTCATGAAATTTGCAGAATGGTAAGCCAGTCATATACTTATCTTCATCAAAATAATGTGGAAGACTGTGATACATAATGATTTAGACTTTAGATTCCCTAGTGATATTACTATTATCAATGCCCTTTTTGCATTTTATACAAGTTTTTTACATTTTATTGGTGGCTGTGTTTCTAACCTCCCCCAACTTGCTTGGAACTAAGGGCCTACTTGGTTTCTGGGACAAAGGCAAGGAAAACCTTGCCCACACAGGTCCTGAGGTGCTCTAGCTAGTCATCCAAAGCAACCTTCCCATATTACTTGCTGAGGTCCTGAGGTACGCTCATGTTCCCATCCTTCAAATTGCAAGTATGTACTTTCATCTTCCACATCTATTAGCAGGTTGCCAGGTTCCCCTTTATCATCCTCTCCAATTCCAATGCCTCCCATTCTTCTCTCTGATTCCATCCAATCTGCTAATCCTTGGTGCTGATCTGTGCTCTAGCAGCCCTGTTTCGAGATAATCTAAAGTTCTATTTTACCTTTCCAATATTATGCGGATTTGATACTAAGATTTGCTTTTTGCTGCAGCCGATTTATGATAGTCTCCTAATCCCTAGTGCTGATCTGTGCTCTAGCAGCTCTGTTCAAGGTAATCTCAAGTTCTATTTTACGTTTCCAGTATTCTGTGGATTTGATACTAAGATTTGCTTTTTCCTGCAGCCGATTTATGATCTGTCTCCTAATCCTTGGTCCTGACCTGTGCTCTAGCAGCCCTGTTCAAGGTAATGTCAAGTTCAATTTTACCTTTCCAGTATTCTGTGGATTTGATGCTAAGATTTGTTTTTCCTGCAACAAATTTATGATCAGAGAGATTAGTGCACTTCAATGTTTTCAGGTCGTCCGATTAATCGCAATTAATCTTCCTGGTCGGTCACTAGTGTTCGATTAGGAGGTGCAACCCGATTAGCTCAACCAGAAACCTGGTCGTATGACTAGGAGAGAGACGACCAGATTGTTGCTTGCTAATTATAGTTTTCTTTGGTATTACCAGCAGCAAGTCAGCAAAGAAATTGAGTTTGGGACAGGACTATAGACCTCTGGACAGTGCCGAAAAGAGAAGAAAACAACTCCCACAAGTAAGTCACCAGCTAAACACTAATGCAGTCTTGATGCTTCCTTTATTGTGTATAATATAGTATATAGAGGTATATATATATAGGTATATGTCCTGATATACATGGACAGCCAAATGTACAGCCAGGGTCGATTAATCGACCTAGTCGACAATTAATCACGATTAGTCATCTGGTCGGTCCCAGGTCGACCAGCCAACCTGAAAACATTGGTGCAGTAACAGTTCCTTGCAAGTAATTTCAGTTTGACACTCTTTTGCCGATGGATTACTGCATGTTTGTACTGTCTTGTTCCTCTTAGGAGGGCAAACGACATACGCTTGAGTAGTAAAAATGTTCAGAGTAATAAGAGAATAGAAAATAATGTTTCTAATTGCTTCAGCGACTAGTACTCTGGTACTTTTGGCTTGACAGTTTGTTGTTCATCTAGATGGACAATGCTTCATAGTTCAAAAGAAAAATGACTTTTATGACTACATTTATTGTGGCACATTGGGCAGTAATCAGTTATATAATAACAGAAGTAGTCCTGTAAGGTCTATATTGGAGAGGAATAGAGGATATAATACCTAGAGAAAATATATTATGGCCAGAATTCAGACTGTTAATCTTCTTAGAATGGACCAAGTTTCACTCCATGAATGCACTCCTGGACACTTGGCATTGATCGGTTGAGGAACAAGTTGCTATGTCTCTTCAAACTGTAGGCCACAAGAAACATAATTGGGACATAAAGTTTCATTTTAAAAGGTCGGCTGAAACTGTGAGTGGATATTTCAATGAATTTTTATATGGCATTGGACAACTTGGACCTGAGATGCTTAAACATAGACAATGGATGTATTTTCTATATTCTATAAATAGAAACAGCCAAAGGTTTTACCCATATTTTCAGAAGCTAATATGCTAACTAATCTATTAGAGCATCTCCAACGGTTTGGCATATGGACTTGGCATCCTTAAATTTTGCCAAAATCTCTGAAATCTACTCTCCAATGGTTTGGCATCCGGCTTGGCAAAATTTGCCAACTTGGCATCTGGATGGTCTCCATGCGCATATTTGCACACAGTCCTTCTCTGCGCGACGCTCCTCCCGCCGTTCAGTTCCTCTCGCGCGCGTAGGAAGGTTCTGCATGGCCTTCATCCCCTCCCGATCTATTTCCTGACGCAGCACATAGCCACTGGGCCATCAAAAAGGGCCGTGCAGGGATGTCAACCAAGCGGGCGGCGATGGACGGGGCGGCAAGAAGAGCCGGAACCCGTATAAGGCGCCCAGGACTTCACCGCAGCGACCGCAAGTCGGCCACGGGGGTTGGCGACCCAAAGAAGGACGGCCGCGCAGCAGGCAAGGGAAGGGAGGCGCTGCCACCAAGAAGGGCGACCACGACGACGAGAAGGACGGCCTGCCCGTCCGCCCCGTCGATCACCAGCAAGAACCAACAACATCCTTCTAGCTGTTCAATTCCAGTCTCAATTCGATTCTCGTGTTAAATAATCAGTCCTTGATTGTGTGGGGTTTAGGTGTCGTGCGTGCTCGCGAGTATGTAGCTGCTACTGCCACAGACGCAGCCATCGACGGGCCGTGCAGGGGACGCTCAACGGCGGCGTGTGAACACCCCGGCCATGCGCGGAGATCCTTGCTCGCGGAAAAAGAAAAGAAGAAAGAAGGGCGTCATGGAAAAAAAGAAAAGAAAAGAAAAGAAAAAGAACACCGGTAGTTGGAGATAGGCCCACAACTTAGGTTTTGCCAAGCTAATTTTGCCAAACCGTTGGAGATGAGATTTGATTAAACTTGGAAAACATCTTGGGCACTTGGCAAATTGCAAATTTTGCCAAGTACAATTTGCTAAACTGTTGGAGATGCTCTTAGTACATTAATTTACAAGTGCCTCATTTATTTTTCTAGGATTGTATTGGCGAGGAACCCATATACCCTGCAAAGTTCCTGCAAGAATGGAAGATCGTTGTTGTGGCCGAAAACCCTTCATAGCAAAAAAATGTGCTAATAGCTATTGATTTTGATTTGACGTTCACTAATGTGAGTGCTGGTCAGGAAGATTCTGCTCATGATTCTACTGTCTTGATACACTCTCTTGACCAACCAAATGGCCTCTGTGTTCTAGAAGGTTTGCATAGAATATTGCATACTTCACAACTGAATTTTGCAAAATGGGAGAGCTGATCTGTTTGTGTACTCTGAGTAATTATGGAGACAGCTATATCATAACCCAAAACGTTTCCATCAAGACATTATTGCAGAACTAAGGCTGATGAGTCAGCTTAGGGATGTTATTGCAAATAGAATGCTTGAATATAGACAGTTACTCCCTCCGTTTCAAATTATAGTTTGTTTGACTTTTTTGACTCTAAGTTTGACCACTGCGTCTTATTGAAAAAAATTTGCACAAAAATAGTCAAATTTAAGTCATTCTTAAAGACCATTTGTTGATAAAGCAAACCACAACAAAAGAAGTGATATTTTGCACAAAATTTTGAATAAGACAAGTGGTCAAAGTTAGAGTTGAAAAAGTCAAACGAACTACAATTTGGAGCAGATTTAGTAATTATTAAGGATAGTTCTTAAAGTTTCTCTTTTGGGGTAGCACTATGGTGAATGTATCAAAATTAGAAAGAGTACCAAAAACATAAACTAAAAATCTTCAGCACAAGCAAGTTTTTAACTATGAAACCAAACAGCCACGTTGTTGGATATAACCTTATCAGGCAAGGCTGATTTGTCTAGCAAAACAAGGGGAGGTGGAGCTAAGAATCAAAATGTGTCCTAAAAGGTTTCGTTCATGTTGTATATACATATTGAGATTAAATATTGAAAAGATGAAATAATTTCAAGTCATGACAACAGAAGATGAATTGTGATTATAGTACCCCTTACGCACAATAGCCCCTGAATTAAATATAACATTATATTGACATGAATGACATAAATGAAAACCACGGAGAGCTAAAAAAGGAAGGGGGCCTAAGTAAGCACACAAGACAAAGAAAAAAAAAAATCGGGAGAAGCACGCCCTCAAAAAAAAAAATTTAAAGTACTGTCCCTCTAAAAGCCTAAAATATTTTAGGGCCCCTTGAATTCATTCCTCATGATGTTATATAATAATCTACCACTAAATGATAACAGGCTCCTTCCTTTTCTTTTGTTTGCTTTGCATTACTTTGTCTTGGGTTTGGTTGTGAAGCACGCCATCACAATATTGCAATTAAGAGTCCCAAAAATGTCCCACCCCAAATTGAGGCATTAGTACTACAAATAAAATTAGGAGTCATCCAAGTAGTAGGATTCGAATGCTGATCCAAAAACTTCTCCTTGCCGTAATACAAATAAGGCATGTGCCATCCTAAATGTTATTACATCTAGTAAAACTTTGGTTTAAGGACAATCAAGAACTGAGTTATGTCAATCATTTGAGTAAACTAATTGCATTTTAGCATTGAACGCCAATGGAATCTCGCATGAAATTAGATTCAGAAATAACTGTGTTTTAAAATACATAACTGTTCTGATACAAAGGCAAGAGCAAATAACCAATTTCCTTATTTTCGCATAAAACAGCATATCCTTTTCTGCATATAGATGCGGATTATTGTAAATAAATTAATTCTTTACAAGGCCAACAGGAGGATCCTTAGTGTGAAGTGCCTAATTTGCAAAGTTCTAGCCCCGAGATCCAGGTTGGATCTGTAGTTTGAAGACTGAAAGCCACGAAAATTTTAAATTAAACAATTATATAAACAAAATGCTTCACCGAAATGCTCTCAACATACCTAGAACTCCAAAATTAAGAATTCACCAAGCATTCCTCGATTTTTGGGGAAATGAAGCTCTGCCAAACTGGGCCATAATTGCTCTACTTTTGACATTACCTTTTTTTTTTCCAATTCTAAGGCATGTTTGGGATGCTGACTTCACCCAAAAACTGGTGTACCATACAGGCATGTTTTTGTAACTTCTATTTACTGGAAAATTTGGTTTGGATGATTTATAAGCACAATTATGGCCAAAATTTAAAGAAAAATCATCTATCAAGCCCACACTGTACAAGGATCCTATTGCATTCTTGTACGCAAAATGTTACAACCGGAAGCTAAGTTATAGGTGTACAAAATGACAAAAGTAGCAACAAGAGCTAAGTGCTACTTCCATTTAAGGAAACACTGAAACGAGCAAAGCTCTAAAGCGTGACAACTCTCATCCACAGCCGTGCCATTTTTTTTTTATTCGTTTCTCGAACTGTTAACAGAGTCCTTTCTCTGAGGTTTTAAAAATTTTTTTTTCCATTTTCTTGGTTATAGCTCCGAACTCAGGTGTATAATAATTCAAGAGTCAGGCATTACCATAAATAAATCCCAAAATCGAACTCAGTGGCAACAATAGTTTTTTAAAAAAAATCGAATCATCCTATACTCCAAGCACAGCGAACAGAAGCAATTAACGAGCAACATCACAGATGAGGAATCAACAATAGACTCGCGCTCCTCTGTTGCTCCAATCGGGACAAAGGGGGTAACAGAAACGAAAGACCGAGGTCTACCATCGCGAACCTGGAAAGAGGGGGAGAGGCTGGCCCTCCGGATCGACGGGCGCGTCGAGCCCCAGGTCCTCGGCGCAGAACCTGCGCCAGAGGGAGTCGTCCGCGACGGCGGTGCGGAGGCGCGTGCTGGCGCAGGCGAGCGCCGCCGCCGGGGGCGCGCCCCGGCCCTTGAGATGACCGTGTCGAGGACGAGGCCCTCCATGCTCTCCAGCCCCCCTCGCCTCGCCCGGTGCGTGCTCCGACGGTGGCGGCGGCGGGGACGCCATTGGCGTCGGCGGCTGAGGCCCTCCTCCGATTCGGTGGAAGATTCGGGGGAGCAGGGAAGTGCTGCGGTGGCGGAATGGAGAGGAGGCAGACGGTACGACGCGTACCTGCCCACGTCGTCGTATTGGGAGCTGCCGTGGGGCCCACCGTAGTAAAATAACAGAAGCAGAACGCCGAGTCTATCCACTTGTTTTCATAAAAAAAAACGATTTTATTACGTTTCAAAAAACGATTTTATTTTCTATAATATAATACCGTTTTCTATATGATGATACTGTTCTGAATTTCACCAAATATAAAAAATTATCACAATCATTTTCAAGAAATTTTTTTACTCTTTAATTGCTATGAAATGTAGAAATATCCAGAAACGATTTTGGTTTCTATATTTTAATACCATTTTCTATATTGTACACTGATTTATTTATTTTCGGCGGGGAGCTACAACTGCGCCGTTGAGCGCAACCACCGCCGACTCGACATGGTCCAGCAGGTAGCCGTAGATCTTCTTCCTGACCCGCTCGACGGCGTCCGACTCCGTTCCCAGTCCGACGGCGTCGAGCCAGTCGTTCACCCTCCTGAGCTGCCCCAGCGTCCCGGCCACGTCGCCGTCGAGCAGGCGCTCCACGTGGGCAAGAAACCACGCGCGCATCTCCTCTCCGAGCGCCCTCCGCGCCGCCTCTAGCCACCACTCCTCCTCGCCGCCGGCTTCTGCAGATGATGGCACCGCCCGTTGTGCTGGCGGCGACGCCGCGCCGCTGGACTTATTGCTGGGAGACGCCGACGCCGCGGTGTACAGTAGAGAGAAGTGGGCGAGGTCAGTGGTGACTGCGGCACGCAGCCAGGCCCTGGCGGCGGCGGCGCTGTGGCCCTCGTCGCGGGGAGCTGCTGCTGCGGCCGCGAGCGCCCCGTGGAGGGTGAGGAACTCGTCGACCGTCTGCTGCGGCGATAGCTCGGCCACGGCGGCGTGGGTCAAGTCGGCAAAGGCACTGTAAAAAGAAGCAGATTTCAGTAAGTTTTGATCAGATTATTTCAAATGCAGAATTGCGGATTACTAAAGTAAGTCGATTTCAGTAAGTTTTGATCAAATTATTCGATCAGGAGGAATGAATGCACCTCAGACATCGTAGCAAAATCTCTGCGGCAGAGGACTCGCGCAGGGCCTCTGCAGCAGCAGCCTCCGCGTCATCCCTGTACCTCATGACCTCCTACATACATCAACACACACACGACCAATATTTTGCAACAAAGGTAGTAGAATGTTCAGCTACAATGGCAGGTGGCACCAATGGTGTGGTGCGAAAGCAGAACAAGAGTCTGATGAACGAACGAAGTGTTAAATACCAGCCCCAGCTTCTGAAGATCTGATGGTAGAGACTCCCAGCAGGCGCCGATCGTCGCCACGGATGTTTTGGTTGGAGGAGGGGAGACGGAGACCATGTCCATATTCTTGGGTGACACACTGTTGGGAGCCTTCATGTTCGTCCTTGCAGATGCAACGCCGGGCGAGCTTCTGCTTCCGTTCATGTTCGTCGTCATTGCCGCTGCAATGCCTGGGGGGCTTCTGCTTCCGTGCGTCTCTGTTTTTGGCATGATCTTGCTGCCTCTCTTTGGTAATTGTTTCTCTTTCTCCTCTGCTGGAGATCTTCTTGGGGCCTGAGTGGATTGATTGGTGCACAAGATCAGCATTCAGCAGACTCAGATATCATATCATTGTATTGTATTTGTTTTCATTTGTTCGTGGCAGCTCAAATTTTTGAAGTGACCGAAATGGATATGTAGGTCGCTTTGCCAATGTGGCAATGTGCTCGATCATTAGTACTACACAAATTTGTCAGTTCAAGTAGTAGTACTTTCTAGTCCCATACGGTCTGAGAGTGACCTCAGTGAAGTTTATCACTGGTGTAGTGGTGTTGCTTAATCTAGTCGGCGACGATAAAAAGGTAAAGATTTGACATGAAATCTTATTAGAGCAACTCCAACCCACCCCCAATTTAAGCCCCTACCTTAAATTCAGGGGTTTGGAAGAAAAATCATTTCCGATGGGTTCTTAATGAGGCGCCAAATTTTATAAAACCTTTAAATTTTAGTTTTAACACCCTAGATCTGTAAACCCCCTATTTCCATGGGTCCCACGCAACTTCTCCCAAATCGTTCCCGTCGTCTCCACCCGCGGGGGATTTCTCGCCGCCGCTGTCGGCGTTTCCTCGACCTTGCCGACCTCACCACTCCGCGTCGCCCCGCCGCCGTTGCCTCCCCGCGTCTTGGCCGGCTTAGCGGCAGCCTCCACGGCCTGGCGGCGACCCCGGAGGACCTGGACCGCGCGGACATGGCGGCGCGTGAGCTCGAGTCCACGGCGGCGGGCGGTGGCGTGGACCTGACCGACGGCGACGTCCTCGACAAGCTGCAGGGCCGGTGGCGGCTGCTGTACAGCAGCGCGTCCTCGTCGCGGACGCTGGGCGGCAGCCGGCCCGGCCCGCCGACGGGAAGGCTCCTACCCATCACGCTCGGCTAGGTGTTCCAGCAGATCGACGTCGTCAGCCGCGACCTCGAGCTCGGCGCGCCGTGGCCGTTCCCAACCGTCCAGGCGGACCAGGCCACCGCCACTTCGTCGAGCTCGGCGCTTCGTCGTGCGCCCAGACTGCAACGGCCGCCGCAAGCAGATGGCCCCGACCAGATGGTGCGAGCGCCACGTACGACACGCGCAAGATTTGTGCCGGCCGGCCGCCATGTGCTGCTTGGACGACGACTGCTGTGGCGGCGGCTGCTACGACTAGTTCTGCAACCGGTGCTGCCCTGCATCTCGTACGACACACGGGAGACCATCTTCGGCTGCTGCATCTCCTTCCTCGTTCTCGCCGCCGTCGTCCTCTTCGCCGTGCTCCTGGCCGCGCCGAGGAAGTCCTCCAACTTCGTCGTGCGTCGTCCCGTCGCCGACGTCGTCCGACGACAGCAAGAACCGCTGCAGGGAAGGCGTCGAAGAGAGCAGGGAGCGCGCCTCCTCCAGCTGCGGCATGGCGGCGTGCACGGCAGCAGCTGCACGGGCCGAGCGACCGGACGCCGCGATGGCATTCGTGGACATGCAAGGTTCAGTTCCAGGGGATAACGATGACTGGATGTTTAGCAAATTTACCTGACATGCAGGTCCCATCTAAATATAAATATAGGGTCCTGTGTTGTTTTTCTCATTGGAATTGAGAGTTAATTTGAACCCCTATTATTTATAACCCCTGGCATGCAAATGGAATTTTAGGGCCACCAATTTGCATCTTCCACTGGAGATGCTCTTAGGTGCACCTAATGCCTTTTACGATTCACTCAAAGGGAATAAACCAAACAAACAAAGAGGATTGATCCACTAATAATTGAAAAATACTATTTATGTCCTTTTTATTACCCTGGTTGGAGAAATCGGTTCAGATGTCCTCCTCATAAAAGTTGCTTCTGTCAGCACTGCCCGAATGTAGCAATGCATGCTAACGACAAACAAAATGGTTGACGTTAAAGAGCTAATAGTAGCACACAACAATGGCGCAAAGACGCCAATAGACGTGCACTTTTTTTAGAAAAAATAGACTTAATGCACTTTGTCAACATAAAAATTTATGTATGACAAAACTGAAACTTAGAATTCAGCCTCCGGCCAGGACGCGTAATAATGCACTTTTTGTAATACTGAACCTTGAATACACATGCTAGATGGTACATGATGTCATTCCATAGACCTCCCAGGGCGCTCGACAAAAACGCGTTGTTTGCATGTTTAAACTCTTCTACCTTAGTTACAATGATGTGTAGAGCTTTTACGTATTCATGAAAAAACATTACAAACCAGAACGTTTGTCATGTTCACTCTTAAGAAAAAAAAAATTGGAAATTTATGAACTTAGCTTTTCCTAGAAGTTCCTTCTTCTACAAACATGTTTTATCATGTCTACTTACTCTGACACAAAATCATCCAGTTTTCTGAGAGAGCTAATCCTCTTTTAGATTTGACCAAATATATACAAAATATATCCGTAGTCATGATGTTGGATCAATATCATTAGATTAACATTAAAATCATTTTTCATAATAAACATAATAATAAGATATACAATTTCTCAAAAAAATCACGAGTTTGGTTATTTTAAAAAAGTTTGACTTTGATTTCTCTGGAAAAAAAAAGGAGTTTGGGCTATTTTTTGGACAAAGGGCATTAGCCGTTAAGTGCTTGGCAGCATCACTGTTTAATTAATGAGGTATGGATCTATGAAATGTGTTAACAACTTAATTAAGTTGATAGTTGACACTCAAGTGGAGTGCACAAGAACCAACGACAGATAGCAGCCCCACTAAGACCATGACATCCCGTGACGGGTTCCATTGTTTGAACTAGCTAAAAAAATGTTATAACTCACAAACCAAAAACCAAATTAAATTCGATTACACCATTGAATTCCTTTTAATAAATCCTTCACAATAAAATCTTGTATGGATATATTTCGATAAAATTATAGGTGAGCCCCGCTGATGGTAGTTGATATAGAGTAAAGTAAAAAATAAAAAAATAAAGAAAAAAAGGGGAAAAAAAAAAGAATAGGAAGGTGATAGTAATATTCTAACTTATAGATTTCTCTTTCATAGCCGTGAAAACACGCGAGGATATGACACGTGAAGGACGAAGTTAAAGGGATTGAATCATCTACCAAGGATTTCCTCAAATAAATTATTATATATGTTTTATTAAATTATAAGTTGTCACCCGTCCAACATATCTAAATATTTTTATTCGATATTGGTTCAACTTGAAGTTTAAACATAAGATTAAATAATCTTTATTTATGCCAATGAGTATATGCTATGTTCATACATTTAAGTTCTTCGTTATGGCTCTGTTTCTAACATGCACAAAGTAATTGTCCTCAATAGCTAATTGTGATCAGATTTCTTAGTGATTGCAATTCAATCCTTTAACAATACCTCCTTTCTACTCGCGGCAACGCTGAGAATCCCTCTACTTATATTGTGCACTGAAACATATTGGAAAACGCTGATATAATTAAGCAGTAAATGTAAGCAGTCATGCAATTCTGTCCATCCATATTCGGAAACACACGCCAATAAAGGAGACAAACTCCATCCATATTCAGAAACACACGCCAATAAACACGCAGTGGTTTCTGAATGACTCACCGAGCTACTTCTGGAGTGCGTCTTTGCCACGACCTTCGCCGCCACCACCCGATTCCCGGTGGCCGGCTCCTTGGCATCCGATTCAGCAGCTGTCCACCCCCAGCTCCTCCTCATTGCCTTGGGACCGGCCGGCTCCGGCAACCTCACTGCAGGCGTCCTGCACCTCGTCCCTGAGGCAGAGCCCGGGCGCGCTCCACTTGCAGTCGCAGGCCTTGCCATTGCCGATGCCTGCTGAGACTGAGGGTGGGACACCGCCGGACGCGAGCTTGCTTTCGTCACCGATGACGGTGGAGGAGGAGCAAACCTCACGGTGGCCGCCCTCTGGCTTGCTTGCACAGCAACAGCCCCGCCGCCCTTCCTTGTCTCCTCGCCGACGCTCCTCAGCGAGGACGTCGACATGTTCAGCGAGGACGACGATTTGTTTAAGTCTAGGAGATCGAATCGCCTGTGTGATGCTATGTTTGATGGTTTGGGCTTCTTGGATCTATCCATGTTGACTCACACGGTTGCCGAGATTTGTTGTGGGAAACTTAAGTGCTTGCATGATGCCGTCATAGGGTATTAGGAAGGTTAAGTAGGCTGTAATTTGTAGTAGGATTTATTGGATGAATGGAGGTGGTGCTGGCCAGTTGGTGGTCGATCACTGAGAGGCAGTGCTTTGTAGTTGCAGAGCCAACCAGTGGTTACGTAGCAGCTGACAGGTGCGGTAATCATTCATCAAATGCGGCCGGTGGCTGGAGAAATTTCAATTGCCGGCCGGCAAGTTGTCCACCACGTCAACCGGCATTGCACTTGCACCTTTGTTGAAACGACGTAAGAGACAATAATATAATCCAAACACATGTATGTTCCAGGTGCAGGTGGTAATCGTAACAAGCACTCCAGTACACAATGCATAATTAACAAGCAAAGATTACATTAGTATACTTTCCTGCTGAAAATTGATTTTAGGCATCTTTATTCTTCCTCCTAATTAAAATACAAGCCCTCGCCAAAAAAAAAAAAAAAAAAAAAAAAAAAAACATACTGCATGATTATATATGCCATTGTAGATTGCTTTAAAATTCACTCTCTTTACAGGTTTCCGGCATTTGTAGATTGCTTTAAAATTCACTCTCCTTTACGGGTTTGGGCCAAGGACAAAGAAGGTCACCCTAAGTATCTCTTTCCTTGAGATCATACTTTCCTCGTCCACAAAAAGAGACAATTATAAGATCCGTACCGATCAAATTGGTTCATCTATTACTAATTTAATGATACTTATTTTGTATCAAGAATGATAATATATTTTGAATCAAGAATATTAGTAGTCTTTTATATAACTTTGGTCAATGTTTAAACTATTTGACTCCTCAATAAGCGAGAATTGCATGCTTTTGTTGACAGAGGAAGTACATCGTCGGTCAGTTCCATCAAATTTTGTTTGGTTACTCATTTGTATGATTCCAACTACTAGAATGTGATTTTCTTTCTAGTCGGGACTTACCGGTTGCCCGTCATCAAGCCATGGGAGCTAGTCTACATGACGCTGAACAAGTGAACAATCTGCATATTGCAGCCTTTCGGGCCGATACAGAGGAAGTCAACTGTGCCAACCTTCCAAAAAAAAAGGTCGACTATAAAGAAATCTAAAGAGAGGCCAAATTTTGCAGATTATACGACCACCTACAATAGGAACAAGTGAACAATCTTCATACTGCAGCCTTTCGGGCCGATACGGAGGAAGTCCGGTGTGCCAACCCTGCCAAAAAAAAAGGTCGACTATTAAGACATCCGAGCCAAATTCTGCAGATTACCTACAATAGGAACATGTCTTAAAGTAAGTTTCATTACAATCGCATAAGTGATGAGTTGTCCGACATGGGAGTTATTGAAGTTTGTCCATGAGAAATGGTTGGGTTCTATTTCATGGTACCATGGGCATGGGGAGTCCTCAAAGAAGATCCTTCGTGAAGACAATCTATAAATATACAAAATAACCCACCTTCATTTATGTTGTATTTCTAGTCAAAAGGAACAGCTCCAAATCGAAAACCAAAGGACTCTAAATAATTCTTAGTGTTGCCACATTTGATGCAATACTAGATTTGTTTGCATAGAAATCCGGAGGAGCCTTGGGCTCATCATGCTCCCTTCCTTGAAACAAAGTCATCCTCAGCTTTGAGATAAATTTAAGAGTCTCTTCCTTGTGATCATCAGCACATTCTTACCTTGCACATAAGCAACCTTAACTTTAATGCCTTTCTTCTCGCAATAACCAAGTTCCGAAACTGAGATTAGCATCATGTGCCTGTAATGAACAACCAAAATTTCCAGGAGTAATAATTATTGAGCTGATTCCAACCTTTGACACATCTTAAGAAGTATTAGCAATAGTTCTTCGATGCAATTGTCATATTAAGGGTTGTTGTTGTAACAATGGCGGTAGACTTGTGGGAGGGCGACATCACATTGTCGTCATGCATCGGGAATGTAGGCTTTAAATGACATTGTTAACAAATATCATACCACTAGCGTCGTATGTGATGTTGCAGGTTCTTCTCGGGAAGATCTACTTGTCGCTTCACACGTGGATGTTGAGCCTAGAGACCATGATGGGGCACCTCATGTACCACTAGAGGGGAGTTTTCTACCGGGAGCACGCCACGCTAGGGGCTGCGGTTCTTCTTCTGCTCACCGCGGTAGGTGCCCCGTTATTGTAGGGATGTTGCATGAATAGCGGAGATGGAGGGGCACCACCTCATGTAATCTTTTGTCAAAGAACCACATTTTGGTTAGAGTGTAGATTCAATTCATTTAAAATGCCTAACGACAACCATTAAAGTGTTAGTGACCCAATATCCACATCGCACTTAATCACAATATCTTTGGTCTATGATTTCCTATCATCTGAGTCTTTAAAGCGAAATCTTTGACGTTAACCTCTAGTGCGAACATATCATTCCTACCAACAATCAAATCGAACCCTAAATCGAAGTGTCAATACGCAAGCACAAGTCAACTACACTCCATGCCGACATTGAGAATTGGGACACACACACACATTGTCTACTATCGATGCCCTCCATCTCGCCACACCACTACGATGCGGATGCATGAAGGTCCCACACGTCCTCTTCACGGTTCTTGTGTCTCCTCTTGCGATTGTGCCGAAAGCAGAGCCTTAAGAGCACATAGGCATTGTATCGCTGGTCCACAGCTCCTTGTCGTAGACGATGAAAACTACAATCTAAGATTAGGGATCTTCAAGTAGAGGAGGGAGACGTAGAAAATTGCAAGTTTCATAATAAGTGAATTGTAATGACATATCTCCAAACTATAAAAATATAATACCAGAGATAAAAAAATCCAAAATTTAAGGCTGGAGCTTGACAAAATATGTGCATAGAAAAGTGGAAGTGATATGTATATAGTTTGAGTGAATATTTAAATCCGGTCCGGGGAGAGAGGAAATAGCCACATTGCATTACCCGACCAGCCGCAAGGTGTCCATTGCCCACATACTCTGGTCAAGTGACGCGAGCGAAGGATCTGGCTAGCTGCCTTAAATTCTCTGCCCATCTGTCAGCACAAAGCAACACGCCCAGCAGCACCCGTCGACCCCAAGAACCTCAGAGAATCGCCCGTTGCCACGCCGCTCCGGGGCCAAGAAATGCTCCTCCTGCTCCTCTTCGCTGTCCTTGCCGCCGTCGCTGCTTTCCTCCTCTTCAAGTTCGCCACCGTCGTCGATGGTATTACCCCAATTTCATTCCTCAATCTAACCTGCTCCAGTAACATTCCTATCTCACTTTCCATTCTTGGTTTCGCCCCTGTTGGTTGAGGAGATTGGGACTGACCCCTTGTTCTTTGATGGCTGCAGGGGACTTGACGCTCGTGTCCCGCGGCCCGCCGCGGCGGGAGAGGGTGGACGGCAAGGTGGGTTCTTGGATCTTTCGGCTAATTTTGTGTGCTGCGGTCCTGTTTGATCTCAGATTCCTTCCCCGTACTGATTCCGTTGTTTTGCTCTCCTTGGCTGTTCTACAGGTCGTGTGGATTACTGGAGCTAGCCGCGGGATTGGTCAGTATGACCTATGAACTCTTTAATTTGTCAATTTTAGTACTGAATGTTCGGTTTAGTTGTGATTTGCTAGGTTGTTGGTACCATGGGGAGTTGTAGGTCTAGCTTCTACCATTGAATCATGGAATTCATTACTTCACTTAATTAGGCGGACTGCTAATGCTTTGACTAAATTGTCGAAAAAGCATGTCCTGTGATAGAAGGATAATTAATTAATTAAATCAAACTGCTCTAGTTTGCAATTCTATTGCCATGCCAACTGCACATTCAGGAGTTAAGTTAGACAAATTTGAATAAATGAATGAAATTTTTTTTGAGTATCTGTGCAAGTTCAGCTGCGCATTTGCTTATCTTTAAGCAGGTGAGGAGCTGATAAATTTCCTCACTTTAGTTTTATTTCTTAGTGAGCCTCATACCTTTGTTAGTCAATCAAGGAAAGATTTAGTGAAAATTATGCTTGGTTATAGACTTCATGCACCACAATATTCTATATTCAGTTTCCCTATACCTTCTTCAAGGTTGATGTACCGCAAAGGTTTCATAGGACCACTGTCAATTTTGATGAGCTAAGATGTCTGTTCTCTTGGCAGATGTGGCTTTTTACATCAATTTGAGCATAGTACTTCACCATAACAAGTATTAATGCTTTCTTGTAATTTCAGGGGAGGTTCTTGCAATGCAATTTGCGAATTTAGGAGCAAAGTTGATACTATCTGCACGTAACAAGGATGAGCTTGAGAGAGTGAAAAACAACATCCTCAGTAAGTTTGCGAGATATCTCTGGTGTTGCTAAAACTTTTCCCATACTGGGGAAGTCGAAATCTGAAGATCTGAACCAAATTTGATTTACTTTTCAAAGGCAAGAATCCAGATAGCAGAGTTGAGGTGTTACCCATGGATTTATCAGCCGGTGAAGAATCTTTGAAAGAAGTCGTACATGTGGCAGAATCATTTTTTTCTAATGCAGGAGTTGACTATATGATCCATAATGCAGCCTTCGAACGCCCTGTAAATATCACCCATATTTTGAGTTCATGTTTTAACTCCCTTACCCTTTGAGCATCATTTTGTTTTATTGTTACTAGTTTTTTTATGTTAGATCTGCTAGATATCGCCGATGATTCCTAAATGCATCAATTTTCAATCAAATTGCAGAAACGGGGGGCGCTGGAAGAAAGTGAGGAAGGTCTTAAGGTACATGAACAGTGTTTGTTTTCTTCTGCATGTCTTATCTGCAACCTCACACTCCAATCTGTCTTGCTAGATAGGCTACTCTGAATGTCAATGTCGCCGAACTATTACTTTAACTCGCCTTCTAGCACCTTACATGCTGGACAGAGGGATGGGTCATTTTGTTGTGGTATGTATAAACCAACTCCCAATAGGATTTTGTGGTCATCACAGTTTCATTTGGCTATTAGTGTGGCTAACTCATATACAGATGAGTAGTGCTGCTGGAAAGGTTCCTTCTCCTGGCCAGGCCATTTACTCTGCCTCCAAACATGCTCTTAATGGATACTTTGCTACTCTTCGATCTGAGGTACCCAACATTCCCATATTAGCATGCATTCTAATTGTAAATTGTATCAAAGCATGCTAAGCTACTCACTTATGTAATTCATGGATGATACTTTCATTTACTGTTTCTGTGCCATGTTTTTTGGTAAAAAAATAGCGACTAAGTGGTTCTCAGTAGTTAATTGGTTAATTTCTGGTGTGTTCTGTTGTTTACATGTAGTGTGCCGTAATACAATGTATGTTGCACAATCTATTCTTGTTTACATGTAGTGTGCCTTAATACATTGTTATGTTGCAGTTGTGTACAAAAGGCATTAAGGTCACTGTTGTCTGCCCAGGACCAATTGAAACACCACAATCTTCTGCTGCAGCCTATTCAGTACAAACGCATTCTGCTGAGGTTATCCATGGCTTCACTTATTTAGTCTTACAACAAAAAAGTTTGATCATTAAAGTAATGACATGGAAACTTCACTTTCTCAGTCTGCACTACTCATGTTGTTGAGTCTCCATGCAATTCAATGCACAATTTTTTTGGTATCCAAATAAAAGAATTCCATGTCCAATATTTTTATTCCTACCTCGACAACACACAGTGAACTCAGGTTCTAACATCTTTGATCCATCTAGTTTCTCGACAGTTTAAACTTATAATTTGGTTCCCAGTCCCTTTTGCTCATCAATGTCTTCCTCACAGCAGAAACGTGAGAAGCGTGTTTTCGTGGAACGGTGTGTTGAACTGACAATTGTTGCTGCTACTCATGGACTGAAAGAAGCATGGATATCGTATGAGGTATATCGTATATGTCATTCTGAACACCGCGTTTGAAGCTTGAAGTCTTTTATTTTTTTTTTTTTGTTGTATCACATTATGTGGCCTCTACGATCTAATTATGCAATAGTAAAATCCATTATAGTTTAGTAAAAATGTGTTTCTTTGTGGCAAGATCTATTGCATCATTGCATTGCAGCGAGGATTTACAGCCATGGGTTCACTGATATCAGCCCGGATTCTCTTAGCTTAACCCTGGTTTTGTTTCATGTCATGCCCCATAACCGTCTTCTAAACTAAACATACATTTTGGCCAGACGGATATTGAATATCTGGATATCAATGTCATATATATCCGGCTTTGATTGTCCAGAATGGATACAGTACATACAGATATTGAATGTCTGGATTATGATACGAATTATCAACTAAGTATCTAAATCCCTTGGGCCAGATGGTTGGTCAGATTTTTTTTTTTTTTTTTTGAAAAATAATGGCAGCAGCTCAGCCTTTCAATTAAGTAGGGTAAAGAGGTTTATGTACAAAGCATGAGGGACATTGTCCCCAATAGGGTTACAGGTTGCCTCCCACGGTATTGCCCCCTCCCCAAGCTAAAGCCCTCTTTCTTTGCTCGATATCTTCTTTTACCCTTAAAGCCACTTGCATTGCTGACTCATGGATGTTGTTAAAAATTCTCCTGTTCCTCTCCTTCCATAGGTTCTATAGCGTGTAGATGACCATGCCGTTGAAGTGCCTTCTTTCTTGTTTCACTATCTTGGTTGCGGTCTCTTCCCACCAAGACTTCAGGTGACGTGGGTCTTGAGTGGGGTGGATCAACTGTACATCGGAGTGATAGGTGAAGGCATGTTTCCAAAGGTCCGTTACATAGGGCGCATTGATCTTGATGAGGCCTTGGTCAGGAAATGTCCACACCATTTAGTCATTTACACCCCTACTATGCTCTACCCCTGAGATTCATAGTATTGCTACAGTGTATATATATCTTTATATGTTCAACACAAACTTTGTGGTTTGTTTGCAGCCTGTGCTGACTGTTATGTACTTGGTGCAATACATGCCAACAGTTGGTTACTGGCTCATGGACAAGGTATTTCTTCTATCTTATGTTATTTAGCGTGGTTAGCTAAGTGCATACTACTGTCTGTAGTAGTTTTTTTTTCTTTCACTGATTTTACTGGTGCAAAGGTTTCAATCACAAATTTTCACAATATGCATCCGCCCACAAAACTGTGGGAGTCTTCTGGCCAAATTTAATCTTTGACCATATATACATATCTTTGCTTTTGTTGGTTACATCAAACAATATGAGCACATTAATGACTAGAATACTTTCTTAGTCTTAGAATTTTGTTGCCCAAACTTACCATGCTACAAACAAATAGACTGCTATTGATAGGAATGGAGTTCCTACCGACGGTGGATCTGAGGTTGTAGGAGTGAGAGGGGGAGGAACGAGGAAGGAGGCGCCGGCGGCAGGCCTTCAGCGCCGTGGCTGCGTGCAGGAGAGGGGAAAATGAGAGAGAGAGAGAGAGAGAGAGAGAGAGAGAGAGAGAGAGAGAGACTAGTGTTGTGGTCTGAATCTCCCAGCTCCCTGAGGGAAGCTGAGCAACTGAGTTTGCTCTTGCTTACCTACCACAAGTGTCTTACATCTCCTTATATCTATCTTCCCTCTCTAACAACTGACTGCGCTATCCTATTCTTTAGGATCTCCCAGTCCCCTCTCTAACAATCGACTGTGCTATCCTATTATTTAGGAAATAACTAAACTATTTAAGGAAATATAAATACTATAGGATAACTGGCCAATTAGCCCACTAATGGGCCTCATTGTCTGCTGCACATAACAGCTATATTCAGGAGACAGGAAACTTAGTAAAAAGCACCATGTCCTTGATGTAATTGCAAGGACCAGTTGACAAAGGCCTAACATACTGTATTCTTTTTTGTCCACTCCGCACATTTTGTTACATAAGCACCATAAATGGTACTCTGTAATCTGGCGAGCCATATTCTTTACTTTGTTAGTAATAGTGAAAACCGACAGCAGTGTAAGAGAAATACATAACCATGCCCTCTAGCACTCTTTTGGGATCCAAAGAAAAATTTGCGGTTACCATTGTTGCTAGTACTCTATTGATTAACCTATCTTTCCAGGTTGGTGCAAAACGGCTGGATGCGGCTGCAAAGAAAGGGAACACGTATAGTTGGAAACTCATTTTCGGCAGCAAGAAGTCAGCGTGACCAAGTTGCGCTCCTATAGACATATACTGTAGTATCTCCTATTTCTGGATTCGGATGGTCACGTGGCTTGTATGATTGTACGCAGAAAGGTCGGCCTGAAAAGAACAGAGCATATATAGAAAAGTTTAGTGAAAAACTGGACTCATCACTATGACACAATTATGATTGAGTTAAATATGTTGAACCAGCTTTTTATTTGAAATCTAGTACATGGGCAAAATGGCATAAGTAACTGTTACTTTTTCAGTGTGCATTCAAGAACACCTCAGCAGGATAACTGTTAAGCACTGGCCACACTGGGTTATTATCCTGAATCTAAATTGAACTGCAAGCAGTTACAGTACACCTGATCTTTTGTTCGTGCTCTACTCTCTGCTTCACAAATAACACTTAGGCCAGTGACAAGGTGCGTGCTGGAGCCTGGATGCTTGATGTAGTGCCGCTTTGAGGGATTCCAAAGTGGTCTCCTGGAATATATGTTGGTTTGGAGTTTCCTGATAAGTGAGAGACCTGTTTACCGGCAGCCTCTCCCTCCCCGTGCGCATCACCGAGAGCTTCTATCCTTCTTGGTCGTGTCTGATCGCCTCATCAGTCAACCTGCACTTGTGCTCTCAACTTCATGTCGAAATGCATTTAAAAAAAAACCTTCATGTCGAAATTCAGTTGACCGACCCGGATGCTTTTGAATGGTTTCAGTGTTGATATAGCATCTACTACCTCGGTCCCACAAAAGATACATTCATACAACTCTATTAGGTTTGGACTGGACCAAACTTCCTAAAGTTTTACTAAATTTATAAAAACTTTTGTTAATATTTATATGACACAAATAGGTAAACCACCTAAAAATATATATATTTCATAACGAATCGCACTGGGGACGCGCGACGGGGGAGCCGCGCCCGTGCTGGTCGCGCGCCGGTTGGGGAAGACGGACGCACGGCGCTCCCAATGGAGAAAAGAGGGGGCTGGCTCCGTCCGCCGTTTTTGAACCCACATCTAGGTGGAATATGCCCGCCCACGAGACCGCTCAAACCCTCTTGTCCTCCATCCAAACAACCAAAAAAACGGGTTGACCCCATTTGGGTTGGACTCGCCATCTTCCCCTCTCCCGCCCCGTGCTCTTGTCCCCGCCGAATTGTGGCCTTTTGGGCCATTTCACAAGACGCCGGTGAGGTCACGCCGCCAGCCGAGGCCGAGCTAGGGACGTCGTCCATGCGTCGGTGAGCCGCGACGGGGGACACAATGGGGGGAGCCGCGGCCGCACATCGGGTCCGGGAAGGCGGGGAAGAGGTCCACACGACGGACGCCAAAGTGCTCTCCTAACGGAGAAAAGAGGGTTTGGCCCGTTCGCCCGCTTTGGACGGACAAGGTGAATCCGTGTCTAGGTGGAATATGCCGCCCAAGGAACCTCTCCAACCCTCTCGCCCTCCAATCTCTACAACATAAAAAAGAACGAAAGTAAGCATCGCCTTAATGATGCGATAATTTTTGGTTTGTCCACCTCGCTCTCTCGCATGCGATCCCTCCCCACACTCACCTATTTTTAGAAAGCCGCAATCACCACCGATCATGCGATAAAAATTACATCACCCGACGAGGCAAACAAATGCCACCGCATGCACCTCACCAATTAAAAAAATGGAAAGAATTGCCACCTGACGCATGCACTCACCAATTAAAAAATGAAAAGAATTAAAATTAAAAAAGGAAATGCAGATCGTGCCCCATTATAGAGTCCTAGATATGGCATTGCCATTGACTGCAATTTCCTAAATTGTTGTGAGTGCTTGCTGTACCAGCTTGTTCATACTAGGATCTCAATACCGTGGAGAGAGTGGGCAGGTATTTTAAAACTGAGTTTAGTAGTTCAGCTTGCTCATACTTGTGTCAACTTAGGCACCATCGATGGCAGTTCATCGCGGAAAAAAAATCATTGAAGGAGTGTAGCTCTTTTTTTTAGATTCTCTTTATTTCAATTTGTAGCCCGCTATCCTGTATTTCACAGAAATGGCCAACCGAATGAGCTGTAAGTGTGCATTTGAAGTAGTACGCTCTAAGAAATAAAACACGCGGTGCTAGCTACAGTTGCAATTTTATTTATGGTACGGTCTATGAATTCAGGTACAACCTAGAAATTTAGTTGCTAGCTACGGTTGCAATTTGACATAATGTTTCTTCTGTTGGTGCCATGTTTAGAAAGTTAAGTATATTACAGAAACTTTTGCCCAAATCCACAGGACATAGCTCCATCTGTCTCGGGTCGTGCGGCCTGACTATGCCCGCGGCGTTGCTACCTTAGAAGGTAGCAAGCAAAGTGGGGAAACCTATCACAGTAGTGGTGAACGAAGGGGCGACTCAACCCGACAACCTATCTTCGGGCTCGGGTTTGGCTTCAGCTAGATATCCCTATTGTGCGCGTCTTGTGCCGATTACGCTCAAGGAGAGGACTTATCCGGTGCAAAGATGAGAAGATGCCGTATTTTTGTTTCCACGATGAACTCATTGGTCATGAGGTCACGGAGTGTGGGGATGGAGTTCATGAGAAGAAGAGTTGTCAATGGGGGTATCGGCTCCGTGTGCCTTTTACCCCGGTGCCAAGAGAATGGAATGATAGCCTGAGAGGAAGAGGAAGAAGAGGTGGTGGAGGTCGTGGTAGAGGGAGAGGGATGGAGTTTGGCGAGGAAGGAGAAGACATGGACTATTCAGAGCACACCGATATGGAGACTACCGATGAGCAACATGCTGGGTACGTAAGAGGAGATGGGGGAGAAAGGTGTGATTGCAAAACAAGTCCACTTGTTGGAGAATACTCCCGCAAATTCGGTGGTCACCACCAGCCCCCAGAAAGATCAAGAGAAGAAGAGGTTGAGGAGGACCGAGGAATCAAACATCTCCAAAAACTTCACTGTGACAGGATCGGCGCCCTCTGAGACAGATGGTGACCGAACGCAATGAAACACACAGTACATAGCCAAGGACACACTTCTTAGTCTGTATATGCAGCTTTATTGTGTTACTTTCGCATACCTTCGTTGAATTACAGAAAAGTCCATAAAATAGAGTTTACAGACCCGCGAAATCCATGATTGATTGTGTTACTTGTACAAAACTTGTTTGAATTAAATGTCACTTTAATATCATTGTTTAATTTCATAGCATTGCTATTTTATCATACGATCCATGTTTTTTTTTATATAAAATTTAGTTATCCCGCAGAAGAATGCACGGACATTTAACTAGTAAAAAAAAAAGAGTTTAACCCGGTCTGGATGGACCAGCACCTCAACCAAAGACACCGTAGATCGTGAGGACTCGGCAGGCAGAGTCAAAAACCGGAGCCGCAGCACCTGCCAAATGGGCCTGAAACGGCGCGGCGGCCAGAGCTCCCACAACACACAATCACACATGGCTCATAAAAATCCAAAACCTGGACAAATTAAATAAAAAAATATAAAAAAAGTCGCTGTGCCGACTGCGAGCACTAGGCCGCCGCCGTCCTCTCATCTCACCTGGATCCTCCGCCGCAGCCGGATCCTCAGCTGGCTGCTGCCGCCGCCACAGAGCTGGCCCCTCCCTCACGGGCGTGGATTTGTTCCCCTCTTGCTGGTACAAGTAATCCCACTAGCTCTCGACTCCTACCTTCCATGGACAGACTCCCTTGTTCCAAGATTTAGTTTTGTTCTCAGGATCAAAACCAAAGCTTTCTTTCTTGCTATTCAGTCTGTCGCGGATTTTTGCCCTGCAATTGATCTGAATCTACATGTGAATGGTTGTTTTTTTGTTCTGCGCCCAAGATCGACATAAATTGATACCTCCAAGATGCAGATGCAGTTTATTTTTTCGAAATGTTTTGCGGCTCAACTGTAGGATCCGTAGTTCGTCCGTCCGTGTCTGCATGACTCTTCGATGTCAATTTGTTTTCTGCAAACATACTCGCTTTGGGCAGATAGCTTAAGCCTGGACCTCTTTGTTACTTGTTGACTTTCTGTTCAACCATCCTGGTCGGCTAGAAGTTTCAATGGCAGTCACTCCGTATTGTTGAGTAGCTCCAAATGGCTGGCGACTTGGTTTGCTGGTTGGAAGGGGGTTGTATTGTTGAACCTGGAAATCGGATGCATCTGGTATTGCTATCTGCCAATGGTCTATTGATTGGATCCGTCTTCTTGCTATGCACTGAACCAAAATCTTAATAAGATTTTTTTTTTTTTTTTTGTCAATGCCTGTTGCTGAACAATTTTTTTAGGTATTGATTACTAAATTTTGGGCATAATAACAATAAAAGGCAGCACATATTTAAATATTTTGGAAATGATATACTTTTGAAAATAGGTGTTTGTGATTTGGATGATATTCATTCAAGGATTCATTAGTTACAGCATTAACTAGTTACATTAATCTTGTCTGTTTTGGTAGGGCTGTGTATACTTTTTCCACTTCACAATTCCTCACTCCCCTCTCTGCCAAATGGTTGTTGCGTCTTCGTGCAAGTGGTTGTGGAGTCCATCTTCATGCCTGGTGCAGCCAATACACTCATAACCAGCATTGTGGAAACCCTTACCTGTAGCAACTCATGGATCCTCACCATGGACTGGCCAGTGTCAGCACCATGCACTCCGTTGCCATCAGAATGGGAGTCAGATTCAGATGCATGGCTGTATCACCCTCGTCATTAGCAGAGGTTGCAAGGCTACCTCCTCATTGCTGCTGTTCATCCAGGGACAACTCAAGTTCCCTTCCTCTTCCAAGTTGGCATGTGTGATGTGGTATTGATTCTAAATAAATCCACGCCGTTAGCAGGATATATTTTATTTATTCTTGCTTTTGGTTTGAGAAAGCCTGTGCCTTTGTTCAAAATCAATGCAAATTATCAAGTTTCGTTTCCTTCTTCCTAAGTTTCAGGTTGTTTTACACTTCTGTGTGGTTTGCTCATGCTTTGTCTGTTTACAGTCCTCCAAACAAATTGATTAGTTAGCTCAAGCTGTTTATGTCAGTGTTGATTTCCCATTCCCTTTTATATTTGTCCTGGTCTAACCATATACAATCTTAGAATTAAGAAAGATATAATGTTATTTATATCCTATTCTCTAGAACCCTTGGTTTCTGGCGCTGTGGTTTCTTTGTCTATTTTAGCTTATTATCTGCAAACTTATCTGTATCAATAATCTAAAATGACTCTGGGAACAACATTGTTCATGCTTATTCATTCATTGTCCTGTGCGATGCAGGCATCCCCTGAATGGATTTTTTCACTGAGTATGGTGAGGGAAACAGGTACAAGATAGAAGAGGTCATAGGAAAAGGAAGTTATGGTGTGGTTTGCTCTGCTTTGGACACCCACACTGGCGAAAAGGTTGCAATAAAGAAGATAAATGAAATATTTGAACATGTGTCTGATGCAACACGTATACTTCGTGAGATCAAGCTGCTTCGGCTCCTGCGACATCCAGATATTGTAGAAATAAAACATATTTTACTTCCTCCATCAAGGAGGGAATTCAAGGATATATATGTTGTGTTTGAACTCATGGAGTCTGATTTACACCAAGTTATAAAGGCTAATGATGACTTGACTCCAGAACACTATCAATTTTTCCTGTACCAATTACTTCGAGGATTGAAGTACATACATACAGGTAACTAGTTATTTATTCTCATTTGAAAAATGTTTTCTTTACATATTTTAACCTTTTTCTTCATGGAATGATTTTGCTATAAGTAAATGGTCCTCTGTCATCAATAGTCATTATGTTTTAGATGCATGCAATTTTCATCAGTATCCTTTTTGTTTTCCACATGTTAACCATAATTGTTGTTTTAGGAAAAACCTTTTTGGGTTTAATTTACTATGCTACCTGATGGGCTGGATCCAAGTAAGCTTAGCTAATAGGCCAGCTAAAAATCATCCAGCGACCCTGTTCCGCTAGGCGCCAGGCGGATTCTAGGCGCTGACCCTTAGCCTAGCGCCTAGGCGGGATTAATCGCGCCTATGCGCTCCTAGGCGTTTTTTCTAGGCGGTGGCTAATATATTGGCAATATGTGCCACCAAGTGTCAGGACTGCTTACACGTATAACTTAGGATCACAACCAACGAGGAGTGTTTTTTTAACATAGGCTTGTTTAAATTTGCTCCCACAGGGACTTGAGTTCAGTACTTGGGGTTCTATTTGAGCAGTGCTAGTCACATGGTTGTGATTTGTCATATGCTGTATATGAAGTATTTTCCTTGTAGGAGGATTTTCCAAAATTTTTGTAGGAATATAAATAACTGACTCTTGCAGAACTCTTTTGTAAATACACCATTTTATCTTGTTCTGGTCATTAGCGTCAATATCAATTAATCCAGTGCATTCTATTCATTGTTTTTTTGCACAGCAAATGTGTTTCACCGAGACCTAAAACCAAAAAAATATTTTGGCCAATGCTGATTGCAAGCTTAAAATATGTGATTTTGGACTTGCAAGAGTAGCTTTCAATGATACTCCTACTGCCATCTTCTGGACGGTACAAAAAAACTTTTTAACTCATGGATAAAAACACATTAATGTTATACATGCCCATCAATTTACCATTTATTGTTTAATCTACTTTTAGGATTATGTTGCAACAAGATGGTACCGAGCTCCTGAGCTATGTGGATCTTTTTTTCTCTAAGGTTAGTGATCTGATGACTGATGAATCCTCACGTTTGAATGTCATTGATTTTTTTCCTGTTATGTTAATCTGGTGAACATGTCTAGGATCCTGTAGTTCTGAATTTCATAATGTTTCTAGTTCTACCTGATGTGATTGCTTGTATACATTGACTAAGCTGTAAGCCTGTAAAATATAATCTTTGTGCGTATCGTGACATCTGTAATCACTTTACTTTTCTAATGTATGTACATGTTATTTGTTCAATTTGCTTCACCTTAAATTTCTCACATTCTTCTCTAGCAAATATTATTATACTACTATTGTTACTATTACTAATACTCTTTGCTTTGTACCCTGTTATGTTTTTGGTAGCTTGTGTTCGAATAAAAGGTTCTTCTGTGTTTTTGTTTCTCTGTGCATAAATTGGATGCTGCATAGTTCCGAGTTTTGCATTCTAGATGTTCTCTGGAGCATTATTGAACATTATATGTTTTGAATTGTTGCAGTATACTCCAGCAATAGATATATGGAGCATTGGCTGTATATTTGCAGAGCTTTTAACTGGAAAACCTCTCTTCCCTGGGAAAAATGTGGTACATCAACTTGATATAATTACAGATCTCCTGGGGAACACCATCTCCTGAAGCAATCTCTAGGGTGGGTATTTTTATTACATATAACAGAGTCGCTTGTCATCTTCAGTTACTTTCTAATGATTTTTTTGGTACATGTACTCTTCATGGAACAGATTCGAAATGAGAAGGCCAAGCGTTACCTGAGCAGTATGAGGCGGAAAAGGCCAATACCGCTTACTCAGAAATTTTCGAATGCTGATCCACTTGCATTACGTTTATTAGAGAAGATGATAGCTTTTGATCCGAAAGATAGGCCAAGTGCAGAGGAGGTATACATTTTTTTTTGAATAATCTGCTTGTTTTCCTATCAAATAGCCGCATCTGTCCTCTGAATGTTAAAAACATCTAATTGACCTTGTACATTCAGGCCCTTGCTGACCCATATTTCAAAAAAACATAGCCAACGTGGATAGAGAACCATCAGCACAGCCTGTGACAAAGCTGGAATTTGAGTTTGAGAGGCGGAGGATTACCAAAGATGATATAAGGGAACTCATCTACAGAGAAATTCTGGAGTATCATCCAAATATGTTGAGAGAATTCCTTGAGGGGACCGAGTCAACTGGTTTCATGTACCCAAGGTGTGTTGTCATGCCAAGTTTCTTTTTTTCTCATTGCATCAAAATATTTGGCTGAAGTCCCTGTTAGTTGGGTGTTTTTGTGTGTTATCTCCTATTAATGCAATGATGCACAGCTTCCCTGCATGTTTGTTAAAAAAAATATAAATTTAGACTGTCTAGTTCTTTGTTAAACACTCTTACGTGTTTTTTATCTTATTATTACAACTATTTTTTAAATGAATACTAGGATGGCACAGTTAGCACATACTACCTCCATCCCAAAAAAAGTCTGATGTTTAAGTTTCATCTGAAGTCAAACTATCTTAAGTTTGACCAAGTTTATAGAGAAGGTCAGCATAGTCTACACCAAATAGGCAAATAGGTATACTAGCAAGTATTGTTTTCTCCAACACGTAGGGAGAGCTGCGTATCTTTTATATTAAGAAGAAATATACTATGCAAATATTATCCATGATGAATTTAATGGTGCTTATTTGGTAATATAAATATTGTTTATTTGTATATAACTTCAGAAAAAGTAGAATGCCATTTTTATTTATTTTATTATTATTACTCTCTTTTTTTTTGGGGCGGGTGGGTGGGTGGGTGGGTGGGTGGGTAGTAATTGGTAGTTAACTGTTTTGCAGATGTAATGAATAATTGGGGAAAAGTAATTGCAGGAAACTACATTCAAATGAACATTTTGGTGTGTCATGCATACAGTTTTTAAACTCAATTTATCTGGAGAGTAACAAACACAGATCAGAGTAGACTTAAATATTTTGTTGTGTTGAAGTGTGAGGAGTGATGGTTCAATGAACTGGGCTCTGCTACATCATTGCACTAAACTGAATTGCATTACTCTGCTTGCAGTGCTGTGGACCATTTTAAGAAGCAATTTGCATATCTTGAAGAACACTACGCAAAGGGTTCAACAGCAACTCCACCTGAGAGGCAACACAACTCTCTTCCAAGGTAATATTTCCATTCCCCTGTGTCTGGATGGGGTGGGGGTTCGGGGTTTTTCGCCGGGTGAGAAGGCGACTTCTTCTCATTTAAAAGCTGCGGCGGCAGTCTTAACTGCCCCGGTCGAAGTTTTTTTATATTTCCATTCCCTCTTGTGACTTAATTTAACTAAAAACCTAACACTTGTCTGAGTGCATCTTGACACTTGTGCATAAACAGGCCTTGTGTGTTATATTCGGATAATCGAAATAAAAGCACAGCCAATGTCATGGAGGATCTTTCCAAGTGTGTAATCAGAGATGAAACGCAGAGGGGGCAGCTAGATTCTTCCTCTATTGGTGCAAGTAGAGTTCCTCAAGGTGAGCAAGTGTAGCCTCCAAAAAGCAATTGGCACATCATCATTGCTAACAACATAAAGTAATATCTTTTGATATACATCAATTATATTCAGAACTCAACCAATTCCTATTTAGCAGCATGTGTTCCATTCATCAGTTAAGTCATGTTTGTTTAATTTGTTCATGGTCTACTCCCTGGTGTCATGCAAATAGGCTGCTCTGGCCTCTAAATTATACTTCCTCATTATGATGTTATGGACATGGTCATTCCGCATGGTGCATCTTGGACTGCTGTTTTCTAGTTTCTATATACTTATGATACCGCATGATGTATCCTGGACTTGTTTTTTTTTTCTATCTAATGATTTTTTTTTCTATGCTCTTTTGTGGATTGGTAGCTGGTGCTACAAGGCCTGCTAGAGTGGTTGGCTCTGCAATGCGATATGGTAACAGTCCATCATCTGCTGTCAACCAATATGAACAGAGAAGGACAGCTAAAAACCCATCAATTGGTATTACTGGTGTTTCACCTAGGGGCTCATACTCCAGAACAATTCCTAACTGCAAGAGCGAAACAAGCGAGGCTGACAGGATTGATGCAAGCCAAACTAGACAGACAAAGCCATACATCCCGAACAAACTACCTACTACAGTAGATGGCCGGAATGGTCACTGGTAGGATTACCTGCAATCTACCAGCAAACTTAACAAAAAATCTGCGGATCTCTTCATATGGTATCTCTGTGACATCCTGACACAGTTAAAGATGACATTCTGTACAGAGTAAGCATTTTTCTGGGACACAGTCAGAGCTGAACTATAATTCAAGCAGTGGCTGTGCTTGGTTCCACTTAGATTCAGCCTTCGCTAGCTGATTGATGATTCAGATTAATCATGTACGGTGTATAGTAGAATATTGTGGTAGGCAGGAAGAGGCCGATAGCCTACTACTGACATAGCTTTATTCTTGGAACTTTACACGCTGTCTAATCGTTTTTGTAACATGTAACGTTGAGATTGAATTCGGAGAAATACTGTACTGATTCTTGTAGCTTTCCATTCGAATTTAATAACAATCACCTATTTAGTTTTACAGTGGAATATTAGAAGACGTCAATTTGTGTACTTGTATCAAGCTTTCTCTGTAACCTATGGTTGTAATTTAAGTAGAGAGCAGTGATAGCTATGAAGAATGGATCCACGTGGAATGAGATTGCTCCCATGACTCAGTCCAAACAAACTCATAGGCTCGAGATTAGGATCAAATGGCTCGAGAACCGGTCTTGTGACGCAATCCAAAAACACTTACATATATGTCACTTCTTGTCACTTCTTCTACCCATTCCATCTAGTATGCCTCTCCTAGAAATTACTATTGGTAGAGTGGTGGTAACTCCATGAAAAGAATATAATTCTAGCCATATCTTTAGTTAGAATTTCTAAAGTTGTACCAACTTTATAGAAAATAATATTAGTATTTATATCATAAAATAGGCAAATATCAATAGCATCTATCTATAATATAGTACATTCTCAGGGAACGTTACTATATTATAGATGTTATTGTCATTTTTTTTTTTTTTTTTTTTGAAATGAGTTTTTCTTAAACTCGATTTTATGGTATTGTCATTGTAAAATTAGATATAGTTTTAAAATTTATAGAAACAAAAAAGTAGATATGTAACGTTCCAACATTTGTCCATTGCTTTTGATAAATGTTTGATAGTTTTGTTTCTCCCGTTGCAACGCACGGACATATTTACTAAGTAACACTTATTTGATATTTTCAATAGTGACATTTTTTTTTTAATAAAATGGTTTGATTTGATACTAGAATTGTTTTCTTTTTCCGAACGGATGGAACGACTTTGGGCTAGGTAAAAGTGTTAGTGTGGCAGTCTGGCTTATCAGTGCATTTTCCAGCGGGGTTCCACTTCCATGTTGATCGCTAATGGAGGAAGTTTTCGTCTCTCTCCTTGAATGGTGGCTGAAATAGTGAGATGTTACCCGAAATAGAGCAACGAATGGAGGAAGCGGGCAACGCCAAATCTCCCGTGCATGCCGCGAACGGCCGGTTCGTCATCATTCATCAGTTTCTAGGAAAAGAGCAGAAAAGTAATGGCAAACCAAGAGATTTGGAATGTGTCCGCCTGATCCCGACCTCATTCTCTCCATCGCACTTTGATCCGGCGATCGACAGCGACGACCCAGTTGGATCGATTGAATCCAGTTGAAGCTAATTAAGCCTCGATTCATTCACTCGTTGATCTGAGCCCAACCGATCGAGCGGCGGCGACATGGCGCGGTCGAGCGCGGACGACATGGAGCTGAAGCGCGGGTGCGAGGCCGGGATCCTCGCCAAGGGTGACCGTGACAAGGTGGTGATGTGCATGCGCGTCGTCAAGAGCCGCGGCAGCGGCGGCGGCGGCGGCGGCTGGACCAAGGGCAAGCTCATCCCCCGCCACAATATGGCCAAGCCCCGCGTCCTCGCCGTCACCAGTCAGTATCATCCATCCCACTCCTCTCCTCGCTTCCAGTGCAATCCATTCACGTTCGTTCCAAACCATGATATGACGACGTGCTCATCCATGCCACTCGGTGCGTGCGTGGCGCAGCCAAGGTCAAAGGGCCCAAGACCAAGTCGTTCCTGCGGGTTCTCAAGTACTCCAATGGCGGCGTCCTCGAGGTGCGTCATCTTCTTCTTCTTCTTCAGATTTTTTTAATTGTAAAGATGGATTATTCTGATTGCCCATATGTACATGCATGTATGTATCAGCCGGCAAAAGTGTACAAGATCAAGCATCTCCACAAGATAGAGGTCGCCCAAAACGATCCCAGCGGCTGCACCTTCGTCTTGGTATGCTACTTTCCCATTGCATATATTCATGTTCTCAGAAGATCAATGGACCCAGAGTATTTTAACGGTGGCTCAGATTTCAACTCTAGGAACTGGTTGAAATTGAATTGCAATGGTTTCTAAGCGAAGCACATATATGTTCTCCATTGCATATATTCTATCCTTGTCATGACAAATCGACTGTTGTCCTTTTTCTGGAAATTAAACTGTTGTTCAGGGGTTTGATAACCTGAGAAGCCAGAGTGTCGCACCTCCACAATGGACCATGCGCAACAAAGAGGACAGGTGAGGCATCAACACCACGATTCCTAGACCATCCTGCTAGCTCCTGCATGCCACCTCAGTTCAAGGCTGTTATCTTTTGCAGGAACCGCCTGCTGATGTGCATCCTCAACATGTGCAAAGAGCACTTGGGAAGCATCCCCAAAGTCGTTGGCATGGACGTTGTCGAGATGGCTATCTGGGCAAAGGTATCATGTCTCTTGCTTAATGAGGCTTTGCCGGTACATGTCTTTCTTTTGGTGTATGGTTACAGTGACCAAGTTGGTTCTGAATGTGTGCAATGGTTGGTATCAAATACTTAAACGACAGTAAAAACCTGGCAATGTGATTGCATAATAATCATTCCAAGCAATATAATGGTAAAATGTATCAAATATTGCACATGGTGCGGGTAAGACTTGATGCTAAATATACCCTTCCCTGCACTCGCGCGGTGCGCGGAGCCTACGGCACTAGGTACCCCTTTTTAATATAATGGTAAAATGTATCAAATATTGTTCTCACATGATATTGTCATAAGACCTTTATGTTTGTCACTTTAATCTCCATCAGTACGGAACACGTGTGATGATGATGGAAAACCATGCTTTGGAACCTACTCCCTCCGTCCCCACCGAAGTTTGTCACCCCCGATTCCGCGCCATCTTATTCGATGCTTCGCCTTATTCAAATTTTTTGCACAAATATAATTTATTTTGGTACGACTTATTTTATCAATGAAGATACTTGAATATTGATTAATTTATTTTATAATTTGCATAAATATTTTGAATAAGACGGATGGTCAAACATGAAGTTTAAAAGTCAAAAACGATTTAACCCATGGGACAGAGGGAGTATCTTCTAGGGCTATGCTCTTCCTGCAATTTTAATTATAAATTAGATATCACTAATTCCACATGTAATATCTTATGTTTTCCTTTTTTTTACTTGCCAAAGGGGTCCTAACCTAATGGTTAGGACACTCAAGCTGCACTCCACAACGACTCCCCGTGTGAGCGAATTTCGTGATGTGGTTGAAAAAATCCCTCGTCGCTAAGAGCCGGCCCAGCCCCGAAAGGATCGAGATGTGGGCTCTGGTTGGTATACCGCCCCGGGGGTTATGGTGTTTCCAGCCTAGGTCCTCTCTAAAGGATTGAGGATCGTAGTTCCCATGGGCTAAAAGGCTCCTAGTGTCGGCGGGACTAGGGTTCGAGGATTTTCGGTCCGGGAAACCGAGGTTTCTTCTTAAGAATAATGCCTGAGGCGTCTTTCCCCATCCGACCGAAGTTTTTTTTTTTTCGGGGGGCTTGAACCCCGAACCTTCCTGTTACATGGGCGGTAGAGCACTAGCACTTGCACCAAGTCCGCCCTTCATATTGCACATGGTCGCGGTAAGGCTTGGCGCTAAAATACCCTTCCTTAGACCCCATGTAAAGGGAGAGCCTACAAGACTTGGGTATACCCCCACTTGTGTCATTATTACTTTGGATGTTACATGAGATTGCAATATATTTTTGGCGAAGTGGCTCTTTTACAGAGTATTGTAAATGGGGATATTTTTCCTTCGGTAGAACAAATGCTAATAAAATAAAAAAACCAGCTACAAATTAAACAATTTTTTAGGACAACTCACAAAACGTTTTCAATATTTACATGACAATAAAAAACCTTTCCACAACAATATTACATGTAAATTGTTTCCACTACACAATTTTTTTGAAATTAGTTAAGATATTTGAAATGTATTTTCATAAAAATGGATACAATTTATTTTCAATCCTATTTGCAGAACTTTAATACAATTTTTTTAGTATTTTTTGTTTAGAGAAACATGTCACGAGTGGCTAACAGGTGCGTATGGGTCTGGGTGCGTGTGTTGGGCATCTCGAAATAATGAACCCCTCCTCGTTGAGGCTTTTACCTGCGTACCATTATGATAAAAGCTCCCGACCTATATACCACTAAAAACTTTGCCGCACTCAGATACCATCGGCCAAGTGTAACTTGTCCCCCTATACCACTGGGCCCACTTTGCATGCTAACGGTGTCAATTTGTGATGGAAAAAGACTCGAATGCCCTCCCTCTCTGATATATGCAGAATTTTTACAGGGAGCTATCAGTAAGATTTATAGGACACTTATACGGTGAACTTATAATATAGAAAGTGGAGGGCTAAACTGCAAAAGCGATCTTCTTCAACCTTGGGCCATTGTCGACTGCGCACGCGTGCAGGAGAGGGGATGCTCCGTCCCGGCCACCGCTGGCGGCGTGGCACGGGCACGCGTGAGCTCCGCCCCGGCCAATGTGGACGACACGTCGGCGAGCTCCCGCGCTGGCCACCGTGGACGGCGTGGGCACACAAGAACGCGAGCGGCGCGGCACGCGGGCTCACGAGAGACGTGGCGTGGCGCGGGCACGCGAGGGGGTCTCGCCGGCGGCCTGCTCACCGCAGCAACCTTGCGCGTGCCCGCAGCTGCCGCGACGCCGACCTCCCGCGCGCGCCGGAGAAGAGGCCTCGGTGGGTGGAGTGCAGGGGCGCTCCTTCGCGGCGCAGACGAGGGACGGGACCGAGCCAGGCAGCGGCGCTCCTTCCTTGCAGCGGCAGGGGCTGGGGCCGGGGGCGCGGCGTCTGGGGCTGGGGCCGGGAGGCGGCTGCAGGCGCCGTCCGCCGCGGCTGCACGGGCCGGGGCGGCGCTCCTCCTCTTCCTCTTCGCGGCCGGGGCGCGACGCTCCTCCTTCTCGGGCGGACGAAACACGAAGAGGACCGAGCGGTCTCGAGTCGGGGCCGAGCGCTCCGGATAAGGTGGGTTTCTTTTTTTTTTACTCGTTCCTAAAGGGTAGGATGGACACTTCTAATGTTGGGCCCCACATGTCAGGTTATGGAAACGTTAGGAATCGAACTAACACGAACAGAGTGCAGATAGGGGGACAAGTTACAGCGGGCCGATGGTATCTGAGTGCAAGAAAAGTTTTTTAGTGACACGCGGTCATGGAGCTTTTATCAGAATGGTACACAGGTAAAAGGTTCCTCCTCATTCCATCTCTCTGAACTTTGCTGTTCTCTCCCCAAATCCCCATTCCAGCTCTTCAATGAACACAGTGTGGCGGCGATGGTGGAGTGGCACCTAAAGGCGGCGGTGGCGGTGGGTTCTGGGAGTGAGAGCGCGCTGTAGCCATGGTGGAGCAGGGAAAGGGAAACGGGGACGGCGGCGCCAGTGGAGAAGAGAGCTTCGACTGCCTGCGGCTGTCAGTGAGGCCGTGGCTTGGGTAGCGGGCCGCCATGTTGGCTGTCGTACCGTTGCCACCTCCACCATCTCACTGACAGCCACAGGCAGACATTCCTGTAGTGCAATACCATAGCCCATGGCGCCTGGAGCCATTGCTGAGAGATGAATGGGCCTATCGCTTTGCTGCATAATAAAGTTGAGGATACGTTTTCTCTAACGAAAAAGAGATGAATGAGAATGAGCCCAGCTGGCTGCTGCATGGTAGCTCACCAGCAATCCATGCAGGTTTCTGCCTAGAAGGTGTTTGACGAAATGCTTTCATACAAAGAATTTTTGTATTGGGCCAGTCAAAGCCTATCGTCCTTGTCATAGGGGCACAATGATACTTTCAACTGTGGTGTGTAAAACAATACCAACAGATTTGCAATTAGTTGTCCTTTTTCCTGGTCACATTTTATGCAGCTGTAATGCATAGTCATACTAGATTATCCACTGGTTAAAATTACTAGACTGTGATCTACATGTTTGAGTACCTTATTTGTGTCTCTGCATATATACTTTGCTTTTGACTGTGGATTCTATAAGCATAGGTAAAAGGATTGTTAGCATTCTATAATTTAGGAGAAAACTACAGCAAAGGATTGTGGCATTTTTTGTATATAAGATTGTACTAATTTTTTCTGTAACAATGAATTATATTTCAGAACACTCAAGCAAAGGTTACGCAAGTGATCAGTAAAGATGGGCCTGTGGAATCACTAGTATTAGAGGCTGATGAATCGCATGTTATCGTTGAGAAGGACCTGGTTTCTCAGGTAGAAGAGGAGGACATTGAGACTCTTCTTGGCAAGTAAGTTACATGAAATTACCTAAGATATCTTCTTGGCAGTTGGCATGCCACCTTCTGTGCTTGCAGAGCCTGATCATTCAGTTTATCTGTCTTGTGCCAATTGTTTGGATATGCTGGACTCCTGGACTAATACCTTAACATGTTGTCTCATACCAGCTCACTATAACATGAAATTGCAGTGAAAATATCATGAGTGCCATTGTGTGCCACTAATGTTTTGGCACGAGTGCAAATGGGATCTTTATGTGCCTATGGTTTAATAACTTTGCTTGACAATATAACTGATGCAGATAACTCCTTTTTTCCAGTTATGTTATGGCCATTGGTGAAGCAGAGGCTTTTTCAGAAAGGATGAAGCGTGAACTTGTAGCTCTAGAATCTGCAAATGTTTATGCCCTGATGGAAACTGAATCTGTTGTAGAAGAGGTATGTGCTCTTCTTAACCTTTTTAGACTAAGGAATATAAAATTCTGGCCTTTAACATCCACGAATGGATGTGTACAATTATTTAATACAGACATATGGTACTTAGACTACTCCCTCCACCTCAAAAATAAGTGCACATCTCATACTTTGATGAGTCAAACATTCTCAAGTTTGGCTATATTTTTATAAAATAATATTATCATTTGTATCTTTAAATTGATTTACTATGAAAGTAGATGATGTGGATTTATCTAGTGATGTTTGTTTGAGATCTAAACACTAATACTTTTTTGTATATACTTGGTCAAACTTAGAATTTGTTGACTCCTCAAAATGCAGAGATGTGCACTTATTTTGGGATGGAGGGGGTACACTTTACCACAAAGATGAATGAATGTGTACAATTATTCAATACAGACACATAGTACTTAGACTACACTTTACCACAAAGTAATACAAAGTTTAAGACACAAGACTAATAACGTAGGCTTAAGCCTCGATCCTATTCTGATTTCGCCAGCCAATTTGTTGAGCAATTCCAGCATCAAAGCCTCCAACAATAGACTGCAGTCCTCTAGAGAAGTGCAGTGCTTCTGAACAAACTCAATGCTCTACAAGGAAGAGTTTTGGCAAGCCCCTTATCCTCATCTAAATTATTCCTCCTTCTAGCGTCCAGAAATGAGAGGCTCACTTTGATCTGTTAACACCACATAGCAAGCCAGGAGACGAGCTGGAAGGACGCCAAGTGCTTGCTACGAAGGCCCTTGAGTCCCTGAATCGGCACCTCAGCTAGCTTATCTTGCCATCGTTGACTCCAACTGGAGCTAGCCGAGGCTTTCACCCAGTCAACCCACCCCAACCCGAAAAAAAACACCACATATGGACTAAAGGATGGTCCAGCAGTGTTGGTGGCTAGGTCCATTTGCTGCCCGAGCGAGCGACCTGGGACCACCTCTTGCACAAGTTGCTGGAGCCATGCCTCATCATCCGGGGCTACCGCGGATGCGGGTGCAACGCTAATTAGTGCCCCTTTAAGCGCCTCATGCCACCATTGCCAAGGCAAGCCACGTTCAGATAACGAGCGAGGAGAAAACTCCCATTACGTTCGTGCGGTGCTAAACTTCCTGGTCATTGCTGCTGTCAAACGGCGCCACAGGCTTGGATCCTACCGCCAACTTCTAGCCCAACACGGGGTTTGCATGCATTGGTACATCCGCCCGCACATCGCTAGCACCTCACCGTCATGCCCGCAACACGGAACAAAGGCCCGTTAGACATGTGTCTCTTATTACGTACAAGCCTGGTTATGTTGGGATGAGTTGTGTTTGGCAGTATAGGGTAGAGTTGGAGTCAGACTCTTTAACCCGACTACGTCATAAATATGAGAGGAGGGTTATTGTAACAATGGCAACAGACTAATGGGAGGGCGACATCACCGTGTCGTCATGCCCTGAGGATGTAGGCTTCGAATGAACATTGTTACCAAATATTGTGCCACTAGTGTCATATGTGATGTTGCATGTTCGTCTCGGTAAGATCCGTGATAGGAACTCGATCCTACCACGGATGGTGCGGAGGTTGTAGTCGTGAGAGATCGGCTGGCTGGGGCTTGAAGCGAGACTTACAGGCCGCGGCGCCGTGTTTGCTGCGAGGAAGAAGAAAGGAGGTGGCTAGGGTTGAGGGGGGGAGTCGGGCTCCCAAGGAAACCGCAACAATAAGTTGCTATCGGCTTAAACGTTTCCGTAATCCATCGTTTACAATATATAGTTCTCTCTCTTAATTCTAATCAATCTCTAATAATTCTATAATTCTATAATAATTCTATAAATATAAATTGGGCCTAGCCCATGAGCCTTGCGCCTCTGCCTTGACCAGCGGCTCCTCCTAGCCACCGGTGGGGCTACGGCGGCGATACGGGAGGCCGGTCATAACATCTCTCCCCCCTGCACAAACAGCTCGCCCTCGAGCCGGAAGTCGGGAACTCATGCTTGAAGTCCTCCGGGAGCTCCCACGTCGTCGCCCTCGGGTGGCGTGCCATGCCACCGCACCAAAACATGCCAATTGCCGCGTCGGCCGCTTGAGCCGCCGGCCGCCGCGGACGACGGTTGCGGAGAGAGCCGCCCATCGAGCACCGGTGGCAGAGAGCCTGCAGCCGCTGGTGGGTCACCACGGTGACGCCGGGAGTGCCACATGGAACACATCATGCAGCCTGGAGCCCGGAGGAAGATGAAGACGATAGGCCACCGAACCGAGCTTCTCAGCAACCTGGAAGGGGCCGGCATAGCGCGGCCCGAGCTTGCCCTTGGCACGGGGGTCCAGCGAGTGGGTGGTGCGGTGGAGCAAGCGCAGCCACACCCAGTCGCCCACCTGAAACTCCTCGTCGCGGTGGGCAGCATCGTAGTACTTCTTAGCGACCTGCTGGGCTTGAAGAAGGCGCTGCCGCACCTGGTCCAGCACCTCCTCCCGCGAGGTCAGCATGGAGTCCACCAGCTCGGTCCTGGCTGTCCCTGGGCGGTAGGGCAGCAGTGGCGGTGGCAGCCGGCCGTAGACGACCTCGAACGGGGTGGCGCGAAGAGCGGTATGGAAGGAAGTATTATAGCAATACTCCGCCCAAGAGAGCCACTCCACCCAAGCCCGGGGTCGATCACCTGTCACACAACGCAAATACATAGCAATGACCTTGTTGACGACCTCGGATTGGCCGTCGTGTCAAGGGTGGAACCGTGCTCATCTTGAGTTTGACGCCGGACATGTTGAAGAGGTCGCGCCACACGTTGCCGGTGAAGACGGGGTCCCGGTCGCTCACAATGGAGGCCGGAAATCCGTGTAGGCGTACGACGCCGTCGAAGAACGCGCGCGCGACGGAGGCCGCCGTGTACGGATGCCCCAGCGGGATGAAGTGGGCATATTTGGAGAAGCGGTCGACGACGGTGAGGATGACCGACTTCCCATGTACCTTGGGCAGCCCCTCGATGAAGTCTATCGAGATATCCGCCCACACTTGGGACGGTACCTCGAGGGGCTGCAACAGCCCCGCCGGCGGCAACGTCTCGGTCTTGTTCCGCTGACAAATAGCACAGGACCGCACCCAGGCCTGGACCAGGGTGCGATCACGCGGGAGGTAGAAATCATTTGCTGCGGCCGGTGAGCGTCTTGGATGCCCTCGTGCGGCCGAAGGGCGCGCAGCGGAGGACTGGTCGCTGAGGTCGCCATGGTCGGGCACGAAGACGCCGCGTGTCCCATGGAGAGGAGGCCGCCACCGGGGCGCCAAGGGCGGGCAAGTCGCCGGCTGCGGCTGCTTGTGAGGCGCCGCCGCCCTTCGCCGGTGGCGGCGGTCGCCGCACGGATGTCGATCCCGCAATGCAAGGAGGGCGGGGAGATGGCGTAGAGGGCCCCCGGCGTCAACCGGGCTGGACAGCGCCGTCTCCTCGGCATCACGGCGCGACAGAGCATCGGCCACCGTGTTCAGCGCGGTCGGTACTCCACGTGAAGTCGGCCGAATAGCTTGCTAAGCCACCGGTGCCGGGGACGAGAGAGCCGGCGATCAAGTAAAAATTTCAGGCTATAATGATCGGTGCGAACCGGGAAGGTGCGCCCAGAGGTGGGGCGCCCGGTGGCGAAACGGCTCGCACGGGCCGATGAGCTCCCTCGCCGCACGCCGCCGCCTTGAGGTGTCGGGCGCGAACGGCTTGTCGGAAGTAGGCCGGGCCGGCGCTGCAGTGGAGCACCGCACCAACCCCACCCGACGCGTCGCGATCCACCACGAAGGGCCGGGAGAAGTCCGGCATCCGAGGACCGGCCTCGCGGGTGAGCGCCCTTGAGCGCCGTGAACGCAGCGCCTCCGCGCCGCCGCCCCATGCGGCACGCGCCACGCCGCAGGGCGTGTCGAGGCGCGGGCGATGAGGCCGGTCGCGGATGTACTTCCGGTAGTACCCCGCAAGCCCGGGAGCCGCGCGCGCCCGCGTGCCGGCGGGGTTGCGCCGCCGCCACCGCGACCACCTTGTCGGCGTCCATGGCCACGCCGCTGGGAGATCACGTGGCGGGGGTAGGCCACCGAGAAGGCGTCCCGAAAGAGCACTTGAGCGCTTGAGGTGCGAGAGTGCTCGCGGAGTGCCCGGAGGACGAGTGCCGAGGTGCCGCGATGCTCGCCCGGGAGGTCTTTGTAAATCAAAATATCATCAAAAAGACCAGCCAGACAAATTTCCGGAGGTAGGGCGCGGGACGTCGTTCATCAAGGCTTGGAACGCCGCCGAGGGCGTTGGACAGCCCGAACGGCATCACCAGGAACTCATAGTGGCCGTGGTGGGTGCGGAAGGCGGTCTTGTCGATGTCGCCCGCATGCATCCGCAAGATCTTTGGTGATAGCTGCATCGCAGGTTTTGGAGAAGAAGCGAGCCCCATGCGGCTCGCCCCGGGAGCTCGTCGACCACCGGATCGGGAACTTGTCCTTCGACGTCTTGGCGTTGAGCGCCCGAAGTCGATCTGAAGCGCCAGAGCGGTCCGGCTTCCGGACGAGCAAGACCGGGGCGAGAACGGCGATGTGCTCGGCCGGATGATACCTGGGCAAGCATGTCCACAAGACGGGCGCTCCGGCTCGCCCTTCGAGCCGAGGATACCGGTAGGGCGCAACCACCGGTTCCATCCCCGGCAGGAGGTGGATCCGATGATCGCACGGCGCGCCTGGGAGGGAGGCCGGAGGGAGCGTCGAAGATGGGCGCCCGCGCCGCAGAAGAAGACGCCCAAAGATAGGCTCTTTGGTCACCCACTCGTGAGGGCAGCCACCTGCTGCTGTGGTGCCCCGGCGCCCAGGGCGGGCATGCCTTGCCACTGGACCTGTGTGCCCTTGTGCCAGAAGGACACCGTCATGGCTGCAAGGTCCCAGAGGATGGGGCCTAGAGTGCGCAGGAAGTCGACACCGAGTATGAAGTCGAAGGTGCCCAAGTCGATGCTCGCATGTAACAGAAAACAGCGCCCCCGATGACAATGGGAACATTGCGGACGACGCCGGCACACGGCAGCAGGTCGCCGTTGGCCACCGTTACCCGAAAGTTAGCGCCGTCGGAAGGTTCCAGCCCCACGCGGCGCATGGTGCTCCCACGCATGAAGCCGCGGAGTGGAGCGGTGTCGAGGAGAGAGGAGCCGCTCGCCCTTGAGCCGCATGGGGACCACCATGGAGTTGGTCAGGCGGATGCCCGCCATGGCGTAGAGAGGCGACCAATGCATTGACCGCAGCCGCCGGTGGTGGTCCCCTCGGCGCTGGAGCGGCCTCCTCCTCGGTCGCGGCCGGGGGTCCCAGTCCTCCTCGCCCTCGCGGGCCTCCGGGAACATGACCCGCTTGCACCTTTGGTGGCCTCGAACAAAAGGCTCGTCGCAGTTGAAGCATAAGCCGAGGCGACGCCGTTTTGCTTTGCGTTCGCCGGTGTGAGGCGACGGAAGGGAAGGGTCGGCCGGTCGGGCTCCCCCCTGCGGCGTGGGCGCCCCTCGCCGGTGCCACACCGGACGGGGAGGGGCTGGTTCTTCGGTGCGGCCATTGTTGTGGAGGCCGAGCCGGCCGGGACGGCGTCGAGGGAGCATGGCGAGCATTGCGTTGGCACGGAGCTCAAATGCGCGGGCCGGTACATCGCCCGTTGGTAAAGTCCCGGGCGGCGCATGGCTACGCGTCCACCTTGATGGTGGTCGGGAGGCCGCCGACGAAGAGCTCGGCCTTCGCGGGTTGTCCAGTTGCGGCGTGGCACGGGACGGCATTGAAGCGCCCGAGAAGTTCCGCACCGTGGGACCGAACGGTAGACGCGTCAGCCCGCCGGGCGAGAGTCGCGCATGGGAGGGCCAAAGCGAAGATGGCGACTCCTGAACCGACCCCAAGGCGGCATGCCTTCGCTCGCTCCGGAGCGTAGTACAGGCCCTCCGCGCCACTCCACGGATGGTAGGACGCCAACCACGCCCGATCCGAGGCTGGCGTGCGTTGGTCGCGGAAGCCACGCCACGGTGGTTGAGCGATTCGGGGGTCTTCCGAGCCGTCGTAGGTCATGAACTCTAGCTTGTAGAATTTTGGCGGAAGACGATCACCATCGGACGCCGGCGGTGGTGCTGTAGACGCGGCGGTCGAGGGCAGCACACCTCCGGCGAGCGACGAGCCCTGTGGGAGGAAAAGAGCGTGCCGCCCACGCCACCGTAGAGGGTACCCGAGGCCGAACGCCCTCGAGCACGCCCATGGCCGACGTGGTCATGGCCGGCGCTGGATCGGTTGTTGTGATCGGCGCGGCGTAGGGCGGCCGACGCGGCGGTGGCCCCATGGCCCAAGATGGCACAGCGACGGCGCGGCCGGGGCGATTGATCATGTGGGCGGGAGTCCGGTCGGACGGCCGCCGCAGGCGCATGCGTCCCGGGGCTGATGGTGCCGGTGATGGAGCGGGTAGGAACGGCAGCGGTGGGGGTGTGTTGAGCGGCAGCGGCGCATGAGGCCCCATCAGATAGGACTTGATCGCCTGGACGTCGGACTGGAGGGTGTTGATGGCGTTGGCGAAGTGGATGAGGGAGTGCGTGAGCTGCTCGTTGGTCATGGTGGGGATGTTGGGGGTGATGATGGGAGAGCGGCAAAGACGGCCGGACGATGGAATTGGTGGTGGCTGGCGCCGCAGCGGCTGAGTGGAGGCGATCGGCTGGGAGACGGCGGCGGTGGAGGCGGGCATGGAGGTGGATGGGACTGGTGGTGGGAGACTCATGGCTGATGAGACAGGATCGAAGGGCTCTGGTACCAGATTGATAGGAACTCTGATCCTACCACGGATGGTGCGGAGGTTGTAGTCGTGAGAGATCGCTGGCTGGGGCTTGAAGCGAGACTTACGGCGCTGCGGCGCCATGTTTGCTGCGAGGAAGAAGAAAGGAGGTGGCTAGGGTTGAGGGGGAGTCGGGCTCCCAAGGAAACCGGCAACAATAAGTTGCTATCGGCTTAAACGTTTCCAGAATCCATCGTTTACAATATATAGTTCTCTCTCTTAATTCTAATCAATCTCTAATAATTCTATAATAATTCTATAAATATAAATTGGGCCTAGCCCATGAGCCTTGCGCCTCCTGCCTTGACCAGCGGCTCCTCCTAGCCACTGGTGGGCTTACGGCGGCGATACGGGAGGCCGGTCATAACAATCTGCCGCTTCCACATGTGGAGGCTGAGCCTGGAGACTATGATGGGGCTCCTCCTGTACCATAAGAGGGAAGTTTTCCACCAGGAGCATTGCCACTCTAGGGGGCTGCGATTCTTCTTCCCCTTACCGTGGTAGTCGCTCCTGTTATTGTGGGGCTGTTGCGTGTACAGCAGAGATGGAGGGGCACCGCCAGTGCCCGAGGTAGGTTATTGCTGCTGCTAGAGACGGTACACACAGTTGTAACGGATGCTATCACGGTCTCAACGAGGTCGGTGGAGACCATGCCATAGAGCGAAGGGAGGATGACACAGTCCATGGGTGACCAATCCATGAGCGTGGCATCCGGATCATCGGCAAAGACATGGTCAAAGAGGGCTGACAAGTGTCCACACCACTTGTTGTAGTTGGCTACAAAGATGTCGAGAACAAGAAGCATGAGAGTGTGGATGTTCTAGATGGAGACAACTTGAGCGTCAAGGTTCATCATGGCTGCGTCCTCATGGAGGAGGGTAGCACTAGCGTCACCCTGATCGCCGGAGTCGTCGCCATTGACCTTTGGGATCAGGAGGTGAGCAGCGTGAACCTTGGCGGTGTAGGAGAGAGCATCACACATGCATATCTCGGCGGCGGCACGCTCCGTGGTGGTGACGGTTACTTTACGTTCAGTGGTGTCGATCTTGTCAAGGGCATTTGCTCGGACCTGAGCAACCACAGCAGTGGTTACCTTGTCATGAATGGCGGCGGCGGCCTTGCCAGACGTGAAAGCTCTCTCTCGAGATTGTCGCCAGCAGCAGTGGCCTGGACATCGGCGGCAGTGCCTGAAGCGGAGGGGTCTCTGGCCATGGATCAGGGACGGAGGCGCTGCAACACAGGGAATGTGGAGCGCAGGGAGGGTGGATGCACACACAGGGGACCCGGTGCGAGAGAGACGCATTCGAGGGGACAACACGTGAAGGGTTGCGGAAGGAGAGGATCAGATTGATCTGATTTCTTGATACCATGTAAGTTGGAAATTGTAGATTGTATTTCATTGAGCCTTATGGGCTGATTATATAGTACATAGCACTAACAACCCACGTTGGTAGGCAATGTGGTACCAGGACTCAATCTACAGATGTGCCAAACTAGGAGTCCAGGGCTTGGTTGGCTGTGCAACTCAGGCCCATGCACATATATACGCCTAACACCTTGTCCTAGGAGTGGATTCTTGTCCCTCTGTTCTATTTTTCTCTTCTTAATGAAATGACATGCAGTTCTTCTGCATTGTTTGAGGAAAAAAAATCATGTCTCTAGATTTATTTAATGTTCAGATTCACTATGTTCTTCTCTTCCCACAAATCTAGGTTTCAAGTTTCAACCACTGCAGGATCATGATTTACCTTATATGTTAAAATATATAAACAAATGAATTCATTACCAACCATATGCCAAAACTATTTCGTTTCATAGCAGTCATTTTATCTTATCCTTAAATATTTGTCTGGTTATATACAATTATTTTATTCTCAAAGTAATTCCAATAAATTTAAAAAAAAACTGTATTTTTTTCCTGCAGGTATTGCAGGGTCTAGAAATAGCCAGTATATGTGTTGATGATATGGATGAATGGCTAGGGATTTTCAATATAAAGCTCAGGCATATGAGGGAGGATATACAATCTGTATGGTTACTTTCACATTTACTAATGTTCAAATCATATATTTTCCCCTTTAATGCCTGATACATTTGAAACCATATTCTAGGGTTGTCTGAGGGAAAGAAGCCCAATAAGAGCTTCATGAAACAAAATTGAATTGCTTGTCACAGGCTTACAGCTTATAGTGCATCTTGGCTGTTCAAATTTACACCTAGTGTTGTCCGTTGTCTCTACTGAAGACATTAGGGCAATCTCCTACCACATTTATATTAATTGTTTAAAAATTTAACATATGTACAAGAGAAGTTGCAGGATCATTGATAGATATTCATTTAGGATCTGCGATAGATGTTACCCTTCACATTCATATCAAGTAATTAGAAACTTATAATTCCAGTTTATAGTGAACTTCAAGGTTGTAGAAGATGCTAATGCAACACACAAGTCCAATTGTAAATAATGTGGCCTCTGTACAGCAGTGTTATCTTTTTGGTGATAATGCATTAACGGGGCTAAAGGAATTTCCCACCCCCTTGCCTTTGTACTGGATGGGGAACAGATGAACAGTAAGAAAAACTCGACCTGCAGGGGATAGGCCACTCCCCAGGCATTGCTGTGATAGAGAGGAAACCCCTGAACCCGTGACACAGGGGCACCGTTGTCCTGTGAGAACTGGCCCAGGCCTTTTTGACTTGTGCTTTGGCCATGGGACAAATGAGGTTTCTTTTTAAACCCAGCCTAAAATTCGCTCTCACGGTGAGTTGAACTTAAGACCTGATGAGTGCTACTCAGGCCGCCTAACCGTTTCAGCTAGGCACCCTTTCGTCGGATGGGGAACAGTAGCAGGCTTACGATTGGCTGGATCGTATTTGTCGTTTGTCATCGGCGTTCCGTGCAACCTTTTGTAAACTAAACTGAACTGTTTTTATATTTTTTTTGTGTGTGTGTAATGTGTGTTTGTAAGGGTTCTCGCCTTCTTAATGCAAAGAAACACAGCTCTTCTGTGTTTTCAAGATAAAAAGGAAGCAAGGTCAAGAAACCTGCAAGAGAGTTAGTAGAGGTGTCTGTAGGCCTGTCTAAAGTGGGGGTTTTGCTTAAGCAATTCGTTGTCCTGGGGTACATTGTTCTGTCTTTGTGTATAATTTGAGTCTTGTTTCTCTGTGAGTCATTCATTCTATTTTATCTAATAGGTAAATTTGCACCATCTATCAGAAATTCAAAATACCATAAACTATTTGACTGACCAGATCTATCTACGTGTCCAATCATGCCGAAGCTCCCAAAAAACTACTATACATTAAAAATTTACGAGTTCATGCATGGTTTGACAGTAGATTATTCCTTATGGTTTTGCAGATAGAATGGCGTAATAACAGACTGGAGTTGCAATCTGATAGTAATGTGGCTTTGATTGATGAGGTTGACAAATTGCTTGTGCTGTTGCAGATTCCACCTGAGGTGTGCATTTTATTGACCTATTAATTCCTTTTTCATGTATTAATATTTATGCTACAATAGTACCAAATTCCTGATGCTATTGATCATACTGCAGTATGAGGCAGCATTAACTGGAGGGTCACTTGATGAAGGAAATATGGTTAAGAACATGGAAGCCTGTGACTGGTTAACCAGTGCTATAAAGAACCTAGAAGCGTCCAACATAGACCCAATCTATGTAAAATTGCGTGCTGTAAGGCCTCTCTCTTTGTACAATTCTTTACCTATTGAAGGTTTACATGCCTGAGATTTCCGTTTAATATTGCAAATCTGTGGTTATTAACTTAACCCTTGTTATATATGTATTAGTATGATGCTCCTATAGCATTTGAAGGACTTTTTGGGATATTGAAGATAAATATATTGACCAGGAAAAGAAGAAAAATTCCTGAAACAGTTTAAATTTGTGTCATTTGGAAGGTTAGAATAATTTCCAGTTAATTAAATACATCTTGAAAAAGGATTCCAGCTAAAGTGGTTTTACGTAAATAATGTTGAATTTTTGATTCAATCCGAATTCACAAGTCAAATGTCTATTGCCTTCTTTTTCTTTCTATTCATCTTGAAATTTGGGTTTCATTCATGATGATACTTTGTGATTGAAATGAAAATATGGATTATGGCTATAATATGATAGATAATGCACAGCTTTTATGTAATTCTTCGGTATTATTTTAAACAGAAATGTGGCTTAACTAATTTGCATCTGATTTGTAAAAAAATATACAGGTTAGGAAAAAACGTGCAGAATTTGTTCTTCTTAAGTGCACCTTCGCTCGAGGGCATCAGAATTTTTAAGGAATTACTTTCCTAGTTTGGTTGATTCTATGCTAAATGACAAAGGAAACTTCTCTCAGGTAAATCTGACTTCAGTAGGTGTAATATTGAAGTGTAGGATAAAATCACGATCTTTGTGATCACACTCCTAAACACTTGCAGCGAGGTCATCTGCAGAGGCCTGATCATGCTGATATGAGGAACAAATGCAGGACTTATGTACGGCTTCTACAACATATCAAGGTTTTTGCATAATAACTTGATGTGAAAGTTTTCCTACTGATAACAAGGAACTTGGTGCATTCTAATGCCTTCTCTGTACTCTGTTTTCAAGAGTTTGGACAAGAGTTGTATGATGCCTCTCATGGAAAGCTTATTGTCATTCGCTGAACATGCTAATTCGACGCGGAGGTGGGGTTCTATCATTTTTTTTCCTCAATACTGAAAGTTTAATCAAAATCATTGGCTTGTGCTTAGTAGGCATCATTAAATTTGCTAAGAAATTCTAGGACTCTAGCTTCAAAAATTGCACAACAAAAACAATGGCCTGACATAACAATCTCACATTTGTTTTGTAGTCTCGTGACTTTTCTAATGAACTCCGTAATAGTTCAAAAGCGCCAAAGAGCAGCACACCATTGTTTGAGGGTCCTGCAGGTGCTAACCAGCCTGCAAGTATTACAGATAGTCCTGCAGATGCATACCCAAGATGGTTACTGCTGCTCCACTTCTTGTGGATGAGGTTGTTCTGTATTTCATTGGATTATTTTTGTGAAGACTTAATAATATTAGTATCCTAATAACACTATTCATGAATATCTGCGACTAGAGCTCATTCCTTGCACATTTTATGTGCTTCGAAGTTGCCGCACTTTCTCAATCTGATGCTTCAAGTAGCAATCCTGCTGATACTACGGTTGCATTAGAAGCTTCTGCAAGCATTGGCAAAACAAGTAATATAAACCACCACCTCCCAAGTTATACAGTATTTTTTGGAGTGAATGTATTGATTTTCTTCCTTTCAGAAAAAGTGTAAAAGTTAATATTTTTCCAGGTAACAATCCAGCCGAGCTGGGAGCGCTAAATGAATGCCTTCAGGAGTTGCTTGATGGTATTCAGGTTGACCTTATTAGTTTTCCTCGCATATTGCATAATCTAGACTATAGATGCCGATGCCAATAGCTGAATTAATAACAACATTTTGGCCTGCACTGTTGAATCATCAATTGTTTTATATGGTTCCTTCTCAGGAGGACTTTTTATGCTTTGGTTGACTGGGCATTCAAGCTAGATCCACTGAGTTGCATATCTATGCACGGAATAACAGATCGGTATCTTTCTGGTCAGAAAGCAGAGGTCTCCGGATATGTACAAGTTTTGCTTGATGACTTGGAGACAAGAATAACAATTTTATTTAGCAGGGTTTGACTCTACTATTAGGCTAGCTTTTTTTTTCTACTTTGGAGAGTTCTTCCATATGTTTCTTACTCTTTTTCATATTCTTGGTCACTGCAGTTTGTTGATGATGCCTGCTACCAGATTGAGAAGTATGAGCTAATGTGCAAGTTGAGTTGTTCCCTATATTCCCAGGTCTGTATTATGTTTAAAATAGATATTTGTAAATTCTGAAAATACCTGCCACAGGTTCTCTATGGGGTATACATAACTATGGTTTTCTGAATTTGTTCATATATTTTTTATTATGTAGGTTCTCACAACTTGCAGCACGTATGGAGCAATACATCAATGGATCCAGGGATCTAGTAGACCAGGCATATACTAAAATTGTATGACCTTACTAATCCCTCACCATCCAATGCTAAAAATAATTTAACAAATTATATGCCAACTACTGATGCATTTGCAACCAATGTTGGCCATTTCATAGCACTCTGATTTATATTTGTGTTCTCAACCACACCTCTAGTTAACCATATGTGACTGAAACAGGTGAGTATTATGTTTGTTATATTGAGAAAATTGCTCAAGTGGAACCTAAATATGTTGATATTGTACTTTTGGAAAATTATGCAGCTTTCCAGCACAGGTTTAGTTCTTTTTTTCCCCTGGTGCTCTTCTGTGTGCATTTGTATGACTGTGTTACTGTTTTATGGCATTTACAGCTCTATAATGATGCTTATGTTCTTCATTCATAACTTATTTTTATGGAAACTAAAGCAAATTGGTTCCAACCTCGAACTAATGTATAAAGCTTTGTGCATCCTTGATTGATGCAACTGGGATATTACCATTCCTTTATCTAAATTTTAGGAATTAATTGAAAATTCACACACACCCTTCAGTGCCTCATCAACTGTAACAAAAAAGAAATAAAATACCAAAGTAGTGATATTAACACATCATAGTAACTGTTGTACAGAGGTGTGCATAGAGCATGAGTGCATGACCTTAAGAGGCTTTAGACGTGGTGAGAAAGAGATAAGCTCCCTCTTCACATTCGCCTTTATCTCCTCATATACCCACTTCACGAAGTTCACTGCCTGGGCACCTTGCCATTTGATCTCACAAGTAACTGGACTGTTTCATCTTTCTGATCACACAACACATGATTATCAGGGCGTGAAAGACCTCTTCCTAATCTATCTGCAGTCCAACATTTATTTTTAATTGCAAGGCCAAAGATTTCCACACTCGCCTCCAAGGTTCGAAAAATGATTCACAATGAAGATGCTCTTTAAGCCGATTTTGAAGGCAAGGAGCCACTTACCTCATGTTTCCATAAATATTGATCCCGATCCATTGACCATTCAACCACCAATAGGGTATCCCATAACTGTAGAAATTGTATTCAAGAGAAAGGCCACCTTTTATATCTCTTAGCCAATTAAGATTATCAAAGGCCATCTTTTATATCTATTACCCAATTACAATTATCAAGGCCTGTGCAATTGTTTTGGTATTGAGCCATCTATTTGGGACACAAGCTCCCACCATCACATTAAGATCAACCAAGTCCTGGCCATGCAGCAAATGATCATATTAAAGCAAACTATTTTCACCATTTCCAACTGAAATGGCAAACATGGCTCTCACTTGAGTTTCAACTAGGAATTCCAAACCCAATCAAGTCGGTCCTCACTCACTGGTTTTCCTCAACCACAGACATCTGATCTGCAAGGCCCAACCTTTGGGAAGCATGTGCCAAACAGTTGGGCCTGACCCCATAATATACTAGATCCCTGAGTCTTGGGGGCCAATCTTGTGGAAGCAAGCGCAAAAAAGTTTCTTGTTCAGCATTCCCCTCACTCACCATTTTCTGTATTGAGGCTTGCAGCCTATACAAATGAGCTGATTGCAGCAATGATGCAACCCTCTCCTTCAGCTTTGTATTCAACCTGTCAATATGTCCCGCTTAATAGCATTTAGTTATTTTTATGATTTTCCATATAATCCGTCACTTGCAATCTGCTCAACATCTATTGTTGGAAACATAGAACACTAGAACAGATCAGAGACCTGGGATAGGACTGCCAGAGGGCAGCTTTGCCACTAGACCGCTTGGATTGAATTGAAGATGCAGGAACATCTTACAAAGTAGAGAGCCCAGCCCCCTTGCTCTTGTAGGAAAGGTGGCCAACAACCTCCAGGGGCATATTCTAGCTTCTTAAAAGCAGATCCTTTGATTCTACTTGGTGGCTAAGGCACCATGATCAACTTGGTGGCTAAGGCACCATGATCAACTTGGTTGCCAAGACACCATTACAAGAGAGGTAACATTAACTAAGCTACTGATTACCTAAGGTAAAACTAGGCTAATTAAGTAAAACTTGTATTAAGAAAAAAATAATAATGAAAAATGAGATGTGAACATTTCATGTCCAATGCAAACTTGGAACTTTTCTCTAGCAGAAAAGTTTGAAAACAGCAACACCAAGTTTTTGTGTTTGCAGAATGAAGGTACATATAATGTCATAAACTGAGTAATGCTGGAAATTTACCTGTAATAACAGTTGTGAATACCTACCATTTTGTAGAACTAATTGACGATATAATTAATTGGATATGCAGCTTGTATGATTTGGCAAATGTTGTGCCAACACTTGCTAAATATTATCATCAAGCTAGTGAAGCCTATGAACAAGCTTGTTCACGCCATATCAATTTGGTCATATATATTGTAAGTTGTCTAACTCCTTTCGGTTCCATTCCCATTTCCCTATGGGATGATACACTAAGGCATTTATATTTACTGCTTGTGTCACGGAACTTATGCCTGTTTGCTTTTTCAGCACTTCAAAAGCTATTCCAATTCGCTCGGAAAATTGAGGAATTAATGTACAACATGAGCCCTGAGGAGGTGAGTCACGTTATTTGGTTCTGTGTTGTATTCCTGAAAGTTTATGCCATGTAGTGACCTAATCTCAGAGATGGACTATTTTCTCTTGTAAATTCGTTGGCATTGTTCTAGCTTGGACTTGTGTGGTATTAAAATATATCCATTATTGTTTTTCAGATAATGATCCCTGTCTTGATCATGTGCCTTCTATTTCTTGATAAACAAAATTAACTGGGTACTACATCCAATAGTAACATGTTATTCATTTAAGATGTATTTCCACAGACATAATGCTATGGAAATACGCTTTTAATGCTTTTACTAATGAACTCTGCACTGTTCTAGATCCATGCTTTGCTATGCTACATAGTCTATTTTCTACAGTCCATGACTGAAAACTGTATCCTGTCTAATGAACTTTTTGCTCACAAAGTTATTTCAAATATCTGACTCTCTAGGCTTAGTGCTCAGTATGTTCTGTTGGTGGAAGTATAAAGTGTATATTGATGGATACTTCTAACTGCCACAGATACCCTTCCAAGTTGGAATGTCAAAGTCAGATTTTCGCAAGATGTTGAAGTCTAGCTTAAGTGGAGTAAGTTGAGAGTAAACTCGTCTTTAACATATATGAACTTTCTTAAACTTAGTCATATGCAATCCCTTACTCTCATTTTATCTGGTTGACAGCTTGACAAAACAATCAATGCAATGTATAGGAAACTACAGAAGAATATGACTGCCGAGGAATTGCTGCCTTCACTATGGGAAAAATGCAAGGATACGTTCTCTTCATAATGGCAAACAGAGAAATGAAGAGGGGAGCTATTGTAATCTCTTTAGTGAGACAATCAAGATGCTGTACTTCTCACCATGTTTGATCATTGTTCTCCTTAGCCAAATTTATCTTATAAAAGAAATGCCATATAAGTTTGATTGAAGTAAAAGGGAAACATCTTGATAATTTTCTTGTTTGATGTGTTGTTTGTTGCAGAAAGAGTTTCTTGATAAATATGCAACATTCCTCAAGTTGATTTCGAAAATATATCCTGATGAAAAGGTGACATCTGTGAACGAAATGAGGGATATACTAGCTTCACTGTAGCTGTTTTATTAGAAGGTAACTTTCTGCTCTCTCATTTCTACTACTTTGCCCATCTACTTGTTTTATTGTATTGTTCATTGTTTGTGCCAGGTTAGCACATACATTGGTTTTCTTGCGCATAAGTTGACCTGATTCGCATCATCTCAGGTTCTTGATTCTTTCTAAACCAGCTCAGAAATGTGACCCTTTACCAGTTACCTGATTCATGGTCTAGTGGGGAACCGTTAAATAAACTGTGGTTGAAATTAAACTGTTTGTTTATTTGTGTTTTTACTGTGAATAATATGCACCACTTAAATTTAGATATGATGATGATTGTGGGCACTTAATATAGGGTTTAGGGTTTTGGATTTGTTGAAGCCAAATCAGACACCTCACTCTTTGTTTACCAGCGTGAATCGGATACAGTACATGTTGCTCTATCTGGATGACATTGTCCTCACAGATTCATTAGAGCTATATAGTCGGCGCAGTAGAGGCAATTGTTTACATGTCAACTTTGTATCTTGCAGTCGATGTGGTAGGTATTCTTGTATGCCGCTGGTTAGAATAGTGATGGACAACTAGCAAATGTCGCTAGGGGCAACAATGCCGCGACAACTACACAACTTGCAGCGGCTGCAGCGACTTGCCTTGCATGGCAATGGCTTGCTCGATGTGGGGACGGACGCGCCTTTTAACAGAGGCGCAAAACAATGATGACGGTGCATTGACTTGGTAAATTTTTAGAGCCTTTTACCTGTGACCCATTATAAAAGTTGCACCCAATCTCCATGCCCCTAAAAAGTTCAAGCGCATCTGTATGTCCAAGTCGAACTTCGTTTTTCCCTCCATGCCATTCCGTCCGTCTTTCGGCTGGTTTTCTCTGTTTGACAACATTGACATGTGGGCCCAGTCGGTGCCAATGTCCAAAATACCCTACTCTCATGGCCCCCTCTCTCTTCTATCTCAATGCACTTTTAAGGGTCTTCTTCGTCCTCGACCATTGCCGGTCCTACCTCGCGGAGGTGCACCTCGCCGAGCTCCCTTCCATCTTCCGCGTCCTCGCCTAGAATCGCACCAATGCCAAGTCTGTTGCGCTCGTCGCAAGGCGCCGTCGTAGGAGTGTGTTCATCGACTTCGAGGCGTCCCTGGAGGAGGCTGGGGAGCTGGTGGGAATGGTCCAAATGAGGCGTTTTTTCGGACGGACTCGCCGAAGCTTGCCACCGGACCGCGGGTGGTGCGGCGGCGACGATGAGCTCGATTGTGGCTTGTCGCCCAAGGACGCGAGCTCGCGGAGCACAACGACAGCGCTGGCCCACGCGAGGGAGCTCGCCGTGGGACATGGCCTAGCACACAGGAGGACGTCGCCGGTGGTGTGAGCAGGGTAACAAGGGTGCCCAGTTGATTGGAATGAAGAAGGGAATGAATGTGGGGCTCGCATGTCATTGTTGTTTAGGGTTGATGGTACTTTGGACCTTTTCCATGGCAGTTTGACACCGTTAGCCACGGATGTGTACGGAATGGCATCAGGGGAAAACGAAGTTCAACTTGGGCACAAAGGTGTGCTTGAACTTTTTAGGGGCATGGGGGTTGGGTGTAACTTTCATACTGGCTCATAGGATAAAAGGGTCTAACATCCGATGATCGTGTTGGGTTGCTTGCAAAGCTATGGGTTGCTTGTGCCTTCTGTTGCTCAGGGAAAAGTGATATGGATTGGTGGTTTATCCTCCTTGTGCGGGCTGTGTTGATGTCTCAATGCAATTGCCAACCACCTGATGTTGTTCTTAGTTAACAGTTCATACTGATATGGTCTTGTTCCTTTCCTCCTTCGCTTCTAAGCCAAATAAGCGGAATAAACCTGCCAAACGGATCGCGTTGAGTAGTGGCGTTGCCCGGCCGCCGACAACTGAAAATCGTGAAGGTTGAAGCACGCGACCTAAAAATCGCAGAAGCAGCCGAGGCCGCGTTCGCTCATCGTGGCCGCTGGCGTTCGAAACCTCAGAAACAAACTGGGCCTAAGCAGTCTTATCCAATCTAGATTTTTTATATATATAATCATCAACTTCCCCTCTTTTTCTTTTTAAAAAGATGATTGTAGAATCCTGCTATTTTTTTCTTTGACGGCATGTAGAATCCTGCTATTGATAGAGATTATTTCAGATTTAGGCATACTCATCTCAATGTCCCAAAATAACTGCACATAACAAGTGGTGCTGATATTTATGATTGGTAATAGGTATTAGAAGATTACCCTGGCATATATATTCTTATAAATCGTATAAGAAAATGTACTATTATTTATTATGTGCAACAGTGCAATAAGTATCAATAGATCAATGGTGGTATATACTTCTATAATAAACTTATTTGGTGACGCAAAAGTTATATTTCTATAATAAATTTATTTGGTGATACAAATGTTTCAGACTCAGATTTTTATCTTTTCCAGGAACATGATGTGTGCTTATCTTAGGTTGGTGTACGTGAAAACCACATAAGGGTCTTGTGTACAGGTTCTTTGGAGAATGATTATCAGTTTGTGAAGAAATGGGGTTCCCCTTTCCGGGGTATTGGGTTGCCTAGGAGGCTAGGACAGGTACTGCAGCTGGCTGCTAGAGAAGAGAACAAAGCGCAATCTGATACAAGGATCCTTGGTAACCGACGAGGCTTAGGACTGGTGACATGGTGATACTAGTAGGTTTGTAGCAATTGATGTTAATACGTTTCATAGATACTAGGTGGATTCTCCGCCCGCTTCTTTTGTATGAAGGAGAATTCTATGAGTTACAATACTCTTGTCACCTTTATATTCTTTTTCTTCTTTTTTCTTTTTTTTTTTATTTTCTTTTTTTTATCTTTTTATTTTTTTATCTATACCAACGGGTTCCACTTATAATTTTATCAAAATATATCCATTTGAGATCTTGTTTTAAAGGATTTATTAAAATAAATTTAATGGTGTAATTAGAATTTGAATTATTTATTTTTGGTTCATGAGTTATAACTTTTTATGTCCATAAACATGTGGGGCATGTTGATGACGTGGCGAGAAAGGAAGTGGTTAGTGGGCTGGTGAGGTGGCATGCTAGTGGGGTGTTAGTGGGATGGTGAGGTGGCATGTTTGCATGTCGAGAGAGAATTAACTAGTGGGGGTTCCAAACATTAGTTCTATAGATGTATCTTTAGCCCAATTTCCATGTTTTATTATATATATGTATTATGTTTAGTAATTGGTATTTGCACACAAATGGAATAAACTGCAGGCACGTCAAATTTATCATACATGGACAATGCACGTGACGAGAAACCCGCCTTGATATGCCAATCCAGCGTGGGATGTATGTTCCAATTGGTTAGCACGTATTTTTGCTATCCAGTGTCGTTTATTATTATTAGAAATAAAGTTGTACAGTGTAGGATATGTTTGGTGATATCTATTTTTTTTATATATATGTGAAGTTTGGGATATGCAGTTTGGTTCATTTTTGTAACTATTAATTGCTTCCAAACATATATTTAAAAGCGTAGGAAGTACTAGATAATTGCTATGACAGGAGACAAGCTGCTAGGCACTTCAATTTTTCGTAGCCACAAATTTGAAAGATTTCTATATCATATATTTTTCTCAAATCGTATTTTGTCAAATTTATCTCTTTTCAAATGAAAACAGCTCAAATGCCCACATGGCCACACACACACACAAGCCCACATCTCCACCAACACCCAGCTAACGTCGTCCCTGCTAATCTGTTTGACTGATTCCAATTTTTTTGCCTGAAAACAGGACGAAATCGGGAACGTCGAGAAATCTATGCACTTCTGATTCCAAATTTTTACCTGCAAAGTGCAAACTGATGGAATCAAAAAGTCAGGAATAGATCAACTTGATCAGAACCATGTTGATTATTACACTCCTGGAGTAATAATAATTTGAATCGGGAACACTAAAAATGAACCCTGACTTCAAGATTTAAGTTGCCACAATAAAATAAATAAAAGATCGTACAAGTCAAGCAAACGATAGAGGATTTTATACGAGTATAAAAAACATGGAATAAGATTAATTTATAATAATAAATGTATGTCTTTAATTCTCATTATTTAATATAAATGTAACCATGATTGGGGAATATCTTTAATTTTCATTATTTAAGTAAAATTAGTACCAGAGCCAATCGACTCATTTAGACCATGGTTTTACCTCCTTTGAGTTTTTGAAACTATTTGGAGTGGTCGCAATGGAACGCCCCCGACACTTTAATGGCTCCAATGTTTCCTATTGGTGTGCCCGATATCTTGCTAGCTAGAAGATGTTGATATAGGTGTTTGAAGAGTCATCAAGGACATGATGAAAAAATACCACAATCCTGAGAAATCCACCACGTCCACGGTGATGAGAAAAAAATGCCTTAGTTGTAGAGCTAGAAATTGCATTTTGAATGCATTAGTGTTGAATTAACTGAAGGCATCTAGACCCCTAATGGATTTCGGTGATTAATTACAATGTAAGATTTATTATGACTAACGTATGTTTTGCAGAGGCAATATGAGTTAGGTCATAATAATGGTGATTGTTTGGGTTATCATTGATATACATGCCCCTACGATGGAAATTGTTCTCGGTTTTCAAAGGATGAACGACAAGACTAAGGATGGATTAGTTCTAAGTGTCGTTTGGCGTTGAGAGGCACTTAGAGCAGTTTTAGGTTTTGTTTTTGGCTTTGGCCATACTATAAAGGGGGCATGGATGAGTAACTTGAACTAGGTGATTCTAATGGTTTAGTGTGATGCACACTTGTCAAACATAGCACTAGATAACTCGGAGATGACCTCGAGATCACAGGGAACAATCTCCTTGTTGTAGGATTTTTGAGTCAACAAAGTTTGGGGGTCATTTCAATGACCGAACGCTCGGGATGTACACTTGCTAGTGAGGTGTTTGGGTCAAGTGAGAGTTTATGCTTATTACTCTTGGTGATCGTCATCACCTAGATGACTTGGTGGTGATTGGAGGCTTGGAGATCATCCGGTGGTGCTGATGGATGACTCAAGCCATGGTGTGAGCGGTTGTGGGCAATTCACCGCGGCAGAGAGTCGAATAATCAACCCATAAAGAGCACTTAATCCTTGCGCGGATCAAAGGGGAGAAATACCCTTTCGAGGGTGCTCCAACGAGTACTAGTGGGAGTGGCGACCCCCGATACCTTGGAAAAACATCGTTACGTTCTTCTTTCTCTCTTTACTTTAAGAATTTACTTTAAAGCAATTCAATTCATGTTTTTACATTACCAGAATTGTTATGCTAGAGTAAGAGTTGGTACCTACGGTGCAAAACTTTTATGCAGTAGAATATTAGAAACACATTTAGGAGCAAGGGGTGAAGATAGGCTAGTTAGGGTTTAATTCATGAAATTTTTTAAAATAGCACAATTAACACCCCACCCCCGGCATCTTGATCCTTTCATTAACAAACAAACAAAATCTGCAAACAAACCTATGATCTTTTTCAATGTTGCCTAATAAGCTTGTAAAAAAAACATGTATTCATACTTAGGAATCTCATTGTCGATGAGCTGCATAGGTTTGACAAAGATGAGCGATTTGTATGTGGTGAGAAAGATCAAAATAAGCCTCCATCACCGTCCTTGTCATTGGTAAGATTGAGACATTTGAGATATCAAACAAGATGGGTCAAGAAAGCTCTTCATTAAACAAGCAAAAGTATTGCCCTCACATGTGAATATAAGATTAAGACATTTATGATGTCAAAGAAGATAGGTCAAGAAGGCTCTTTAGTAAACAAGCAAAGCATTGCCCTCACATGTGAATAGCATACGGAGATGAAGAATGAAAAATATAATAGCAAGAAAGTTGAATTAAGCTCAAAGTTTTTGCATTTACTTGTATTTTTTTTGATGTCTGCTTATCTTCCTAGTCTAGCTTATACGAGATTAGTTTATAGAATTAGAACCTAGGGTCCGAAACACAATAAAGCAGACTCCATATCATCGCTAAATGTGACTTTGTTTTAACCATGTTATGAGTGTAGATTGCATACGAAGATACAAAGGATGCGACCCAATATCATCGCTAGACACAAGTCCGCAAAGACCTCATTTCTTGTGAGCAAAGGACAACTGATGTCAACATGGCTGGATAGGATTGTCGCTAATAATTAAAAAAAAAATCATTGATCCTATCGATCCGAGAAAGCGGCATTTCAAACCAAAGTTTTCCTCCGACAATTTAGTACTTCATCAAACAACCATCCCAAAAGAACCTTGCCACCACGATATTTATTAGCTGCATCAGCAGACTAGAAACATGCGTTCAAAATTCTAGTCGTCTTTCCCCAGTTTCAGTCCTATGATTCTAGTGCACAGTTCTCAACAACACTGAGGGCAACATTGGATCCAAGCAAACACCCTATTCAACAGACATAAACAAAGGGAGAGATCCGATCATCAAACTGCCTGGATAAAGATTGCTAGTGTTGCAAGTGCATGATTATAATCACTGACAGGAGCTAGTGCTCTGCAGGGCAGATATCTTCCAAGCTGCAAGGTAAAAAGATCAAGCACATCAAAATGAAAAACTTCATGTAAGTACAGATTGTTAAAGATGTGGTGCAGGCACACAGACCTTTTGCCCAAGAACTCAATGATATCAGAGGTAACAGTTGATCTCTTGTTCTTCTCAAAAGCATGTGATGCAGCTTTCCTTAGTAGAAGAGAGCCAGCTATGCACCCAAGTGTCATAGGATTAACTCTGCATTGGAACATAACCAAATTGAACCCTTGGGATTCCGGTCTGAAAATTCTTTTCACTAAGAAGGTGTCAGCATTACCTTTTCTCTGTAGGTTGTTCTTCTGTCAAGATAAAGTGTCGTGCCCACGCTGCAAATACCGCCACACTGCCACCAACAAATAATGATTGGAAAAACCAAAGATATCGTTAACTGTAAGGTGTTCACAGTTTTAAATAAAAAAAAAAAGCATGCACAAGAAAAGTTGTGTATGATTTTGATCCTTAAAATTCTTTTCACTAAAAACCTTTACTGTGTTCATGCTAGAACATGTGCTATGGTACAACACATTTTAATTCTATATACGCTTTTAGAATTGGTATATTGAGATTAATATTTTACAGAAATCACAGAAATAAAAAAAAAAAAAAAAGGTTGGAATTAAAATAGCCTTCACAACACAACCATGGGTACACAAGCAATACATTCTTTCTAAGTTGGATGAAATATGGCAAAATAAGAAATTAAACTATATTTCCAATTAACAAATTTGGGTGATTGCTACCAAAACAACAAAATATATGAGAAAGTGCTAACAGAAGCAGATAAATAATCAGCATTCTGCAATCACCAATGCCTATCAGCCTATGTAATGTGCGCATGCACTTGCAAGCATGCTGTGTGTTTCTTTTTCTTTCTTCTTTGCTTCTTGTTTTCTTATGTAATTTGGTTTTGTATGCTTGGTTTTATCCTCATCTTTAATTCTTTAATGCAATGAGATACAACTGCCTGTGCATTTGAGAGGGAGGGGGTAATCAGCACCGAGAAGGTAACACCACAACAGACCTTCCAGAAAGGATGTCACCTTGACCACCACATCGCCTTTGGGGAACCAAAAGTACTCACTTGCGTAACTTCAGAAACATGAAAAAGAACATATCTATTAGTTCAAAAAAAAAAAAAAAAGTCAGGAAATAAGCCAGCATTATAACAAAACTGAAGCTAATGCATCTGAGCAGAGCCTCTTTAGAATTTTATGTAAAATACAAGCTCTCTAATATACCTGTTTTACCATCACTGATGACATCAGCTTTTCTTTTTCTTCATTATTGTTACATCACCAATTCTAAACAAAAAATAAATCAGAAAATATTAGTTACATCACAAATGATGAAAAGGCATTTTAAAGAAGTAATAATGATGTTATGTTCATACTTTTGGCAAAGTGCGATTAGCTGCTCAGAAGCAGTTTCCTCATCTACGTCACAGTTAAGGACCTTCTGGACAAGACGCTTATACTCATAGACATTTGGTGTTAAAATGGCAAGAGGGTTTCCTTCAACAAGACTAAGGTTATTGGTTACAAGAAACAGGCCATCCTGAAAATCATCAAACATACTGAATTTAAACAACTCATAACTCAAGCTAAGGAAAAAAAAAAAGAACAGATAAATAACTCCAAGTATTACCCCATCCACAACAGTTGGAATATTAGCCTGCCGTGCATGCCTCATGATATTACTCACACAATCCTACAAATAAGATATGTTGAGGAGATATCAGAAAGCATGGATCCTGATATTATTTTGGAACAAGACTGTTCGTACACTATCTAAACGAACAGAAAATTCAAAAAAAAAAAAAAAAAATAACACTTATTGAGGGAATTGAGGAAGGAATCCAAATGAAAGTTTTGGCCTGTTTGGATTGCAACTGAGGCTGCCACATCAAGCCTTAGCCAGCCATAGTTTTAGTAGTTAGTTAGTTTTGTCACAACTTAGGCAGTCTAACTTATTCATATGTACTTAGTCAAGAGAATACTTCTGTCACAGTGTTCTCACATCTAGTTACATTACATTCCTGATTCCTGAATTATATACAAATATAGGAAACAACAATATCAATTAGTTGATCTTAGTTTTTTTTTTTTTTTTTCCTATCCTTTTGCCAGGAGTCAATCTTGCTTCTTGACTTTGAACAAAAACAAGTATAGCACAACTAAACCATGAGCTTCACTGAAGAAGTGAAGAATTAAGCTGGACAGACAAAATTACATAGATTTTAAACAAAAGCAGAAAAGGACCTGAATACAAAGTTTTTTCTTGGAGCAGCCAAGAATAAAGTAACTGTTTCTAAATTCCTGTGCTTGGAAGCAACCAATAACCACTAAATAGGACTAAGACACATATTATATATTCTTTAGAACAGCAAACTAACCAGAAGAAATGAGTCCCTGCCAAGGCCAGGACCAACAACAATGCAATCAAAGCGCTCCATCCACTTTGCAACTTCAGTAAGAATTTTCAAGAAACAGATGCTCGCTCATCATCCCTGCCAAGATAATTTACAGAATGAGATTCTTATAAGATTAAAATGCTGCACCATGAGATTGCACACATAAAATGAAACTTCAATTAACATTAAAAAAAAGGAAAAACTTCAGTTACCTTACACTGTAAGATTCTTCTAATATTGGATGTACAATTAGTTCAGGGCTATAGCTCTTAATTACTGTAGCTGCATCTTTCGTGCAGAAAAACGTGTGAAAGATCTGCACCCTGAAAGACATAATGTGAAATATTGGTAATGATAGTTTTAAGTGAGGGAACTTTTGGATGATACTGACAACTTTCAAGGCAGAGATAGCGGCAAAATAAGGAGCCAGTGTACTCACGACATCCTCCAATTACTGCTATCTTCCCTGAGAACATAATCATCCATATCCATAGCATAAGCAGCTTTGAATAATAGCAGAAATTTCATTTGACACAAGACTTAAGATTCAACAATTAACAAAAACAAAAATAATAAGCTGCTTACCCAAAAAAAGGGAAAAAAAAAAAGAGAGTAAATTCGACTAAATATTCTTATATTTTGCACACTAATAGCCCTATCTTAATAAGCTGCATACCCAAAAAAGAGAGAGTAAATTCGATTAAATAATAATAAGCTGCCATAGGCTCCCCGACCCTGGGCCTGTGCATTGTAACTTCTCTAGCGCTGATTACATCACAACAAGCAAGCCCCACCCTGGGACCTTTACTGGCTGGTGAACAAACCGAACGCACTTATAATGTCCATCAGGAACTTCCATCACATTGACACATACCGATCAAGAACTTTAATTTCAACACTAACCAATGCCCCCTGAATTTGTTTCAGTGGCAGAGACATCCTCGTTAGCTCCAGATAAGTGTTTTGAGATTTGATTGATTCTACTGAGCTCGAATCGTCAACAATTCAAACCAAAACATTACAGCATCGAAATTGGACGAATATTACTCCAATTGGCGCGATTTTTACTACGCATGTCCTCAATTCACAACATGGGAGACACAATAACCACCATCCCTCCCCAGAATAAGCACCAACAGACCACCGCCTGTCCACTGAAACCAGCATGCATCCTAGAGCGCTCTATCAGCACCAGGGAATTCCATCAAACACGCCGCGCGCATCAGCAGCCTGTTGGCCGCAACCCGCAAGAAACAAGCTGGGACACAGACCAGAGCGCGTGCGTGAGGAGACCATGATGGGCGGCGGTACTGAGTACTGACCTGCCTGGCCCTTGTGCCTGGCGCGGTCGAGCGGCGGCGTGATCCGGCGCACGACGGCCTCCGCGTCCGCCTCGTACACCGTCCCGGCGGACGCCTCCATCGCGTGGTTGGCCCGGACCTGGAGGAAGCTGGAGCACGAGAAGGGGCAGGATTGGGGAAGCCGGCGACGGAGGACGGGGCGGGAGAAGGGAGGAGGGAGCGGAGCAGGACGAGCTGCCTGCGGAATGCCGGAGAGGCGGCCCACATGCGCCCCCGGTGCGGCTGCTGGTGTCGCCACGCGTGAGGGCACGCGCCCGTGGGCTGCTGACTCATGAGACTCTGCCGTCGGAATCGAAGACACAGTTGATTCTAGAAACTGCTGCGCGGTGGACAACGGTTGGTTTCAGGCGTTCTCTTGGAAAGCATTTCTCTTAGAAAGCATTTGGAAATTTGGGTCCATCCTCTGAATTTTCAGGCATCACCTGCTTAAAGTAAAGTCGTAATAAAGTTGTAATGCTTAATAAGATTTAAAAATTTGTAGTTGAACTTCTTTTTATTTTCATTGAGTGAAATGTATCATTAGTCTATTAACTTTTGATCGTGGTTTTGAGCAGGCCCATCAATTATGAAAGTGGTTTTTAGGTCTATAAACTTTTAATTGATGCATCTATAATCTATACCTCTTCGTTTATGTTTTTATTTTACAGAAACATCCCTCTATCTCTTTTTCTTTCACATGTGTACCCCTCCCGAGGTTGTACAGTGTCGAGCTCTCCTCGGTGTGAGATTATTGGCTCATCGGGGCTCATGCCCATCGAGCCCAACAAGCTCAGGCTCTACCTTGAGCTCGTGCAGTCCACAGTGATGGTAGTCATCCGCTTATCAGTCGCCTTGTCCTCGCACAACAACCTTAGGCATGAATCCAGGCCCGACAAGTTGAGTTGTCGGTTCGCCACCGCCGCTACCCACTCGCCACAGCTGCCGAGCACGTTTTCCCCTACTTCATTGCAACATATCCCACCGTTGTAGCCGGTCGTCATGCAGCTCGCGTCGGTGGTCGCCCTCGCACTACAGCACGTCGTCCTAGCTAGATCTCCTCCCCATGCGCCCGTGCTCCACCTCCACCCGCTCGGCGATCGTGATATCCGTAGCTTAGTACCCTAGTGCCTCACCGAAACGCTTCTAGAAGAAGAAGCCGCCGGGCCGGCCTCCTACTTTGTGCGCCGCCGGCCAGGAAGCTTCGCCCGGCCAAGGGCGGGCAGCCTCGAGCCGGGAGTCGACGGCCCAGCCGGGCGAGACGGCCTGGATTTGTGTGGCGATGTTTGTTGTTATCGCGGTGTTGGTGCGCCGCATGATGCATGCCCACGGAAGCCACAATGACCGAAAAACACGAAGGAAGGGGGATTCTGACCGCATTACGTAAATATGAGAATAATACGGGAAGGTCGTGGCGGGCGGCGGCGCTATGTTTCTAGCATTTGGCGGCCGAAGGGAGAGCAATAAATTGAGGCATATACATCCGATTACGATGCCCTTGGTTGGGCTTGAGCGTGGAGCACCCTCAGTAGCTCCGCCCCCTGCGTGCGAGCATGCAACGATGAGCTTGAGGGCTACAGGCATGTATCGACGAGTGTGAGGGCTTTGCGGGCATGCGTACGGCGCACAACCTATAGAGGGTTATGCAAATGAAACAAAAAGAAATAGAGGGATGTTTTCATAAATTAAAAAACATAAATGAAGGGGTATGGACCATAGATATATCACTTAAAAGTTTATGGACTCAAAAACCACTTTCATAGTTGATGGATCTAAGTGAAACCCGGCTAAAAGTTAATGGACTAATGATGCATTTCACTCAAAATGTAAATAAAAAGCCATCTATATATGGTCACAAGTGTCGAGGGCTCCACTTTACCAAGAAAGTCGTGGAACCGTGGAACCGGACCGCTTTTGATAAATTGTTTGAAAAACAACTTCACATATAAAGTTCCTTAAAGTATGCTCTCGCATAACGCCACGGAGTACAAGGTGAAGCATGGTGAATTCACTTTTTTTTTTTTTTTTTTTTTTTTTTTTTGCTTTAACCCACCTCAAAATTCTGTAAGAGTACGATTTGAGAGGCTTCATGAGTGGCCGTTATGTTTTACGCTATTTGCCATAAATGGTTCCAAACGGCTCGTGGAACCAGTGGAGAAGCTCTGCCAATGGAGCTAAGTATGCGATACAGTTGGATGGAGCTGGCTATTGCTGATGCTAACCATCTTTGTAATTTGTGATAATAATGCTCGTTGGTTAGCGACAGACACTTGCTTGCCTCTAATAAAAAAAAAAAAAAAAGGGTCCCTCCGAAAATCAGCAGTGTTGCTTCGGACTCACATTTTGTGTTGAGTCTGGAGCAGCCACATGAGTAAACGTTGGTGGGCAGTTGCCATCACTTATTTTGCGATCTCTCAACAGCATGGTACAGTGTACAACTGCAAGTCACATGGATGCATGAATCATGCAGTGCATCCATGTGCTGATCGACATACTCCAGGTCAAGCGTAGAAGCTAGCTAGATACGTATATGTCACTACTAACGAATTGATTTTACGAGACATCCTCAAATCTTTTCCATGGCGGGCGTCGAAGTTTGCTCGCCACGGTTAATGGGCCGATTAACGCGGGCGGGCGTTTTTTATTTTCCGTGGGCGGGCAAAAGTGCCCGCCGCCCGCCACGGAAAATCGATTTATCGGGGGCGGGCAACATAAAAGGCCCGCCATGGAAAAATGCGGCCTAATCGAACCGGGCTAGGCCCGATAACCTCACTTCGTATAAAAATCGGGGCATTAGGGTTTCTCACCCCCTCACTCCGCCTCACCCCACCGCTCCCCTCTCCGGTCTCCACGCGAGAAGCCGAGAAGTCCCGACCTCTCTCCACGCGAAGTCCCGGGCGTCTCTCCACGCGCTCTATCTCTCTCTCACCGCCGTCTCCCTCTCACCACGCGCTCTCTCTCTCTCTCACCGCCACCGACCGCCGCCCTTCCCTCGTCCACACGCAGCCACCCCTCCCTTGTCCGGTGCAACAAGAACCGCCCCTCTCGGTCCGGTGCAGCGGTGGCGGATCCACGCGGAGGCCGGCGGCGGTGCACGGGGCACTGATCCGGGAGGGGAGGGAGGGCCGGCAACGATGGCTCTCGCGTGGTGGTGGTCGGCGGCGGGGGGCTCGGGCGAGGCTGGATCCGGGCCAGCCTCCGGCGCCGGTCGAGACGGCGGGCGCCCGCAAGGCACAACCCTAGATGCGGCGGCGGCGGATCCCGCCCGGGAGGACATGGCGGCGTGGATCGATGGCCGGAGCGGCTCGAGGAGGGGCAAATAACGAGATCGACAAGGGGCGGATCCGGGCGCGGCGAAGCTCCGGCAAGGCGGATCCAGCGGACATGTGCGGGCGGCTCGATTCGCGGCGGCGCGCCTCCCACTCCGGCGGCGCAAAATCGCGAGGGGCGGCTCGATCCGGTGGGCGCGGCCGCAACCCGGACGGGCTCGGCGTCCCTGTTCAGGTTTTTATTTTTACCGCGGACGGGCAATGTAATACGCCCGCCACGGAAATCCAACTATTTACCGTGACCTTTCATTGGAGGCGGGCCCTTATGCCCGCCACGCAAAACAAAAATCAACCGCCACGCAAAAGCATTTATGTACTAGTGTGTAGTACAAAATACAATAAGATCGAGTGAAGTCGAGGAGCGAAAGCCACTGCCTCCGATCCTGAACTTGTCCAACCACACGTATATGTACTTGTAGAACTTGCTTGTCATCATCCGATCCACTATGTTCCTACGTGCGCTCGGACTAGGAAATGATTTCCCCCCCCCCCTCAAATTAGCTCTTTCTCTATTAAAATTTCACATTTCCGGGCATAAAAAACCTATCTTTGGATCCTGAGCTCGGTGTCATGGCCTACAGCACCAAGGTAACATGCCTCGGCGCCAAAGGTCATCGCGCCAAGGTTGGAGGTCAGAAATGGTGTGACCGGTGATGTGATGTTGACGTGGGTAGAGTAGAGCAGAGTTGCCTGACTTAATGACTCGGCAACTCGGGGACTCCTCGAGTCTCTGACCTAACCTCGGCGCCGCTGGCCGCTCCACATGGCCAAGGGCGGATCTAGAGTACAGCTATTGATGTCACATGACATCAATGATCTTGTACAAATACCAATATAATATCAATATATTACCACAAAATATCTTAAAATTTAGTAATAGACATCAATGGATAAAAATTCTGGATCCGCCCCTGCAATGGACACGGGCACCACGCCACACCACAGCCAGCCCTCAATCAGCCGAGAGCAGACACTAGCACACGGTAACAGGGGAGCCGCTCTGCCTCAAAACAAACCAGATATCCATGTATAGGTAAAACAGATATCCTTGCAAAAAAAAAAAGCGAAAACGGTAAAACAAAGAGTCATAGCATTCGTCCTATTTTATTTGTATGTCATGAAAACGAAACAAAAACGTTGTCATCCTTAGAATTTATCTCGAGCGTAACGAAGCTGATCAAGGCGCAACCATGCACTCATAGAATCAGATACCGGACGGTGGATGGGAGCCTGGCCGAGTCAGCAGCCACCTTCGATTCCTACTCAGCAGATTCGCACACCACACCACGCTGGAAATCGAAGGAGATGGGAGATGCTGATGCCGAGGGTTATTATATTTCCGGCCACGATGTTATTCTGAATGAACCAACCTGGGCTTCAAAGTGGGGCCATCGTCAATCGCTGCTTTATACTTCTCATCCATCCATCGGTTGTTGCGTATCGCGCTGCGCCTACGTGGAGCTGACTGTATATACTGCCTTGTCATTCTTCATTCACGGGCATTCGTTATCACTTTTTGGGAGCATTTGTAAATAGCATATTCGTTCTGAATTAGGTAACGTTAAGTATAGTGTTTATATGTAGAGGGGAGAGAGTGAGTACACGAGTAATTGAGGGTTTTGTTTTTATTTTGTCATCAGGAAACAATTAAATAAAAAGTCATGTCATTGTTTTTCCCCGATGAATAAGATTGATAGAAAAAATCTGTGTCGAAGATGCTAATTTATACTATGTGTCATCTCAACTATTAATGCTACATCATCATCATGTCATTAATTTTCCATGAGATATTTTCTTGTTACAGCGACATCATTAGGTCAGTCTTAGTGGGAGTTTCACCTATTTCATTTGCATTAGATAGTTTGCCACATATGAGAGTTTCATCTGTTTCATTTGCATTAGATAGATTGTCACATGTATTTTTGATGACATGACGGTGTGTATTTAAACAGAGAAAAGAAAAAGTGAGTTTGAATTGATTACCAACTATGTATAAGCCATGAATTATATGTTGTGAAACTCTAGAATGAAATTTTGTAATGAGTAAAAGTTTCATCCAAATTTCATTGTCTTAGAAATAATGTAATAAAACTATGCACTGAGATTGGCCTTAGATGCAAGAAATAGTCATTTCTTTTTCACTTTTACGATGAAATATCTTCTCTACATAACTTCTAACGCCACGCTTCTCATCCGGCCGCTGTCAATCTAACAGTATACGTATGCATACGGTGATGACACATGCATACATCCCTTTCGTATGGTTATTTTGTTGAGGAAACACAACTACACAAGTTTCCCGTTTTCATTCTAATTATTATAATCCACATGTGCAACTAAGTACTTTCCTCCGACCTCTGGTTAGCCTTGGTGCTGCCAAAACCATTTTTGCTCTCGCCTTTCTAGTATTCTTCCATTTGCATCATCTCCCATTACGTCAGCGTCAGTGAAAGTTTCATCCAAGTTTCATTTGTATTAAATAGGTTACCATATATGCTGATGATATGGTAGCATATTTAAGAATAGAGAGAAAAAATAATCTCTCAGCACGATTTAGAATTTTCGATGATCTAGTTTTTTGCAATGGATATTGAGAGCTGCAAAATGTCCTATTGGACTTCTTTCTGGAACAAAAAGGGAAGCTGGTAAGGTCTCTCCAACGGCCATGCATGTGGAGTTGGTGGTGAGTCCTTGTCCATCTTGCCTGCACCCTTGTGAATCGTGATGCGTGTACGTGATCATTACAATTGCGTCTCGTCCCTGTACACATGCAAGTTGGAAGCCGTAGAATACGTGGCTTACGCTAAATTAATCGCCAAAGTTATCGGATGCATATACCTTTAACTAGTAGGAGTAGCTTTCATGCGTGTAAATCCAGGACGGCCGTGGGTCTGGCCACGTAAGCGCCGCCGTGTCGACAACAACGTGCGCAGAATAGCTAGCGATGGAGACGCGCATGTCCTCGTCAAGCAATAATAGCTGCTACTACTAGCAATCCAGTGATGGTGCCCCGCGGGGCATCTCCAACCCGGAATTAGATTCCGTGGAGCCGATCGCTCCGAGTCAGCAATTCGCAGCTACCCAATTCGAATTTCTTGCCGTGGATTCGCATCGCCAAGAGATGCTGTCATATATGCTGAGCTGTGATGCTGATTCCATCGACGGATCGATGCTGTTCCGTGCTCATCTTCGCTGCTGCTTTCCTCCTGGGGATCTGCTTGTAGTCGCTGCTTTTATTTGGTTTCCTAGCAAGTTCTTCGATTGGGTTTTTGAATTGACATATACGGTGTACATACGGCTGTACAGTTTCTGTTTTTATATTTCTGATACCATAGCATTTCGGCTAGCTGTTGGTCATGAAGCTTACATGGACCCATGAGTCACTAATCTTGTGAGTTGCTTGAAAAGAAGAGTGCTCTTCTTGTATTCCTTTGGCCGGGTATTCTCGTCAATAATTATGTAACATGGCAATGAATTAATGAATTACTTTGAGATCCCTGCAAAACGATTGAATTTTTTATCTACCTTGGTGACATATGATTCAATATAGACCGTAAGAGTTCAAATAAAGTTGTATGTAATTTTTAATCTTGTTAGGGTACACACAATTCACTTTGGAATTTGTTTTAATATATGGTCTATGGCAATGAATTAATGGATTCTTGTGTGGGGCTATAGGAACGGGACCTCATATATATCTATGTGGGATGATCTTCTTGTCTTGACACATGATTAATAACTAGAAATAATGGTAGCCGGATTCAATGGTAGATAATAATAACATAAATAATTGGCGGTAGGTGGGTCCAATAGGCAAAACACTGTCAGCTAAAAACATAAATCAGTAGTGATGTCCCCAGATAACTGTTGGTTTGTGCTTGTGTCTATCATTACCATGTTATCCTTGACCTAACGGTGATCTGTTTGGTTCAGAAAATTTGCTTGCACAATCTTATAATGAAATAGCTGAAGCTCCACTTTGGTCACAGTAGCATGGCCATTCTCATAGTCCATGTCAATTCTTCAGAAGAATCCTCGGTCTACGACAGAAGGCTCTGCATGTACCCTTCCGCCTTCTACAACTTAAAATATAGCGATGACATAGAAAAGTGGTTGTGAAGATAAGGTCATAGCAACTACACAAGCACTTTCATTGTTACCTACTCCATCCGCTTCAAATTGTAGTTCACTTTGACTTCACTAGATACATTGATTTTACTATGTATCTAGTTATACATTATGTCTAAATACATAATAAGATAAATAAATCTACAAAAGCCAAAGTGAAGTACAATTTGGAGGGGGGAGTAGTTGGTTTTGGTTTGCTCCAAGGTTTTGTATATTTTTCCTTGGTTGCATGTTATATTTTCTTTAACTTGGGTTGAATGTAACATTGTGTATTCATTTTGTGAAAGATGTATGCGCACACTTTATCTTTCATCCATCTCCATGAAATTTTATGGACAATATCAGACAAGTTTGAATTTCTTTCAATGGACACATGAAAATTCATTTGAACTATAGAAAATGGTGAATCATTTTTACAATTTCAAAAACTCTTGGACAACAACAAATATGTTGTCTATTGCATGTGAAGGAAATTTTATATGATAACAAAGATCTTAAAAGAAATACAAAACTACATATACGACAATAAAGACATCACAACGTTTTCCCCGACTAGGCCATTGTTAGTATCAAAACCTACAAACACGTTATAACAAAGCAATGTCACGAACCTTCTTATGGCACCTTTAGGGCACCTGCAATGACCGGTTCATATGCTAGCTCTTAATTAGCATATTTTTCATATTTTTAATAGAAGATGTAGAAAATCTAGCTTTTAATCAATAGCTAGTTTCATACATACATTCCAAAGTCATGCTAGAGTGTTACATTAGGACTAATCATACTATGAGCCATTGCTAAAACCTAGCACTACTATTGAATAAGTTGGCTTAAAGCTAGTAACTGACTGGTATCATTGCAGATGTCCTTTAGTGGGGTATAAAAAATTAGCCAATGCTTGTAGATGTCCTTTAGTGGGGTATAAAAATGAGCCAATGCAGCTAGCTTAGACATCATGTTGCCTAACAACTAATCGGACTGTATAGCATTGCTCCAAGCACACCTTGAATTCGACGTGGCTTTGTCTTTATGAACTTTATTCTATCACTTCTCATACATTATTATCTTCACTATGATGGGAAGATGTATATCTAAAGAATCGATACCTATTGTTACATGTTAAATTTTCGTATATGGAGTCGTTATATTAGGACAAGGCAATGGGCGATATATAATAGATTTTCAAATTGTGAATTTAAAAGGTCTCTCACATGAGACTCAACCTCATGGAAATGTTGATTTGTGTACTTCTATCAGTACTTGACCCCCATCATTTTTCTTGTATCGATCTAATTTATTTCTATAATTGATGTTCTTTTGCCTTTTTGGCCCAAAACTCTTTACATGCTACTTCAATTTGAGGAACTAAGAAATATCACAACAGTTTCTCAAACAAAAAGAAAAGAGTAAATATCACAACAAAGTACATATGCAGGAACTTTAATTTGATTTGTAAATTTTGTAAATTTTCATGGGACCACCGATACCTTGGGCTCGCATGTCAGACCACCAATATTAAGATCCGAGAAATAGATATATAGCATCTACTAGTCGCCTAACTCAAGCAATCAATAACCAATATATTTTTCTACAGTAGACCAACCGTTATGGAACATTTGTGTAATCTCAATTATGAAAATAATACTAGTGATCACCTAACTTGCGCACCTGGCGTTCATGTTGTTCCACAAGTGGACCTGCAGCTATGGAACACTAGTGTCGTATCAATTATTAAATTCCCAGTAGTAGGCCCAACTGTCACCAAATTTAATAAACACAAGACACAACGCCCATACTCCCAAACTATCTTTCCATATATTACTCTGTATACTATATTGCAACTTGTGTGCAAGTTGCAGCAGAAAAAGATGTGTTCGTGTAGCTGATTTAAACTTAACACCAAAGCTTGAAGCCGATATCCCTTTGGATCAAATCAAGTCCATGTGCTGGCCATGTTAAATTTGTCCTTTTCATCAATCAAGAAATATCTTGGATCTATCTAGCTATATAAGAAACATTAAAAAGATCAAGATTTAGTAATTTACATATCCCATTCTGCAGTAAGTACTGTTGTAATAGCCAAGAACACAAATAAGAAACAATATTAAACTAGGAATTAATAGGGACCGCTGGTACATGCTTTTTTTTTTTTTTTTTAGAAACGAGACTTTTATTAATTTCAAGAAATTACATCGAAATGATACAATGTCTTGAAACAAATTGCTGGTACAGGCTACCTGGAATATCAAAAGATCAAACAGTTCTCTAGAAATCATTGATCCACCATCTAAAAGACAGTGATAATGTTTATAAAAACAAATAAACGGCGGTCCATTAGATACAATTAAGTACAAATAGTTTTAAAATTATTGATCTAGAGTTGGCATTAGTTAGAGTTGTTGCCACCTTATCATAGTGACATTTCTGTACTGGGTTAGTTTGCACCTGTTTTTATTTTTTTTTTGAATAATTATTTGCACCTGTTTTGCTGCTCTTTATATGAACAAACCTGAGGCAGTTAGAGTTAAGCATCATCATCACCATCAAAGGTAGCAGCATTATGCCGTGCGTGCCCCAGAAAGCAGGAGGTATGCTAATTAAGGACACTACTAGAAAGGAAAAGGAGTGTCTTCACCTGGCACCTGAGTTGGATTCTAGCTGTGCCATTGCTGCCCTCTAGTCTTCTGACCAACTTGCATCGAAGGGAGTAGTAGTAGATTCAAAACCAAAAGCCAGCCGATCGATCGATCTTCTGCTCCATTCTCCCCTGCCGGCGACTTTACAGAGCAGAATGCGCCAAATCTGCCGACTGATAGTGGGGCAACAAGTTCTTGAAATCACAGAGCTGCCGCAGTTGAAGATTAGTTTATTCTTCATCGATGCTGGCAAAACCACAATAAGATGGACTAATGATGCTGTTTACACTGCTGTATCACGTAGTACTATTTTAGTGGAGTACAAAGTCTGTCAGTTGCTGAACCGTTCTGAAAGGGATCGAATGGGCAAATCTAAGGCTACCTAGCTGCCAGCCAGCTCAACAGTGTCCCATGCAAGGCACGAGATGATGACTCTCTGGAATATTCTAGTGCTAAGCGACACTGTTAACTTCTAATAATTAAGGGATGACAGTGACCGGACGACGGAACGGAGAAGTCACTGGTTTGGCCAGCGGTGCGTGTGGATTCGTTTCGGTTGGCCTAGAGCTGCCGTGGAAGACATATTCTTCCTCCACACCAATTTAGAAGGTTTCAGACATGGCTAACTTCTCCACGTTGGAGAAGGATATATTCTAAGAGAAGATGGTAGGAAATGCTTGCGAAAGGGTTTTGTATTAGTGTTTGGAATTGCTAAGGTTCCCAATAGAAGGCAAAAGAACTTTCTCCAATCATATGCATGAGTTGAAATGCTAGTTTTTCCTTTGGAATTAGGGACGAATCTTTGTGAAATTATTGTTTTTTTTTTTCTAAATAACATACCAAAATTTTGGCAAGCTTCAGTATTGGGAATTATTTCAGAAACTTTTGTTTCGAGCAGTTAGTTCAAAAAAATATTTCCGTGTGGATTCCTATGTTAATCTCTACAGCTTTACATTAATTGGTAAAAACAAATATTGACTTTACTAGATTTCATCTTAACACCTAATAATATATGATGTTTCACTTAAGAGAATATAATTTTGTTCATATAGTATATATCAAAGTCAAGAGAAAATATGGCTGAATTTTTTTATATATAGATACACTCGTTGTATTTTTGTGACAGTGATTAAAGGATGTACCAATTGTTACATTTGTTCTAGCTATTTTATGAAGCATTTGTCATATGTGCATGTGGTTTCTACCAACCACACGCGTTAAACACCTTTGGTCCATAGTCTTAAAATTTAGGTTGAGGGTCAGAAGTCAAAACCCGGTTCCATTTCGCCAACCCATGTTGTTTGCTGCTGGCTGCCAGAACGTTTCTTTGCTTGGGACAAGAAAAACAACAAGATTTTACAGCTGTTGCGGGTAAGGTGACTGGGACTCCACCGCCGCCGCCACGTCACGCGCACATGCATCCCCATGGCACACCCCGTTCAGACAGACCACCCGCCCCCACAGTTCATACAGGCGGGCCCCACCGGTCCCTCTCTCTTGCAACACGCCCTCGTATTTATACCCCTTCTCTCTCCCACCCCAGCGTCCAAAGCAAGCAGAGCAAGAGACGCGGAGCAACCGCGTGCCTGCCCGGAGAGAGAGAGAGAGAGAGAGAGACGCGGGAGAGAGCCAAGGCAGCGGCCGGCCGCGTCGACGATGTGGAGCTCCTCGGACTCCGACCGCGACGACGAGCACGTCGACACGGCGACGTCGTCGCCCGCGCAGCAGCAGCAGCCGTCGACGCCGCCCGTGCCGCCTCGGCGCCGGCGGCAGCAGCGCGCGCGCGACGCCGCGCGCAGCAGCGTCTCCGTGCCAAGAACATCGGCGCAGGAGAGGTGGTGGAGGAGGAGGAGACCGTGGAGGCGGAGGACGTCTGGCGCGGGCTTCAGCAGCAGCAGCAGCAGCGGGAGAGGGAGGCGTGGCCGCGGCGGGCGTCCAGGCCCGTGGTGGTGGCCGCCGGCGAGGAGGACGCCGCCTCTGCCGCGTCGGGGAGAGCGGCGGGATGGGGAGGGCGCGGAGCCTGACCGACGACGACCTGGAGGAGCTCAAGGGCTGCGTGGATCTGGGCTTCGGCTTCAGCTACCACGAGATCCCCGAGCTGTGCGGCACGCTGCCGGCGCTCGAGCTCTGCTACTCCATGAGCCAGCGATTCTTGGACGAGCACCAGCAGCTCGGCAGCAAGGCCGAGGAGGCGCCGGCCGCCGTGGCTCCGGCCTCGCCAGCGCAAACCGTCGCCACCAACTGGAAGATCTCTAGCCCTGGTAAGCTGCTCCAACTGTTCCAACTCGATCTGCTTCTTGTTCTTCTTGATTCGAGACGGGGCATAGCAAATCTGTTCGAGGAATCTTAGCGGGAAATTAATCGTTTATCGACTCTAGTTGATGGCAATCGAGCTCATGTGTTTGCTGTATGCCCATGTAGGTGACAGCCCGGACGAGGTGAAGGCGAGGCTCAAGTACTGGGCGCAGGCGGTGGCGTGCACCGTCAGGCTCTGCAGCTGATCATCAATGGCGCCAGTCCACCATCAATCTTGGTACAAGCTAGTAGACGAGAATGAAAGAAACACAGAGCATCTACTGCTCAACCCCTACAGCAATCGGGACCAATGAGCAAAGTTGAAGGAACAAACACAAGGGCATCCCATGCTCCATCCAAATCAAGAAGCCTCGACTCTGCATCGCATCGACGATGATCATTCATTCTTCAGAAGCACACAAGGGTTGTGAATTCAAATCATGTTTGAAGATTTTGCTGAGATATGTGCAGGAAATGGAGAAAGGGAGAGGGGGGCCATGTCACTAGTCATTGGCTGATGTTGTACTCTACTCACACGAATCCTTGATTCTCGCCTTAATTTTTGATGATCATGTAAAACAACACCACACATGTGTAAAATATATATATTCATGAACCCAGCTGATTCGATGAGAAATAATCGCATAATTCCACGCTGAGCTGTGCCGTCCTTGTTTCTTTGTCTCTGTTCAAGCTATGGCATTTTATAATCTGCCGGCTACCTTGCCTTCATTGGGAGGTTATCGGACCGAATCAACGGGAAGGCGTCTGAACTCTCAAGAACATGTCCATCACTTTGGTCCTAATCAAGAGCCAGCTGTAGCATATACAATCATACAAGTGTTGCTTTTTTTTTCGAAAAGAAACCTTTTTTTATTCCAGGTGTGAACGCCAGAGATTCAATTTGAGATCTGCAGCAGGCAACAGGCTGCTGGAGGCTGGAGCTCGTCTGGAGCTCGTCTGGCATTCTTTGCTCAGAAAAGTTATGTGATCAGAATCAGAATAGACCGCCGCTGCGCCGCACTGCGATAACTGTTCCTCAACGTGCACATTTGACCCTCCAACATTATTTTCTGAATTCTTTAAATCTGGGTTAATGTTAAAGATACAGTGCTTGAAAATGTCCGAATATTAGGGCCCCGGCCGACGCCAACGGCGGCACCTTTGGGAGATTCTTGCCTGCAGCGTAGCTCCTTGCCATCACTTTGTAGTCGCAAATTTAGTTTTCTTTAAAGTTACAACTCTACCTCTCCGCCGTTGAATCTGGCGCCGTCATTAAGTATGCTAAACTCATGCCGGCCAATTATTTTGGCGGACGTGAGTTCGTGTAAGAACTTCCACTTCTCTTAATATAATACGTATCGAGGTTGCACGATTTCGAAAAAAAATATTAGGTCAATTTGTTGAGAATGAGCAGCAACATACTTCAGTAAAATATGACAACTACTAACTATTCCCTCTGTCCCAATAAAAGTGGCGTTCACATGGACCAAGAAGAACCATCATGACCGTGTACCGTAATCATTGCTCTCCATTCCACCTCTTCGGGATGCCTCTCTCTTCCCCTGGTTCTCCATTCCACCGCTCTACATGCCTCTCTATTCCCCTTCGCATAATGCAATGTCTCTTCCCTCGTAAATCGAGGGCGCCCCCCCTCCGCGTGAGTCAATGCTGGCCAAGGCCGCCTCCTCCCCGCCACTGGCTACGCCGGGGGAGCTTCCTCCACCACGAGAAACCGGGCGGGCTGTTTGCCCCTCCGGGCGCGAGTAACGTCGGGCGGACACGCATCCACTCAATCGCTGCACGCCGGGCGAGCGCGGCCACGCCCGCCCCGAGAGCTTCCTCTCACGTCGCATGACCACGCCGGTCTCGCCGACTTCCTCTCCATGGAGTGGCCCTCGGGCCGAGGAAAGCTATTGTTGGGAGAAGGGGCGCCGGTTGAGGGAGAAGAAAAAATTCGGTCTGGTGGGGAAAGACCGCCCACCGGTATTGTTTAAGAAAAACCTCGGTTTTCCCGCCGAGAAAATCCCCGAACAGATCCATCGGGACCGTAGGGAGCTTCTAGCCTATGAGAACTAGGATCCTCAATCCATTTGAAGAAGACCGGGGCCAGAATTACACCGAACCATTGAGCGTGATACCAACCGCAGTTCTGGGCGGACATCGTAACCCCCGGGGGCGTTATACCAACGAGCCCACGGCTTGAGGGAGAAGAAGAGAGAGAAAGATCTGCCTCCTTGCCCGGCGATGCCGGTCATCTTCATCTTCACGCCAAAGGCGGCCACTAGCTCCGCCTCGACAACGGTCTTGCGGTGTCTCCACGTTGGTGCCGGTGTTGTTATTTTTTTTCCTTCTAGCAAACGAGCGAGGGAAGTGAGAGGATAGGTTTGCAGGCTAGCTGACAACCTGACATAACCTAAAACGACATTTTCATTGGGACAAGGCGTCGAGGCTAGGATAACACTTTTTATTGGGGACAGAGGGAGTACAAATGTTTGTATTTTGATGCGATAGAGGTTGCCAACAAGCAGGTAAACAAACAAGCACAATACCTCGATGTGCATTTAGAATTGTTCATGAATCTTGGAGAGAGGAGAGCTGGTCATGGTCGCCTGCTCAAGAGGGCAGAGAACAACAATATCATGGGACTTGGTTAAGACGACTAATGGGCCATCCAAGGTTGAATATACGCAGCCAAGCACAGGTGGCACTACTTATGTCAGGCTGCTTTGTTGGTGTTTTCGTGGAAGCTTGAACCTAATTGTCAGGTAGCTCAAAAAGCGTGGAAAAGTATGGAGTCTTTGGGTCCACTGCTATGAGAAGTAGAGTACGTGGCTAGACGATGACATGGCTCGAAAGCGAGATCTTTGACGATCGCGTACTGTACCAGTGTAGTATCTGTATGAGATCAATGTGTGATTTCATTAGTTGGAAGCATGCATCCCGGGGAATAGGACGTTTCGCAAGTAGCCAATGCTTGAGACAGGGTGTCCTCGCCAGGACCATCCATCTCCATTTCATTTCCTTTTGAGAGTTGCTTCAAAGAGAGTGGTAGGTAGATCATGACAAAAATAGTATTAGGACTAATAAACAGTACAAGCATGAAAATACTCTAGGTGAGAAAAATGTCACGAAATATCTGAGTGAAAATTTCTGTTAGGACAAGAAGATGACAAATATGTGATGAAAATCATAGGTGGCTTTGGGTTCCAATTCAGACGGAATTGGAAGCGGATCAATTTGCTATGTAAAGACTGGTTTGACTTTCTGGCAATTCTGACATCACCAGACAAGCACATCTTGAGCCGGACCGTACCGTACGTCGATGATTGGCTCACGACGCCCACTCCAAGATCAAAACGTTTCGAGCCTTAGGACCTCAAAATAAGTCAAGAAGGGCAGCGTCGAAGATTCTTATATGATCGGCCATTGGGTGTTTTGTCAATTGCGTTTAATTCAGCTACGGATGATGTGATGCATAGGCAGCGTAGCAACCATTCAGAGTTCGTGCAAGATAGTGTCACCTCTGATTAAGCTCCAAATTAAAGCCACCCTGTGGTGTTTCATTAAATGGGATGAAAAATTGAGCTATCTTGCGTCTTTCACTATATATGGCCAGACAGCACAGCATTCAGCCTGTCGAAGTCGACAGCGTTGAGTCTTTGACTACGTCCTCTGATTTTCATTTGTATCATGAAACTTAGTTGTAGACTGCACGACTAAGTGCAAACGGCCTCAATATATTCACTGCATTGGTTTATACCATTTTAGAGCTAGATGGCAGATCTAGGATGGCCAGTTGTGCTATCATCAAGAAGATATTAACATTTAAGCCTTATAATTATTATTTGCAGCTAAGGAATCTTAAAGAGCAGGAAGATATAGCCACTCGTAAGTCTGCAGGCTGCACTGTCCTCACTTGTGAAGATATTGGATTTTATTGCCACAAAGTTATTTATGCAGTAATGGTTCTACTATTAATAAATATAGTATGCCAATGTTTTAGCTAATGTGTACACATTGTCTAAAGTAATAAATTATATGTCATAGTTATTAATAAATTTTAATAGTTTGTTAGTATCATTATTGTAAGAAATATTTTTCATGATTGTTGATAACATATATTTATCCCAATCCTTATTTAGCGCACGCCCGCTACTTCAAGGAAACGGCGCACGCCTCTACGATGGCTCTAGTCTGGGCTCTACTGTTATCTACTCCCTTCCTGGCCCCCATCTGGTCGTGGTACGACGCGCACTTTTGAAACAGTGAAACGCCCCTGACCGCCCTCCACCCGGACGACCGTTCCCTTTCCCATTCTCATTTCTCTCTGCTCGACGCGCATCTGGAAAGCCCTCGCCGGAGTTGCTTCTCTGCCCAAATACGGACCCTCCGGCCGGCCGGTGTGGCCCTCGCTGCGGAATAGCGTGCTCCCTCTTCAGGCCACTCGCCTGCGCGCGCACAGAGAAGGCGAATCCTCCAAGCCGGCACGGTCGCGCGCCGCCGCTTCAGATCCGGCGTCCAGGCCTCGATTCGTCTGCCACCAAGTCGCGGCTGCGCGCTCCAGCTCCGGCACGGTCGCGCACTGTCGCTTCAGTTCCGGCGCCCAGGCCTCGTCTGCCACGGAGTCGAGGTTGCTCGCTGCTGCGCCATCGCCCTTGCCGCTTCTCTCCCTCGACAGGGACTTAGAGGTGAGGGTTCACCGTGTTTCCCCTCAGGTTTTAGAATTTTTTGGTGTGGATTCGTCCCCGTGTTGTTGTCGATTTGGTGTATTTTGGATTTATAGCTCGATTTGTTCTCGATTTGGGCAGAATCCTCGCGAATTTCATCTCGATTTTGGGCGGATTTGTGGGAGGTGGAGTTCGATTCGATCGGGAGGAGCGGATTGGAGTTCGATTCGAGCTGGAGGAGCGGATTCCAACAAATCCTGTGCAAAACCAGTGGATGCTGGGTTGAAGCAATCTGATCCCGAGATCCAGCGGCTGCTGCATCGAGGACCTCGTCGTCTTCAGCCACTCGAGGCCTCAAACTCCTTGAGCTTATATTGGTATGCGACACCGTGCTCATGCTCCTTCATGGTCCTGTTCATGTTTATTTATTTTTTCTCCACTGCAACTTGGGGATACAATTCCCATATCTTCAATGGTCATGTTCATGTTTATTTGTTTTGTGTGGTTGGTCAGTTTTATCAGTTTCCTAACAGGGTCAGAAACTAGGGGTCAGTAGATAAATATATATATATATTAACACTAATGATAAACTTACTAAAACTTGAAGATAGACATTTAATAGATTGAAACCAGGAGTTATTACTACTCTAACAATGCTACTTGCTACAGGCTATCTCCTGTAATTTAGTATTTTTGAAGATAGACATTTAGCCGACATTCACAATCCAACAACGCTGCATATGGCTTGTCTGATTGCGCTCTAGTCTGTATGTCTCTGTACTACGGTTTAGTGGAGCAACTTAAAGTCTTCATTATTAGGTTGAGGTACTTTTTGTTTCATTCTTTCCCATCTCACCCTCTTTTTTTTTCCTTTTAATTTTTGGCTCTCATGAATCATGATTGAGAGATATTGGCCTCTTCGTCTTTACAGCTTGTAGATTCCTTTGCCTGTTAACACTTTAATCATGTAAGTCCTGAGGCCCCAAAATTGACTAGAGGTGGGATTACCACAAAGGGCATTTTAAATATTTTTGTGCGGTGCAAAGTGAAACCAAATATAACTCGTTTAAATCTCAACTGCAGCGTGTATATAGCACAAGCTTCTGCTTAGGTAATAATAGCCAATTATATCTGTCGAATCCACAAATTGCATGTCAATTTCTTAGCTGGGGGAGGTTCGCAAGTGTCGCTGATTGCTTCCAGGCCTAATTGGGAAAATAGATTATGTGTGAACTAATTTTTTGAGATGCTACTCTGATTATACTAAGGCTCATTGCTGTTTGAAAGAAGGAAAAAAAAACAATACCGTACAACACTCTGGAATTGATAGTGCACAAATGCACTGCTTGTATAGAGCTTTTTAATTTGTCAGCTTTATTCTTTTGTTTCAACAAAATAAATTACATGGACGACGAGGGTTATTATTAATTACTTCTGCATCTCATATGTTGTTCACGGTCATCTATTTTGGTAAGACTTCAGATAACTGAGTGGTTTGTTCTTTAGTTATGTATAGCTTGAACAAGTTTACAAGAGGAAGATGCTTGTTCGTAGAACATTATAGAGACTGATCCTGAACGTTCAGTGTCATAAGAGGAGTTATGTGCTCTTCTTGGGTTCTCTGTTGCCTAGTTCTGTGCATATTATTAATTTTTCCTTGACAAATCTAAATGCATATTATTTTTCTCATGCAGCCGGTTTGTGGCTCTAGTACCCGTGCGGGCATGGGGAGGATGGCTCTAGTGACCTACATGAGCACCTCGAGGGGCTGCTCTGGTGGCCTGCTGTATCGGGAGGCAACCGCGGCTCTAGAAGCCTGCACACGAAGCGAGGTGAAGACAACTGTGGTTGCCTCTAGAAGGTGAGCAAGACTCCTGCTAGCTAGATTAGTGTTTTTAGGAGGATCCTTTTTTGTTCATTGTTTGTTTACCTGGCTGCCAGATTTTAGCCTGGTTGATTCTGTTCATGACATATTGTGCTGAACAAGAGTATCATGGACATCATACTACTAGAGCATGATAGTAGCAAGCACTATCGAAAATTCAGGAGTTGGTGTAACTTATGGTTATTTCATGTTACAACTGAAACCTTCGCATATGTGTTTTAAAGTTCCACCTAACCCTGATTTTAGTTTTAGGTGCAATGATGTCAACTTGGACACTAAAGCATGAGCATACTTTTCCTACTGTTTAGGTGCACAGCACACTGACCAAGCAGCCTGGGACCTAATGAGTTGCTCCATGATTCTTGTGATTTCCATAGTTAGTCATTCTTCAGTTCTTTAAATTTCAGATGTGCCAGCCTAGTGGAATACTGGAATAGTGAGTCTAACTGATATAACTGGCTCACATATCATGCCTCAACCTCTAATTGTTTGTATGGTGCTGCATGCTATTTATTTCTCTTCTAGGACAACAACTAATTAGATTGGCTACGAACCATTCATTCCTTCCATATTCTTTTCTGTAGATTCATGACTCACACTTCCTGTAAAAATTTAGTATGCCTATGTTTTAGCCGTTTTAATTTATCCTTGTTTTGTAGCTATATCTTTTTGGCAATAATTATGAGATGAATTATGCACTCTCTTTTTAGTTTCTAGATTAACCACACCTATATTTCATTGCATAGTAGTGCCTCCTTTGAAAACCTTGCTTGTTGCTATTGTCGGTCAAAGTCAATAGGTTTGTAAAATCCAGTTTTAATTTCGTTAATAGAGTTATTTTTTGTTGTCTATTAAGGTCATAAGTCTCATTTGTATTATCGACTCAGATTTACCTTTTGCCCGACAGCTACGATGGCAAAACTAAAGCATTTGTTGCACACTTATATTATCGACTCACATTCACCTTATTTATCTGCAAATTCAGTTACTTAATTTCTGTCTTTTCACTATATGGTCTGTTGCAACTTCTCTGTTCTAATTAGCTTATCTGATTGTCTTATTTCAGATTGAGATGAAGTGTTCAGGTCTGTCGTTCATTTGTTGTTAGAAGAAGACAAGGTTCAACAAGCATGAATTCAGGGTAATCCTATTTATATTATTTTTTTCTTGTAGCTATAATTCACTTTTAGAAATGAACTTGGAGTTGCTAGTTGGATTATCGGATGGAATAAATCATAAATTAAGTAAGATGCATCTGCATCCACAAGATGTCTACTCCTAGTTTTTTCAGCTACTCAGTTTGTAATATTCATCATGGATTCAACTGAAAATAAAAAACTGTAGTTGTCACCAAATATTTTCAAGTTATCAACAAATGCTTTTGATACAACCAATAGAAATGGTTTGCTCTTCTTATAATTCCAATATAGTTGTTTATTTATTTATTGCTTCAGGCATTTAAAGTAGGACGTCTTAAATATGTGTTTGTAAAGTTTTTTTTTTTTCCTACAGGTTCAAAGTCTTTTTGAGATATTAGGTTCAAATACCTTCAGAGTATTATTTTAGCATGACCTAGTTTTTTTTTTTTTTTTAATATGTGTTTATAATCTACATTTCATATTGTCTAATTTCATCTGTTTTAAAATACCTCATGAAAGCAAAAAACACAAGAGCATGTCGTTGAATTCATCTCTGGACTTGTAACACACGCAAGAATTCATTGCTCAGCCAATGAAACACATTTTTTTTTTCCTGAAAAGCACTAAAGCTTCAAGGTGAGCATGTACACTTTTTATTATTTTTTACTTTGATAGTAGCTCCAGAGTAGAAAATTTAGAGTACACAATTATCTTTTTGAAGCTTTTTTTCAAAAACTATGCAAAAAATACGTTCAGTGCTGTAGATCCATTTTTTGTTCCATTATTTGTTCAATATATAAAATCATTCTTTCCTTTCCCTGAGCCTGAACATGCCTGCATCAAACACGCGGCTGCTTGTTGCTGCTGCCTTGGGTTTACTACGACCGCTGAGCTCTAGCTGTAGCCAGTAGGTTGAGTTTGAGGGGTGTGTGTGTGTGTGTGGGGGGTGGTTGGGCACCAACTGGTAGGGAGGGAGGGGCTCACCGGGGAGAGCAGTAAAGACGCTGCCCTGATCTCGCGGCGGCCATGTGACTGAAAGATATATACAATGAATGTCAACAACTATGGCTGCTAGAAATCTTACGTAATTAGAATGTGTTTTTCATTTGTTATAGTGACAAAGGTAATAAAAGTTGTAGTGGGCAATTGTAAAAATATTCAGAGTTGCTGTTATTACCTTTGTGTAGAATAGCTCTTCTGAATTGAGATATATCAACATGAGCAAAGCCCTTCTGAATTCTAGGAGGAATATTTTCTTCTCCCTTTGTGAAAATTAGATTACCTGTTAAAACCAGTCAAGTTTTTGTAATATTCAGTAACATTCAGTAAAGTTTCAGTGTGTTGTCAAGTTTCAGTAACATTCAGTAACAGAGCAGGTGGTGCTTCTATAGAAAGGAACATGAAGAAAATAGCTCCTGATACAGTACAGGAAATGGTTTGCTATTTCTTACATGTACATGAAGGAAATAGCACCTGATTGGCATCGATTATCAGCAAAAAATGCAACGCAACTTGATGACCATATATAAAACTGTATTCAATTTTTCTATTTTTTAGACTTGCACTTTTGTAGGTTCTCTGAATGCATTCAGGTTGTCCGTTGTACTAATACAGTTTGAACCAGGTCACATTCTGATGCAGATTTCTAAATGCACAGAGAGTCACACTAATACACCCCTCAGCCTCACTTTGGCTTTGTCCTCAGCCTCACTTTGGTCCATAGAACTGATTGTTCTCCACATTCAGTTTGCCCACTAGGTAGTGAACTGTATTCAGGTTTTCATTTGGTCTGGCAGTTTTCAGAGTTGAGTCTGCAGTTATGTAGTTTCAATATGAAAAATGGTTTGGGAAGCTTGATTGGGGTTATTTCACTAGTAAGTTTCAGATCTAGTAAATCTAAACACTAGCAAAGCTATGAGCATGTATTCTGCAGTATAAGAATATGGTCGACATTGCATTGCGATGATGATGTGGGTTGTGCTGTGAATTTCAGCTCTTTAGGTTCTCATTTGGCTTCTTCTTTATAATTCCCTAGAGGTTGTTTGCGTTGTTTCCATTTTGCATTTTTAAGATTATATATTGACTTGCCTCCATTTTTTTTCAGGTCATGGTCTGTGGGAACACTAGAATAAAACAACACTTCTGGACAAGAGTGAATTTATTTATTTACTCCCTGTTTTTATTGAGGTATAGTTTGGTACTCTTCCTACGGTTTTTTGAGAACTTGGACCTATGGTATTTTTGGCTTGATGCCTTTCTAATACCTTTGTAAATATCATTCTTTCATTTAATGAAAAGAAAAAATAGGCATAGGGATCCCCTGCTGGCCTTTCCATAAAACAAGAATTTGGAGCTATTGGTTCAAAGTTTGAACCTAATAATACAAAGTTTGTAATGTGATAGCTTAAAGGTTTATAATTCTGAGTGTAAACTTGTCAACCTTGCAATATAGAGTTTATAATGTTATAATTCAAAGTTTTCAGCATAGCATTACAAGTTTGTAATCTCATATTTGAATGTTCATAAATTCTGAGTGTAAAGTTTTCAACCTAGCAGTGTGAAGTTTATAATGCGATAGTTTGAGGTTTGAACCTAGCTGTACAAAGTTACTAAGGTCATAGGTCAACATTTTTATTAATTCTGAGTGCAAAGTGTTTACCCTATCAATAGAAAGTTTATTATAATGTGATAGTTCAAAGTTTACCACTTCCGCGTGTAAAGTTTTTGATCAAGCAGTACAAAGTTCATAATCTGATAGTTCAAAGTTTCGAACATAAAAGTACAAAGTTTGTAATGTCATAATTCAAAGTTTAAAAGTTCTGAGTGTAAAGTTTTTGAACTAGTAGTACAAAGTTTGTAATGTGATACTTCAAAGTTTTATAAATTCTTAAGTGTAAAAGTTCATAAATGTGCTAGCTTAAACTTTATAACCTACGGTAGAAAGTTTATAATATGCTAGTTCAAAGTCTATAAATTCTGAGTGTAAAGTTTTGAATGTAGCACTATAAAGTTTGTAATGTAATAGTTGAAAGTTGTACAAGTTTTGAATGTAAAGTTTTCAACTTATCAATTCAAAGTTTATAATGTGATAGTTCAAAGTTTCTAACCTACCATTACAAAGTTTGCAATGTGCTTGTTCAAAGTTTTACAACTTACATACTGAAACTAATCACCTATACTTGAAACTTAATACATGACCTGAGACCCATATAAAGCCTAGGACAGACCCTTAGCTCCAGCTAAAGATCAGAGAAGGGCTTCCTCCCTAGCTAGGATTGAAGCTGTAGCCAAGCTTAGTAGCACCATTGAAGACAGTCGTTTCAATGTTTCCATATGGTCCAAGCACCAAGGATAATGAGAGAATTCAGTCCCTTTTCGCACCTCTTCGCTAGCTGTCAAGATCGCATTGTCCCACCAATCATCAAAGGAGGAAAAAACACCTGAATATCTGAATGTTTCAACAAAGGGTTGAGTAGAGCCTGGAACTAGGTATTAAGCATGCCCTTTAGCGCCTTTTTTTTTTGCAAACCTTCTTGGTGTAGTGTATCCCTGAAACTATTCTTTGTTTGCTTCACATTGATATCATAGTTTGACTAGTAGATCCTCACATTAGAGTCAAACTCATACCTTTTTTTTTTGTTTTGTTTTGTTCCTTTTTTTTAGGGTGTCCAACTGAACCCCTTCTACTGATGAGGACAAGTTGATTCAAAAGGTACACATTTTGTTCAGCTTTGAATGACATAGAAACAAGTTCTTCAAATATTAATACATGACATAGTAACAAGTTCATTCAAAGCAATACTAGGTTTGAACCTGCACTGAATTCAGTGTTGCATGCAGTAGGTTTTTTCTTCTGTCCTGAATGTCTATGATCACCATATATCTCTGATTTCACTATGTTGAAGGATTTGACTACCAAATTGTTCTACAGATATTGACTACAACTAATTTTTCTGTGTTGGTATAGTAGTTAAGGTGGGGCAGATTTTTGTTTTCGTGAGTAGCTGCCAAAGGACTATTCCTATGTTTATTGTTCCCATAGGAATACAGAATTGGTGCACCACAATTGCTGTGATTTTTCCTATCCTCTTTCCTTTTACGTACCCAGTGTGCCACCACTTAATGTAGTAATCATCATGTAGTACAATCATCAAGGGGTTGCTTCAAGCTTTTTTTCATTCTGTACTCATGTTCAGCTCCTACACAACGTGTGTTTATCTTTAAGAGTGCACCACCACTTACTTTCCATCAACTTTGCACACATTAAATGGTTCAAAGAGGACCAGGTCTCTCATACATAGTTAGGATATTTGAATCCTTGTGGCCGACAGTTAACACAAGTTTTTTTTCTACCGGTAGAAAAAAAAAACAGCCCAACCTTTTTCCCCTTGCCACGCTGCTGCTCGCCGATCAACCCGATACGCCTAGATCGATTCCTTCAGGATCGGCATTGCAAAATGATATTGACCCTAGTATTCCAAAGTTTCTAATTTAACAGTTCTAATTTTTCAACCTAGCACAACCAAGTTGGTACTGTCATAATTCAAAAGTTTATGACTTTTGAGAGTTAAGTTAGTAATCTCATAACTTTAGATTTTTTTATACTAATTTTTTTGGGTGTAAAGTTTTTGAACCTAACAATAATAACTTTTATAATGTCATAGTTGAAAGTTTTTTTCCTAAAAAATATTTTATAAAATACCTAAAGTTATATTTGGACTAGTGGTATAAAGATTTTAGTGCCATTAGTTAAAGTTTTCAACATACCAATATAAAGTTTTAAACCTACCAATATAAAGTTTCTAATGTGGTAGTTTAGTCTCGAAATGCCCCTATTTTTTTTTACGGCCATTTAATGTTTTATTGATTCTAAGTATAAAGTTTTGAATGTAGCGTTACAAAATTTATTTTAAAAACCCTACTCATAGACAGTGTATAATATACAAATGAAAAGTTTGATATAATTCTATTTTAATAATGAATTTTCCTTTTTTTCAGGAATTTTCATCATTTTGAAGTCTTGAAGAAAACAGGAGCAACATTTTTTACCTTTTGGTTTCATCCTTTTTTAGAAATACAAAAATGTCAGATATAAATTGTATTTGGTTTTTCTCCTTTTTTTCATTGTAGCTCTCTTCTATTTTTTTTTTTACATAGTATAAGTATTTTTTTGATAAACATAAGATTTATGGTATTTAAAACCAACGTTTTTATGTACTTTCACTTTCATATGGATGTGAAACCATCCCCCCGCCCTTTTATTTTACCCACAAATCTGGAAGATGTCCCTAAAGAGAAAATTTTTAGGTTGTAGACAAGATTATTTTCCTGGCCCAATGAAGCCCAGACAAGAGAAATGAGAAAAACGGCCTAATGAAGCCTGCAGACAGGAGAAAGCAGAAAAAACGGCCCAATGACAATGAAGCCCAGATAGGAGAAGCTGTCCACTGGGCAGTGCTCTGTGCGCTGGTACCCTTCCTAGCGCGCGTGCGCTGGTACCGGATCTGGCGAGCGTGCGCCGTGGAGTGAACCCCTATATTTATCTCTCATGTATGCATACATATTTGATCTTCATGATTGATGGCACAACTAGTATGTTTACTTTAACCAAATTTTAATATATTGCCATTATAAAAGTGGATAAAACATACAAATATATGTTTTTTATGTAAGAGGGGTTTGATGGGGGGTTCACCTTTGGCGTGGCCAACGATGGCGGCAACTATGGAGGAGCGGCGTCTAGGGGCAGGGCAGGGGGTGGCGGGGCAGCTTAGAGAGAGAGAGAGAGAGAGAGAGAGAGAGAGAGAGAGAAGAGAGAGAAGAGAGAGCAGCGTGCTTGAGGCCTGGGAGCTAGGGTTTAAACTCTCTGGACTATTCCTTTCTTGATTCTAACAATTATATGTTGCTAGTATTTATATTCCTAGTGAATCTTGACTCCTAAGCAACCTCGGAGATCCTTATCGGATTTGAATTCTCCTTTCCTAACAAATTTAAACACAATCTCTTGTCTAACCAATGCTTTCCTAATCTACTAAGGCTCAATATAGAAACTAGATAGCAACAACGATGGCGGTGGAGGGCGGCCATCTCACACGGGCTCGTGCCCACTTTAGGGCACGCGGTGCTAAAGGCGCATGGTGCCTTGTCTTGGGCTGATGGTGGCCAGCCAAGGTCCTTTCCTGAGCCTGCTGCCTAGGTCCCTCCTAGGCCCACGTTTTGGCATGTGAAATGTCTCCCCTCTTTTCTGATCAGCAGGTCCCCACACTGAATAACTTGCCATCAAGGAGCATAGTCCTGTAGAAGTGTGATGTGGTGTCTCCTCAACCCTGTAGCCGGTCTAGTACCTCTGAAGCTTGCTTGGCGATGATTTTATCGTTGTCAAAGATGAAGAAGTAATAGCAAAAGCTAAAGCAGTTGGAGGTGTAGCAGTTGTGCGTGCCCAATATTAGTCAACCCCTTCAAGCTGTGACTAAGTTGACGCCGGGCAAGATTCCTGGGAGGTGAAATGTTGGATGACCCAAGGAAACCGTGGTAGCGAGTATACCTAGTCTTCATCCATTTGGTAATTGATGCAACTACATAGAACATTTGGTGCCTTGTCGTTGGAGTTGTGGTGAAGTATTGTAGGCTGCTGTGGAGGAGGTCGCCTATGGCGTACTTTGCATGGATGATGATGAATGGAGAGCCATTGCGCTCTCGTCTGGTGGAGAGTTCGTCAATGGTGAGGTACTGGTGGTCGTTGTTGTCGTTGATGGTGTAGAGGAGGCTACCGTTTCCAACGATTGGAGGAGGTCTTGGTGCATAAGAGACATCGCCGAGCAGTTGTTGTAATAGATGAGGCTATGGTGTAGAGACCTTGCTAGAGCTATAGCCAGGAGCTCAATGGTGGTAGCGATGGTGTGGAGCTCGCGGGTTATGTGGTCGATCGGGCGATGCACGGTGATGTCATTTGGATCCTTTTCCCACTCCCACCTCCACCCGCGGTGGGGTACGACGCGATCTTGGTGAGCCGTCAAAATCGACCGCGTGCGACCGCGGCTAATGCTCGATAGTGCCATACTATCGTGCCGACGCGGTGGCATTATCAGGAATAAGGCGACTAATCTATATCTGCACCCGCGACGCGGTACCATACTCCGGTATCGCAGCGTAGTAAAACCCAACAGCTATACGTTATCCGGCCACGCCAATCTTCGGCACGGTAAAGCTAAGCGCGATGGCGGAGGCTCGCTATCGGCATGCGGGCCCACCAAGCACGCCGCGCACTCCCCTCGCTGCCGCTGGTCCGCGGCGACGCCCGCCGCGCGCTGGTCCGCCAGGGGTTGTCCTGCGCGGTCGCCGCGCGGCCCACCTTGTGCCCACGGCTGAGGTCTGCGGAGGAGGCGAGGCCGGCGGCGGCCGAACCGCGACCTCGGTGGCGCGCCAGGGGTGGCGTTGTTGGCGCAGCCACCGCCTCACGATGCCCGTGGACGACGATGGAGAGGGAGCGCGAGGGAGGTGCCGACGATGAGCGTCGTCGGTTGCGGGCACCGCCGTAGATCGGGTGCGGGAGTTGCACTCCGCTGGTGGCACTCCCTCCTCGCCGATGTCCTTGAGATGCGTCGCGGCGCCTCTGCCACCGCCAGGATCGGGTGTGGGAGCAGTTACAACAGCACCCTGCCAGCGCCACCCTCCCCGTCGGCGTCCTTGTCCTCTGTTCTCAGCAAAAGGGAGAAAAAGGTCCTTCTCTCTATGTGTGACAAATTGGGGCCGACTAATAGAAAAAGATGCGATACAGCATACTGAAAATTGTATACAGAGAAGTGACTAGGACAAAATGTTCAGTTTAAAGAGGAATTTAGAGAACTAGCAATGCAATCTGCCATGCACCAGCGTCTCTCTTTCGCGTTTCAGTGAACGGGCCAAAACTAACAAACTATCAGCCCAAGTGCAACAAGCACGCACAAAAAACGGCCAGCCCATTACGTGCAAGCATACTACCAGCCACCTAAGCAATTTTTTGTTTTTGCATATTTTAGCTAACAGCCGGCATAAAGAAAGTTATATGCATGTTCCCTGTTTGCTTGGAAGGATATATCTATGCCTGATTTTAGCATATCCTAAGCCTGCATTTTAATGTCTGTTTGTAAGCATATTGTATATACTGAATTTGAAAAACGACGCAACTTGAAATAATCGACATGGAACAAACAATTATATTTGCCGTGCACACCACCTTGTGCTCTTCTTTTTGTCTTTACTTTATGTATATATTTATTAATATATTCTAGTATATTGATGGTTCCGAACAATTTTGTTATTGTATTGATCTTATTTATAGTGTCATCACTGTATCAAGAAGCAACAAAATGACATGCATAGATATCACTCAAGATTGATCGTACATGCATTTACTCCATCCGTATTGGTAAAGGAAGTCGTTTTAGACAAGGTTTAAGTTAAACATTAGGAATATAAATCATTAATAACTTTTACGTTATTGAGTTTGTAAATGTGAAAATTATATGAATAGATTTATCTTAAAAATACTTTCATAAAAGTATACATATATTATATTTCTATAAATATTTTTATAATAACAAGGTGAAGCGTGGTGTTTTGGAGACCGTGTCATTGTCCTAACTAATTTTTACTAGTATAGAGGGAGTACATATTAATTAACTAGTTTGCAGATAGTTAAATAAACAATTCAACATATTAGCACTTTATTGAGTTGTTTGTATCTGATGTGACAAATTCTCAGATACACTAGTTGTTTTGTAGGGTTGTACTTCCCTAACACAGACTCTTCACCTATAGACACCGTTGCAATAACCAGGATCCCTGGTGTGCTAGAGCCGGTAGTGATCTGACTTCACTATCATGTCGTAAGCCTATGATCTAGACAATAATTGGGACCTTGGTTCCATGGCATTGGTAGTGATACTAGTTCACCAACCCGTGCTCGCACGAGGTTAGAATCTTATGAGGAGACAAGTAACAAATAAGAATTACTTGTATGAAATATCCTTTTTCTCTTCACTAAAATGGTAAGACGATATCTATAATAGGTACTCTATAGTCTATATTCAAATATGATAATCTGTCAAATATTTATTTAAATGTTTGTCTCATCCATATCCATGTGTTTTTATATAGCTTAAACTATGATAGTTTTTAGCTGCCATCTCTATTTGAGGACATAAACCAAAATTTTGATTTTCTTTTTTTCCAAATTTAAGCTTTTTAATTCCTCAGATACGATACAATAATTATTATGTACAATCTTTGAGTTTAGTCAACTGATTTGATTGCAAATTTTTTTAGATTTTTTATAAGAATTTTAGGGTTACCATTTTCTACAATTTTTGTGAGTAAAAGATTGTGCAGTTAATCTTTTTTAGCACGATCGTATTTAGCTAAAACATAAATGAACTTAAAGTGTATCAAATCTTATTTAATCATTTATATGATAATTTGAAAATCTATATTTTAACCTTTACCTTTTGATCTAGTTGTTTTAATATTTTTACATGTATTAATTTAAAATTCCAATTCTTATTCTATCGCGGTTATTCAAAAAAATTCATGTCCCATTTTAATAAAAGAATATTCTAGGTCTCAGTCTACCCTCTTAGTTTTTATAATGTCATTGTTTCAGCATGCAACATAGCACCCATAATTTTCAAATTAATTTGTCATATTAATATTGTTTAAATAAACAATTCTTTTTTAAAAAACTTAAGTTATTAATATTCATATTATGACATAATGTTTTGATCAAAATGTTTAAACTTTTTCTAGACAATGACTTACAAATTTTACCATCAAGAGTATTTGCATAACTTAAAGTGGGCTGTACATGTCATTACTATGTGGTCTACTAAGGATATATTTTGGGGGCTCCTATAAAAATTATTATTATTTATACTAATGTAAGTTTTGACTTACAAATGTTTATTTATTGTTTGTAATTACTCATATTAGCATTTATATGTAGATCCAATAGACTTTTGTTAATTTTTTTGTAATGGTTGACATGCGGATAAATTAGGTACAAATTATATAGGTATACATTATCTTTCTCGTAACACCCCGGTGTTATTTACACTAAAACCAGGACATGTCATCATGATCATTGCAAAGCATCCATGTTTAGCCACCATGTGTTGCATTGAACTAAAATAAGTTTATTTTATGCTTGGTTGCAATGTCGGTCGAAAAAAAGACGCGGGAGGAACCGGATTAGGAAACCATCCCCTTTCTTAGGAAACCCTAATTCTAAACCCTAGTTTGTCCCCTTTTTAATTTATTCAAAATTTATCAAGAATTTGGGTATGGTTTTTAAAGCAGTTTCGTAGGGTTTTCAAAATGAAACAAAGTTAGTATTTTGAGTTTTCAAAGTTTAGTTCAAAATTTTAAAAGTAATTTTGAATCGAAAAAACCCTTTTTGTCCCCTTCTCTATAATTCAAAAATTATGCAAAATTTGAGAAAAACTTTCAAAAGCTAGTTTGTAGATCTTGTTGAGAGGAACAAAAGTCATGTACAAAGTTTTTCAAGTTGTTACATGATTTTAAAAGTAATTTTGAATCAAATTTCAAATTTTAAAACTGCTTTTCAAAAAGTCCTATTTAGAGGCAGAATTTGAAAATGGTCCAATTGAGAAAGTTGTAGATCTTGAAAAATTAAGGGGGTTACTTTTTGGAAAATTTTGAGTTCAGTTCAAAATTTGGGAGTAATTTGAAATTTTTAGAGTTAGGGTTGGATTTTGGGGGGGATGAGCGATTGCCGACCAACCCCAACACGCCACCGCCGGCGTCAAGAGTCGCGCCGCCGTCCACCGGCGATGTCGCCGACGCCGACCATCTGACGCGTCTTCGTGACCCCTCCGGCCACCTTCTCGACCCAGCCATGCCTATAAATACGCAGGTGGTCGCCGTGCGTTTTCTTTTTCCCAAATTCACCGCCGCGGGAATCTCCCTCCCCTCCGCCGCCGCACCGCCGTCGCGTCTCTTTTGCCAATCCATCTTTCCCATCCTCTTCGCAACTTCCTTGCGCACCTGTCCCGCCATAGCCGCCTCGGCGGCCGGAATCGCCCAGAGTCGTCGTCTTCCCGAGGTCGGCCGAGGAGCCTTGACTCACCTCGCCGCCGACCCGATTCCGGTGAGCTTTCACTCCAACTAGCTAGTCCTTTGGAGTCGCACGGACGATAAATGGTCATGAAACGGCTCATTGGTTTTCCTACCGAAGCTCGGTTCGCCGAACGTCAACAGCCGTCGCCCGCCGTCGCCGCGCCATTTCCGTCGTAGACCCATCTCGACTTCGCCTCGCCCAAACCAAGAACCGCCCCGGAAGACCGCGGTGAGCCCCGCCACGGCCTGAATTTAGTTTTCCATTTCGACCATCGCCGCGCGGAACACGCCGCCGCCCGCCAGGCGTGCGGCGCGACACCGTCGCCGTGGCAGCTCCGCGCGGCTGTGCGTGAAGCGATCTTGGGCCAAGCATCTGTTCATGTTGGTAGGCCCAACACTGTTCCTTCAAGGGGCGGTCCGACATCGTTCATGCCGGGCCATGAACAGTAAATGGCCACCACACACGATAACAGGCGAATTCAACCCAGAACCCTTTTCTTTTTATAAAATGTTTTATTCAATTCCTTTTATTTGAATAGTGTCGATTTTCCAAATTTTGTACAAATTCAAATACCAGCTCAAAAATTCTGAAAATTTTTTGTGTAGCCTTCCCATGGATATGTCTATCCATGAAAAATTTGAAACTTGCATTTTGAATAGTTTGGGCATGATTTAAAAATACAAATTTTAATTGAAAAATGCATCTTCCTTGATTTTTAATAATTAATTTATTTATCCAAAAATCATGAAAATTATTTTTGGTACTGTTTTATGACCTGACCTACTTGTACAAAATTTTTGAGCTTGTTTTGAGAAAATTAAAATATTTATTATTTCATGCCCTATTATTTTATGTGTTAAACAAATTGTTTAGCGCTTTATAACTTAGGGTTTTGGGGTGAATTTTGGGTTGTTTTGTGAACCCTACACCACACCACTGTCAAATGGTCCTTGAGAACTCCTTAGACAATGGTGATGATATCTCGTAGAGTAGTTCAACAAGTTGGTTTTGTTGGGTTGCAACTTTATCGTGAAGGAAAGTTGAACTCAAGCATTTATCTTTTCATGCATCCTCGCGCATCATGTTTATATACATGGCATCATGTAAAGCATATGTTATTCTTTCGTATAGTGAACGAAGGTGATTGTGAAGTTGTTGATCAAGTCTCACGAAGAGGGCTATTACGTTGACCCGAAGTTTCGAGTATTGCGATCCGTCGTCCGAAGTCGGGATATTTCGTCAATCAAGGCAAGCCCCGGTTCATTTAAACAATTCCTTGTGTTTTACAAAGCTTTATATCACCTTTGCTTTATGCTTTGCATTAGGTAATAGGAGTTGAGTGATAACCTAATTGATGCATTACCATTCCTTGTTATTTCAATATCTACCTTGATAACCCTGTTTTTGCTAAAATACTAGAACGCTTAGCCCGGCTATATTAGTTAGACTTTTGAGTCAAAATGTGACAAGTCCCTTTTGATAGCCGAAGTGGCTTTTGATGAGAAAAGATGTTATATGATGGAACCATACTTGGGATATGGTGATAAGTTGAGACCTAGGTCGGGTAATTTGCATTGAGAATGGAGTCTCGGTGTAGTATTTCCGGCTTGTCGATTAAGGACTGAAAACGTGTAAGACATGTGGTCGAGACTATGGAACGTAATTTCGCCGAGGTCGTTGGACCAATGGCACGCGTCGTCATGGGTGTTATCCCATCACGGTCGACCCTAGTTCCGGCACGCATACCCGGTAAGCGATCTTGGGGTGTCAAATCGAAACGCATAACCAGCAAGACCGGGAGTGGAGAGATGGCGGGAGTACATGTTACCCTCGTGGGTTAAAGTCCCGGATTGGAGGTGTGCGGTATTTCGGGTGGCGTGGGGGACGCGGTTCCGCTTTTTGAGTATCCCGGGAAAGGGTTGATATATGCAAGCTTAAGTGCTACATATGTCGTGTGGAAAGAACTCCCAATTTGGGTTAATCGATTTCGAAATCGCCGTGCTTCTCGGATATGGAGACTTGGTTTCCCCTTACATCGTAGTTTAATTATGGAGCATTGAAGAGATGGAATAAGTGATGAAACTCCTACAAGTGTTTGCTATAGTATAAGATCACCTAGATTAGGTGAGAAATTTACTTGAAAATAAAATGTTGAAAAGTAAGGATTTACTACTAGTAAGCTTTTTACGCAAAAGAAGTCCTTGATTCTTGCTAAAAGCCTTACCTTGATTCCTATTAGACCAAAGCATTCCGAGTCTCCTCCTTTTTTTTTTCTTTAGTCGGGTAAGCCTTGTTGAGTACTCCGCACTCGGGGGTTTGTTGACCCATGTTGCGGGACCCGGGAGTCATGTTTGCACGGACCGTCTTTGCATGACGGTTCGGGAGGAAGAAAGTGATGATGAGTGAGAGGTGAGACCCGTGGGCGAGGGTCTAGTAGTGTCGGTGTGTAATAAACTTACGCTACTCATACTTATAAGTATTGTAAAACTTGTTTTAAATAAAGTGTTGTAAAATTATTGTAATATAAATCTTCATTTGTTTTACTCGATTATGTATGAAAAGCGTTGTAATATGCAATGACCTCGTGAACGGATCTCGGTTGGAAAAGTTAATAGTACTTTTAGGGTTACGGGTGCACATATGTGACTATTAAAGGTCGTTGAACCGATAATTAGTACATGTGGAATTTTTGTAATTTGGAAGGTTACATTACACTTTCATTATGTGTCACAACACCATTATGCTTAATTTGCATTCAAATTAAGGCATCAAAGCATTGTCTTTCATAATGATAGAGATGGATAATTTATACAAAATACTATTGGACTGGCTTAATTATCTTTTTATAATTGCGATGATTTAAACTTTTGCACATAGGCTTTATTGATAACTCCACGGATCATGGACTCATGGTCTCCAAATTTTTTGGAACATTAGCATGTAATTCGATGTAATTTAGTGAAATTCTTTCTATGCCGCAAAAACCGGTCTCTAGCCCTAGGTTCGACCCACTATGGGGACAATTTTTGAGGTCGGGTTTACTAAAAAAACTTAAAAATAGCCCTATCAATGGTTAAAAAATTATTATTAAGTTAATACAATAATTATAGTTGATGCAAGGGCACTTATTTGTGTGAACAAATCCAAGGGCACTAAAAATTTGAATCAAAATTATGATGAATAGTCAATAAATATCATATCATATACGTTGTGGGAGACAAAATAAAATTCTAACTGTAGGATCTAGTAAGATGGTCATACACTCATATGTTTAGCTTGCAGGTGAGGCTGGTGCAGCTAGTGTCTTTCATGTTCCCAACTCTCTTTCTTGGCATAGATCTTCATGCCCTCCCCATGATGTTGAAACACGCGGTCCCACCGTCATTCCCTCCTACACCCAACCGGGGTTGAGATCCTGTGGAACAAAAAAACACATTATTATTATGTTAGCAAAAATATTATGCCTATTTGTCAATAAAGAGTATTAAAAATTTATTTATTCAAAGTAATCCAAGGACAAAATAACTAAAGCCATACATCGCGTGAGACAAAAAGTGATCAAAATAAATAGCAGAAGCCTTTAGCCGTCTACAAATGAACATTGAGGCTAATGCTGCAAACAATTTTGCATACATGTACACCACCATAGTAATCACCTTCAAATATTCATTCATGGTGCACTACCCTATAGGCCCTCGAAAATTCATTCATGTTGACTTATAAGTCCACTGATCACCGCAATACAACTTCATTACCGCACGGCAAAGCCTGACACAGGCTAACACACCACGAATGCCTCCTTGTCATTGAGAGCTGCAAGCAATTCAACAAAGATTCTAGGAGTGCTGGAGTGTGGACCTTTGCCGTACACGGCAAGGACGTCGAGCACCTCAATGTCGAAGGAGTCGGTTGGCCGACGACATAAGTTAATTAGCTGCCCGGTGGTGCCGGTGTCAGGTGTCGCATGGAGCCATGGTGAGGTTGCGCCCTCTTATTTCCTCCTCCTATGGAAACCATGGTACCGCTTGTGCTAATTAATAACATGAAGAAATCTAAGCATTTGATTTTTTTTTTAAAAAAAATTAGGTTCCTAAACTTTGCATTCTCTCGTATTCTAACACAATATTCATATATATACTTTCTAATATGAATATTTCCAGCTGTGACGGACATTAGTTAATATAATTGACTTGATATAATATTCTGTCAGAATATATTGCCGACTTTGCTAGCTGTGTGTATGTAGTTTAATATGAAACTGATTTTTAATTTAGCTTATTGTGTTAATTTATATAAAAACAATTACCTTATCCACTTTTCCATATCCATAGAAATTTTTCATCACAACTCTTGACCTCGAAATGTGTGTTTGTTTAGTTGATCTTTCATTCTTTCTCATGTGTTGTCATTCTTACATATTGTATATATTTTTCATATTAATATTCACTACCTTTTCTTGAAAAAACTACAGATTTTAATTTGTGACCAATTACTCTGTTATGCTCTTCCAAACCTCTGCTCATATTGTAATTCATGCTTTCCTCAATATAGAAATGAATATTTTATCAGTTTGTTTTCTATAGTTGAGATTGTCGGCCGGATAGCACGTGTAATGAATGTTATTGAGAATTTGTCTTCGGTTCTCATATTGATAAACTGAACAATTTATACAGGTATAAATTACGGCTATAGCTAGACTGGATGATGCTGGAAAGAATATTTAATTAGATTTAAGCTCTGACCTGTATGGGGTCATGATGGAATTGAGCACACCGAAACACCTTTTGATGGGTATAGAACAGGGCGACCGAGAGAGCATTATCGTACGTACAACTTGGTACTCATCCTCGTCCATGCAAGATCCATGCTTGTCTACATAGATTAATTATTGATGACCGAGGTGTGGCTGGATTGATGAACCACGTGCCTGCTGATGGGAGCGAGGACGGAAGCTTACCCCCCCATAATGCAATGATGTTGTGGTACGCCACCTTCTTTAGTAGATCTGGAATAGAAGTAGAATATAGAATATCAAGAACAAACAGATCTTAAACTAATAAGCAGATCGGGCAACACAAATAGTTAGGTGGATGGCAACTTCCGCATGGAAGACCGTACACAACAACGTACCATGCTCGAGTTCTGGCTTGCTTTGGCACCGCGCAGCCGCGGTCATCGTCAGGCGGCGCAATCTTGTTTCTTCCCCTGTTGGAAATCACGTTAGGAAAAATAATAGATTTATTTATTTTACTCTTGCTACCAATAATAATAGTGGTAAAGGTGGGTAATTTTCTAGAAAAATAAAGTAGATCTAATAGTTTTTGATTGCTAGAGTCAGATCCAATGGTTAGAGGGGAGGTGTTGCGGTTAGAATAGATTTATTCTTTTGTGCTTTTTTTTATCACATGGGGATGAGCACGCCGCTTTTCTTATTTGGCGCACGCGCGCTACTTGAGCAAACGGCGCACGCTGCTTTACGCCTCCTCTAGTCTTCTCAGATCAAGAGCCCACGCGCATCTTTTTGTTTGGGCCGTCCTGTACGGTTTTTTTTTTATTAATTTTTTGAAACCAGTGAAACGCCCGTGACCGCCTCCCACCCGGGTGCCCGTTCCCTTTCCCATTTCTCCCTCCTCCTTTCTCCATTTCACTGTCCTCGACGCGACGAAAGCCCTCGCCCCCATTGCCGGACGCCGGAGTTTCGATTTGGTCCACGGCGGACTATCCCTTCCGGGCGGCGCGCCCCTCTCCCTTCGTCTTCCTGTAGGCGGATGCCTCGTCGACCCTGTGCGCTCTCTTGACGTAGAGGTGAGTGTTCGCCGTTTTTTCCATTAGGTTTTCGATTTTTGGGGGCGGATTCGTCGCCGGGAAAGGGAGATTAATAGCAGATGGGGTTTCGATTTGGGCAGATTCGTCACCGGGGAGGGGATTCATAGCCGATGTGGTCTCAATTTGGGCGGATTTGGGGAGGCGGAGTTGGATTTTGAACGGGATGAGTAGAGGGTCCAGTGAATCGAGTGGCTCAATCCAGGGGCCGCTGCAGCAAGGAGGCCGACGTTGACATCTCCTACAGAGGTGGATCCAGCAGCCTCATCCACCCCGGTGCCCCATCCATGGCGCCCCGACCAGTGGCCTGCCTCAACCTGGATCCGCCCTGCCTACTGGTGAAGTGGTGATCGTTATGCCCTCTGCAGCTTGTTGCCTTGAATCCCTAACCCGAACTAGATCCGCCACTCCCTTTCTTCATGTGTGGATCTGATGACCTCTCCTTTTTTTTTCTTCTGAATTTGTGGTATTTGAGGTATTTGTGGCGGTGTGAATGGCAGCCCCTCCAACCACGACCTGCTGTGCTTCTCATCCAGCCATGAGCAGCTCTGCTTCTCAGTCAAGCATAGCTGGCCAACGAACCCCAACTATGCTTGGTACACAGAGGAACACAGGTGAACTCCACTCAAATATTTGTGGGACAGTTGCTGCTTGTCTTTGCTTTTACGGTTTTTAACCATTTGGGTTATGAATGCACATGGGTAGGTTGCAGTATCCAAATGTTGTATGCTAATGGATTGCCCTTAACAGGAATCACAGTAAGTAAGTCTAAGCGTGTATTAAATACACAGGTGTTTATGCACAAGTGGTTAATATAAGGTCTGGAGTATGCCATATTTTCTTACTGGTATAATTTTTTGTCAAAAGCAGAAAAATGTTTGTGCAGAATTATTTATAGTTGTACACAACTTTCTTCTGGTACTGCTGTCTTAGTACGCAAACTCTGTTAGGTTCCAACTTTCAAGCCATAGAACATGATATTTTTGGCATCAGATGAAAAGTGTGCAGATAGTTGTAACTCGTAACATGTCTTATTCTGGTTTTTCTTTGTCTGAAGTTATAGAAGCACACTGAAAAGTGCGCAGACAATTGTAACATTTTCCTAGCTGCACATCATTGTCTAGCATGTTTTCTGGACAACTAAATATATCCTGATTTGTCTTATTTACCTGAAATCTAGCAGATGTTTGAAAGCATTTCTAACAGATGAAGGTTTGCAAGGGAGAAAAATCATCCCATGATACAGGTATGCAATTATGAATTCTCCTCAATTATAATTGACAACATGACATAGTTGATAGCTTCATATCACTATAATCTTAGTTAAAAAAGAGCTTGCTGTTTGATAGCTTACAATGGTCTTTAAATTATTTCACAAACATTTCAATGTTGTAGGAGATTAGTGCTTGCTCTCAGTATGTGGGAGTAGATCAACACACTCAGCTAAGAGTGTGAAGCTACTCGCAGCAACGGATTAGTACTTGCTCTCCTATTACATTATTACTTGCATTTACCACTAATTACTACCATTAGTACTTACTATTACCACCCACCAGCATTGATGTAATACTACCTAGATAGCTAGCTCCATGTCCATGATATATGAGATACTACTGCTACAACAGCCACTAGTTCATTCATGTACACTCTGATAGCACTAGGTATGATGCTTACCAACCACAAGAAGATACTACTACCACATGTAACTCCGGACTGCTTGCTGAATGCAAACATCCATTACAAGCCAAAAACACCCGGACTGCTTGCTGAATGCAAACAACCATGGCACCCTTGCAAGGGTCTTTAAATTATTTCAAAAACACCTCAATGCTGTAAGTAAGCTGTTAACCAGTCAAGTAGGAGATTTTTTGTTAAACAGGCAAGCTGTGCTGTCGCTACTGTTTTTTTTTTTCTGACACATGACAAGCTGTAAGTAAGTTGTTTCCTTATGGGCTTGCTGAAATTTGTGAGTTGAATCTGTGAGCTGCTGAAATATGTGAGAATATAAGTGATAGTTATGATGAGATGCGTCACCGATTTTTTTTGTTTCTCACTATTGCCTACTCTTTTTTTTTCAACATCTAAGACATGCGTCACCGATTTTTTTTGTTAATCCCCAGATCCCCTTTTAAAATATTTTTTTTGTAAATCCCTGTATGAGACCGTAATCTGCACCTAATTCAAAACTACCTCTTCCTGGTGATGACTGATCAATCTTAGTTGGATTCTCGAGCTTCATTGAACTGTAACAATGAAGTCACAGATCCATTCTAAATTTGTGTGCAAACTGTAGTTTAGTACAACAAATACAGTGCTATTTTATGTTTGGTTTATGTTTATATCAGTATGTATCTTCAGACTAAGCAGTGCTTTTGTGAGCAAGGCATCGCGGGCTTCAATTTTTTCTTGGGTTCACCCTCAAGTTTTATCTATTACCTGATTCAGTCTTCTCGTGGAGAGAATCATTTGCATAGGGGGTTCTCTTTGTGTTTTTTTTCCAGCTTGTTTATGATCATGCAAAATGGCCAAATGATTTAACAAAATGAAATTATTTAGTTCCTGAACTTCAATTATTGTCCATTGCAGATAGAGCACCTGACATGGCTCCAAAGTTTGTGAATCAATTGTCTAGTTTCAGATTTTTTAATAAATCTGGGAACAACTTTTTGCATTTCATTCCTGTAATAATTATTTGTTCCTTGGACCTCCTTGTGTGAGTGTGGTAGAGAAGTGCAAATGCTGAATTGTACTAAGAAAGAGTAGTGTTCCTGATGGTAATTTCCTGAAATCTATATCCTGAATATGAAGTTGGACTGTAGTAGACAACGGAACCCCTAGTTACTTTTCAGGGAACAGTAATTGAAGTAGGATTTTCTCCCCTATTATTTTTCCTTGCTTTTCCTATATATGTGGCTTTGCCTTGTTGCATTACAAGAATTAGATGACGCCATTAGCACGCATGGTGCCATGCAGTAGCATGCAGCTATTTGTTTTTGCACAGTAGTCTGCAAAGTTTCGCCAATGATATGTTGTATCACCTTTTTTTTTGGGTGCTATTTTGGACTTGACTGACTGTACTTGTTTTTGGTGACATGCTAAACTAGTCTCCATACTATTACTAGATCCTATTGTCTGAGTTAAGGTTTCCTATATATATATTTTTTTCCTAGTCATTATCATACGTTCAAATACTTTCTCTGAACTGCTGCTTTTAATTTCCTTTACAAATTGTTGTTTCAGGTTTTCTCACTTGATGATGGCCCATGTGGTAACATCTGGATAGCGATTGGAGTACCAGTGAGCATACTACCTGAGGACACAAAGTTAACTATTTTGGTAGATTCTTCACAGTAAGTTTCAGAAGGTATCTCTCCTGTTGTTTTTTCTTAGTTATTGTATTGTGTCTCGTCTCGCTTTTACTGATAAGATATGTGGCCTGAGCCTCACTTTCTAATTATTTCCTCATTAGCTTTATTTGCTTTATTTCTGCAGCTATGATGGCATACTTGTGAATTCTATTGAGGCAATTCTCAAGGTAGTATTAGATAACAAGAATGTTATGATCATGTTCTATTTGAATTGAATTGATAGAATTACCTTCTCAAAGTCAGATATTTGATTTGGACCAATGCGCTCTAAAGGTTTTATTTCTCTATATTTGTGGTATAGATAGGGAGATATAGAGAGAGAGATATGGAGAGAGAGATATGGAGAGAGAGAGAGGATAGAGAGGAAGAGAGAGGGAGAGAGAGATAGAGGGAGATGGAGAGAGGAAGAGAGGGAGACAGAGGTAGAGATAGAGATAGTGAGATAGGGAGAGAGAGAGAGAGAGACAAAGAGATAGAGAGAGGGGAGAGAGATAGAGACCGAGAGAGGGACAGAGATATAGAGAGAAGAGAGAGAGAGATACAAGTTTGAAAATTAAAAGCATGCCCCCTACTAGGCAATGGTTTGTGCCCATATTTTATTAACATGTTTGAAACATTTATTTTTATAGAATTTCTAGACAAATTCCAGTCAATGTTGTTGCCCCTGTTGTTGCCCCTGTGGTTGAAGCTCCATTCTAGATGTTAAAACTTCTGATGCATATGCATTTTTGACCAATATATGTTTGATTGAACTAACATGTAAATGTATTGATCATTCATTTTTCCTTAAAAAAACATATTCTAATTGTTTTTGCATGCAGATCTTCTATGATCCGTACTATCCACTGTAGACTTATAGTAGAAGAAGCAATAATAGCAATAATAGCTGTTCTCATTTCTTGAAGTTTGATATTTTCTTTCAATTGAACACCGGCTGTATGAAACCTAAGTCTTGCACCTGTCTTTATAATTTTTTAACTCTTTTCTTCCAGCCTGCTCTTAGTTCAGGTTTAGTCCCTATAAAAGGGCAGCAGCACCATAAGCTAAAACCTAAACATTTCATTAGCTAGCTCTGAAGGTAAGAGTTGTAGTAAACTGAACTCTGCCTTGCATAGCACAAGATTAGGAAACTGAACTCTGCCTTGCACCATAAGCTGAAGGTGAGTGTTGGCTCGAACCAAATCTCTAGCTGTATGCACAACATAAGATTTGGTTCCCTCAATTTCTCATCTTGAACTGTCCCAAATGCAACTTTGGAGGCCTTTTCAGGCATTATTATATATCCTTAATGAGTGAATAAAATCAGCATTTCTAGTTAACCAAAGAGTAACTTCGTTGCGTCCATTTTGGGTCTTGTGGAAAGGATTTCATTTTGAATTGAACCTCTGAACATTTCCAAATTCACAATTGACAATGTCATATGTGTGGTATTAATTTCAGGTTTGACTGAATCTCCTCTGAAATCAATTCCGTGTCACCCATATTTGACTTGTAGGATTGTAAAAGTACTGCAAAGAAACTATAGTAAAAACTAGATTTTCTCAGTGATTTCGGTGTGTCAAGGGACCATCGTTTTAGTGGCAATGAAGTAACTGTGCAATAATTTTTCGTAAAAAGCAAATATCTTCATGGGTGCTTGCAGTAGAACCTAACATCTAGTTTTTCTAAAAAACATCTGAATATAGCTGCTGGTACCATTCATGCCATGTATATACTAGTATCAATGAAAGAATCCACATGGTCAAATAGTCGTATACAAAAGCATTTTGCAGAGATGTCAAATGTGGTCCACTAAAGGTTACAAACTGTGATACTGATCTCTGTCTTAATCTTTATTAACAACTTGTATGAGAGAGAGAGAGAGAGAGTTTAAAGCCTGCATCAAACCAATCTGAGGTACATGCAGAAAGCATCATAAAGATAGACACTTGTCCTGGTAATACTTTATTGACTGTGTTGTTGTTTCTGCCTTTGCCTTTATTGACTGTGCATCAAACCAATCTTTGACTTGTCTGCCTTGAGTTCATGGCATAGCAACCTTTTATAATAAACTTTTTATTGCTAGGTTCAAAACTTTAGACTATAACATTAGCAACTTTGTACTAATAGGTTGAAAACTTTACACTCGATGTTACAGAACTTTGAACCATGACATAGCAAGCTTTGTAATGCTAATTAAATAACTTTAAACTATTTTTACGATAATCTTTTTGAAATTTTTACAAACTATATACTGCAAGGTTAAAAACTTCAGACTATAGTATTAATAAACTTTTTACTGCTAGGTTCAAAACTTTAGATTACAACATTAGCAACTTTGTACTAATAGGTTGAAAACTTTACACTCGATGTTACAAAACTTTGAACCATGACATAGCAAGCTTTGTAATGCTAATTAAATAACTTTGAACTATTTTTTACGATAAACTTTTTTTGAACTTTTTACAAACTATATACTGCTAGGTTAAAAACTTTAGACTAAGTATTAATAAACTTTTTACTGCTAGGTTCAAAACTTTAGACTACAACATTAGTAACTTTGTACTGATAGGTTGAAAACTTTTACACTCGAATTTATAAAACTTTATACTATTACATAGAAAACTTTTTTTACTATTACATAGAAAACTTTTTACTATTACATAGAAAACTTTTTAACCTAACAGTACAATGTTTATAGTGTCATAGTTCATAGTTCTTAACCTAACAGTACAATTTTTTAGTGAATGGCCGTGTTTTATAGTGAACAATGTTTGTTGTCTCTCTCTCTCTCTGTGTGTGTCTATCTCTGTCTATCTCTCTCTCTCCTTGTCTCCCTCTCTCTGTGTAAGTGTGTATGTCTCTGTTGTGTTTGTGTGTGCTCTGTTGTGTTTGTGTGTGCCTCTCTCTCTCCCTCTATTTGTCTCTCTCTATTTTATCTCCCTTTGTTTATCCTAGCTTTGGTTTGAGTGTGTACCTCTGTGTGAGTTTGTTTGAGAGTCTATCTCTCTTTGTATATTTCTCTGTGTGATTGCCAGACATTTTTTTTGGCTATTGACACATTTCTTTTCTTCAGTGTTGTGTAGAGCAGTCAAGCAGGGGTGGATGAACAACTCTCTTTCATGAAGGTTAGTAGCATTAGAAAGTATGGATCTAAGTGCTGAACTTACTCCAACCAGCACTACTTGTCTATTTTGTTGATGCCTGCTACTCATGCCTATCTCTCTCTCTCTCTCTCTATCATTGTGTTTTTGGGTAATGTAGGTGTCAGCTAGGCTGTTGTGGGAACAATGGATAGTGTTGTTCTTGAGCAGATCAGTTAGGCTTCATTTGATGGATTGGTTGGCAATGGCACTCCGCTCTTTTGTTCATCCTTTAGTGCATATAGATTTCTTCATCTCTACTTGAGTTCTATTTTGAGGGCTTTTTAGGAATTCTGTTTTAGCTATTGCTTTGCCACCTTTTGTCATTCATTTCTGCTGAGAGATTGCATTTACAAGCAGCAACTTTTGTTAATGTTGAAGAGAAAATGACTAAAAGTTTTGTCAAAAAACCCACTCCACTAATGTTGGTACGTCGCTCATTGCTCTGTATGGTGACAGGCTGACAGCTCTGTCAGGAAATTTTATTGATAAATCTGACCCCAGACCTCAGCTGGAATTTTTGGTAGGCAGTCATAGTTCTCAGTGGCCTTTTAAATGTCAATACATGTTCCCTGACTATTCCAGTTGTAATCTTTTTGTGTAGTTTGACAGCCAAGAGATAAGATCCTTAGATCAAGTCTGTCCTTAGAAAAGAAAACACACTCAGCATGTGAAACCTATCTAAAAAAATATCTACTAATATCAAGTTTTCAACCTACCAATATAAAGTTTTCTAATGTGGTACTTTGGTCTCCAAACATCGTTTTATTTTTTTTCCTGATGATTTAATGTTTTATTCATTCTAAGTATAAAGTTTTTAATGTAGCAGGACAATCTTTTTAAAAAAACCCTAGTCATTCAAAGTGTGTAATATAGAAATGAAAAGTTTGATATAAGCTTATATTTTTATAATCAAATTTGCTTCTTTTTTCAGGAATATTCATTATTTTGCAAGTCTTGAAGAGAACAGAAGCAACATTTTTACCTTTTAGTTTTATCCTTTTTTAGAAATACAAAAATGTTAGAAATAAATTGTAATTCGTTTTTCTCCTTTTTTCATTATAGCTCTCTTCCATTTTTTTTTTAACATAGCATAAGTATATTTTTTTTTATGGACATAAGATTTATGGTATTTAGAAACATTGTTTTTGTACTTTTTACTTCCATATGGATGTGAAACCATCCCCCGTCCTTTTATTTTACCCACAAATCCGATGTCCCTAAAGAGAAAATTTTTTAGCTTGTACACAAATTTTTTTGTGGCCCAATGAAGGTTGACAGGAGAAATAAGAAAATCGGCCCAATGATGCTAGACAAGAGAAACCAGAAATGGATACGGGCCAAAAAAAAAGAGAAATCTTGGCCCATTGAAATGCCCAGACATGAAAAACAGTCCACTGGGTACTACTGCATGCGCCGCTACCGGTGCTGGCGCGCGTGCACCGGTTCCATTTCTAGCGCGCGCGCGCCGTGTAGTCATGCCCTGAGCACGCCGCTGCGGCGACATTATGTACGTAGGGTGTTTAGGGAATCTGATCGTTTTTTATTTTTATTATTATATATATTAGGTGTTTTATTTCAGATTATTATATTTGTAATTTGTAATGGCAGTTGTGGGTAATTTTAAAGAAAAAGGAAATAGATCTAACGGCTATCATTATTAGAGTTTCGGGGATGAATGGCTAGATGTTTTCGATTATTGTGAGAATTTCTTTGATTTATCTTTTTCTAGCGTCTGCGTAAGATTTAACGTGGGCCTCCGTTGGAGCCTCCAATTAGTAATAGTAAGATTTCACTACCAGGTCGTGGCTCAACCTGACATTGAGATGAGCTTAAATTACTAGTACAGTATACCACAACTAATCGCCTAATCGGCAACGTAGACAGTGGCCGCTACAACATAAATATCAATGTCCAACAATTGGTTGCTATAAATTTGTAACAGATCAGCTATTTTTACTCCTATTGATGGAGCATTAGTCAGTACATATATTTAACTGTTTACCTCAAACCATTGGTCGCTAAAAGCATGTGACATATACACCGGCGGGCTTTGGGACGCCCTTGAGGTTGCAAACAACCAACAAAACAGCAAGGAACGCAGCCTCGTAGCATGATCGATTGAAACGACCTAGAGATCGATAAGACCGATGTAGAGCTTGTCCTCAACCAAAAAAGCTTTAGAACCACCTCCAGAAGGATCCGTCGGGAGGAGGCACCGAAGGGTGTCTTCTAGGATCACCAAGGCTACCTAGAACACCAATGAATCACGTGGAGAAATTCACCGAACAGCAAGCGAGAGGATTGAAAGATAGCAAAATAGGGAAAAAAGAGATATGTTTGTGTTTTTGACGGTTGTTGATAGATGGGATCAAATCGGCCGTGAACCTCTTAATTTATAGAGGAGATGGTTTATTCCATTAGAAAACAACCTAGATATGTTTCCAACTCCAAAAACTTCCCAAAACACGATCTCCAAAGAGATCGGTTTGGAATACATCATGAACGGCTTAGCCTGCCCTCAACCCGGCTAAGCCGGTTTTCACTGGCGTGTGGTGTGGCCGATTTGGCTTGTAAGCGATAGCTGGCTTAGTGACCCGGCTAAGCTGGTTCAGGGCCACAACCGGCTAACCGCCCACCCTTCGATTGGAGAGAAGGAGCCGGCTCAGCTGGCTCGCTTTGGTTTTGCTATCTTCTTCGTGTGATCCTTCGCTCCGTTTGCGATGCGGTTCACACCGATCATGTCCATGACCTTCTTAATGTGTTCAATTCACCAAAATAGCTTCAGACATTTTGGGGGTGTCCACACATATCCTCATAGTTATTTTTTGAGGTATGTGAGAATGATACAGATCACTGGATATGTGTATTAGTTCTATGCTAAATTCCTATGTGACAATGATAGTTGGTTATGTGTGCATAGGCAATTCTGATAATATGTCCTAATTTTGGTAGTGTTTGGCTAGGTAACTTCACTACTATTGGATATTCAAAATCTAAACTACATCCCACACAATCAGGAATTGGTGACCTACTTCAACAGGACAGATTTCTCGTCACCACCTCATGGAGAATCAAGATTTTGACGCAAAATTTCCTGAAACATAACTGAGGACAACACCATAATGTTTACAAAGACTAGAAATCTGAATACTACAGCTCACCTCATAGCTAGACAAGCACAAGTAGCTTTCTCCTCCAACTCTGCTACTGCTTCTGTACCAGGGGTCATCAAACTTTGTGCCGTATCAGGGATGCACTTGGATGTAAACAGGACTTGGCTAATCAGTCTCATCTAGCTATAGTCAGCTAATCACCGTCGTCGATCCTTAGTATTATTGAGTTGCTCTCTCGTGCCTTGTTATATATTAACTGTCCGCGTGGATGCACTTAGAAGTGTCAATCCATTGTTGTCACACTACTTCTATTGTATCAAACAGGCCTGACAACAATGTAACACGCAACATGTAGTTACTCGCTCGTGCCTTGTTAATGTAGTTGGTGAACGCATTATCTAAGAAAAATGTAGTTGGTGAACGGGTGAGTCGTCAACTTCTGATAGTTGCATGCTCCGTGGGGTTCACTCGCATTATATATGCAGCATTGATTCTATATATAGTGCATCAATCATCATTACCTGCTTTGCTTTTTGTTGTTGGATAGACGATTTTGTGGCCCTACTTAGAGATATGTTTATTTGTGTTGGTCAGACATCCATACTCTTACTGCTGAATAATATATTTTCCTCCACCAGTTTGCCCAACTTTCCACCTATATATAGCTGGTCATCACTAGCTACTACGTATATTATTCAGTCAGTCACTCAACACCCACCCAAGAGAGATAGAGGGAGAGAATGGGCAGCACAGCAGGGCTTGTGGACTGGCGAGGGAGGCCGGTTGATACCAAGAAGCATGGGGGAGTGAGAGCATCATTGTTTATCCACTGTAATGGACGCTCTTTTTAAGTCACGGTTTTACCTTAATCATTATTTTCAACACATGCATTTTTTTGCTCTACGATGATGTTTTGGAACAAGAGCACGGCCCAAGGCCAAGAGTAACAAATATATACCGTTCTTGACTAGCTTATTCACCGTTTTTTTGCTCGACCTGTGCGTGTTTGCAGTACTGGTATGGCTCGGCAATGCAGTCAACATTGCCAACGGCATGAACATGGTGAGCTACCTGCGTGGCACAATGAACATGGGAGTCGCGGCCGCCTCTACCACCAGCACCATGTTTTTGGCCGTCATGCAGATGTTCTCCATTCCGGCAGCCTTCGTCGCGGATTCCTACATCAGACGCTTTTACACCGTTCTCATTTTCGCCCCTATTGAGATCCTGGTATTTATCACTATATATTATGAATAAATAAAAGCTAATAGAAAAAGTGCACAATATCCATTTTTCATGAGATTGCAAATCTTGTTATGCATGCATGCATATTATAATAACAAAAGCCCAAAGAGTAGAAACATGTAAAATTTCAGCACATATGTTTAGTAGTGGCTGTTCACCATGCCTATTTTCTGGCAGGGCTATGTTCTACTGGCCATCCAGGCTCATTTCCCATCTCTGCACCCGCCACCATGCCAAGCCCCAAACAACTGCGAGCCAGTCCATGGCTCCAACCTTAGCATTCTGCTGCTGGCCATCTTAATGATCTGTATTGGTGATGGCGCCATCCGAGCATGCCTACCAGCTCTTGGGGGCGACCAGTTCGACAAGTCTGACCCTGTCGAGCAGAGGCTGGAGGCAAGCTTCTTCAACTGGTACACCTTCGCCGTCTCGTCCGGGGGCCTTGTTGGGTTAGTGCTCATCGTCTGGGTGGAAAACAACAAAGGATGGGACGTTGGATTTGCGGTCTGCGCTGGGACCGTGCTCTTGGGCATTGCAGTTTGGGCTGCTGGATTCCCATTTTACCGGAATCGGTTGCCATCTGGAAGCCCTTTCACAAGAATTTTGCAGGTAATTAAGGATTGTTAGGAATTGTTGCATGCATGTGTTTGCTTTAATTTATATGCATTAAACGTTTGAAACTTCTGTGAAGCAGATGATAAATTGTTTTTTGAACTTCTTGTAAAGATTACATATGGGAGTTACTTTTTTTATCCCATCTCACCAGTTTTGCAAAATTTAACTCTGTAAAAGGTACTTGTTGCCGCATTCAAGAAAAGAAACCTTCAGTTGTATAACAATCCAAATGGATTGAATCAGATCACCGGAGGCAATGCTAAAGGAGTTGAAGTTCTGGAAAGAACAAAAGGATTACAGTAAGTTCAAACTTCAAATCCATGCATTAAGTTATCTTATACTCTTCTTCTTGCATACATAATAACTTCAAATCACTGCATGTGTAAGGTGCCTAGACAAAGCTGCTATAGATAATGGAAAAGGAGGGTCCTGGTCTCTCTGCACTGCACATCAAGTAGAGGAGACCAAGATTGTTATCCGCATGATTCCCATCTTCATCACCTCTGCACTTGGCTACATGCCTGCCTCCATAATCCTCACATTCACTGTTCAGCAAGGCAATACCATGAACACGAGGCTCGGCGCGATCAATGTGCCCCCAGCGACGCTCTTTGTCATTCCAACAATCTTTCAGCTAGTCGTGCTTGTGGTCTATGACAGATTTATCGTTCCATTCCTGCGCAGAAAGACTGGATATGTGGGTGGTATGACTCACCTCCAGCGCATTGGCATCGGCTTTGTTGCCGCTATTATGGCCAGTGGGGTTGCAGCCATTGTGGAGATGAAGAGGAAGAGTGTTGCAGAACATAGTGGCCTCATGGATTCACCTGCTCCAGTTCCAATGTCTGTCTTCTGGCTTGTGTTGCAGTTCTTCTTCGTTGGGGTTGTGGATGTTACTTCTTTTGTCGGGCTTCTCGAGTTCTTCTATAGCGAGGCTTCTGTCGGTATGAAGTCCATTGGGAGCTCCCTTTTCTACTGCATGTTAGGAGTGTCAGCGTGGCTTGTGACTTTGCTTATTAATTTGGTGAATCGGGTCACGAGGGATGGTGGTAGGAAACAAGGGTGGCTGGATGGAGCAAATCTTAACAGGAGTAAGCTTGATTCCTTCTATTGGTTGGTCTGTATTATTGAGCTCCTGTCATTCTTGGGTTACCTCTACTGGGCGCGGAGGTATGTCTATAGGAATGACCAAAGAGTGGTTGACAAGAACAACAAGTCTCCAGTAGATTGTGATATGGATGAGATATAACTATGAATATCTGGGATAATAAAAGTTAGCCACATAGTTTCATTCACTCCTTCTGTCTGGGTTCTTTTGTAAAACAAAATGTTTCTAGTGGGCATGATGAGACACTAATGTCCAACAATGAAACTTATTTTGTGCCAAGCACTATGGTTAGGAAAGTTGTCTCGGTGCAAAAGAAGAGACAAACTAGCTAGCGTTCCATTTACACGGAATCTGTAATTTGTTTTAACAAAAGGTGGCTTTCAAGACTTGGTTGTGATGGTCCGCAGCACTTGGCACAAGGTGGCCAAGGATATGTTTTTCAAGATACATAGGTGGCGGTCTACGAATTAATAGTCACTATAATGTGTCACTCTCCTTTTATTTTTGTGGTTGTGTGTCTCTTAGGTAGAGGCCAGAAGTACCTTTTCAAAACTTTGTATGAACTTCTGTAACATTTTGAGAATTTAATAATTTTTTTTCTTATAAAGAATGATATATTGTGTGATGTTGATGTAGTATACATGTCAAGTTACATGACATATTTTCTAATACGTATTATATATGTGATATTCTTACCCTAGACTTTTGTTTTTCAGAGAAAAATCAGATAAATTTTGATTTTGGCCGTTTATCCATCTAAAAGCATTTGAAAAATTCGAATTTTAATGTGAAATGCTACCGTTTCAACACCCATTTGTAGCAACAAATTGTGTAGCAACAATGTTCTTCACCAACCACTTCTACGAAGAAAGCATTTGTAGATGTAGAGGCAAATTGTTGACATCCCTAAATGGCTTGTTCTAAGACATGGTAAAATTCCGACTTAGCCATATTTTGAAGGTCCAAGGCACCGCAAATTTTTGAGAGATAGTCAAATTTATGATGGGATCCTCGTGTTGCATTCCCTTTTTTTTTGAATTTTTTTCGAGATTATAAGATATACTATATTTTTGGCCACGATCTGCCTTTTTTCATGGTTTTCTTAATTTTCGTAGTCGATTCGATGCGTTCGCGTGGTGCCGGGGGCGCACGGGCGTCGTCGGGGCCAAGTCGAGGGCGGGGAGGCACGGGGATAAGAGGAAGGAGGAGACAAGGTATGTCGGATGCGATCATACCAAGCACTAAAGCACCGGATCCCATCGAACTCGAAGTTAAGCGTGCTTGGGCGAGTAGTACTAGGATGGGTGACCTCCCGGGAAGTCCTCGTGTTGCATTCCCTTTTTGAATTTTTTTTCGAGATTATAAGATATACTATATTTTTGGCCACGCATCCGCCTTTTTCATGGTTTTCTTAATTTTTCGTAGTCGTTCGATGCGTTCGCGTGGTGCCGGGCGCGTACGGCGTCGTCGGGGCCAAGTCAGAGGGCAGGGAGGCACGGGGATAAGAGGAAGGAGGAGACAAGGTATGTCGGATGCGATCATACCAGCACTAAAGCACCGGATCCCATCAGAACTCCGAAGTTAAGCGTGCTTGGGCGAGAGTAGTACTAGGATGGGTGACCTCCTGGGAAGTCCTCGTGTTGCATTTCCTTTTTTGAATTTTTTTTTCGAGATTATAAGATATACTATATTTTTTTTGGCCACGCATCTGCCTTTTTCATGGTTTTCTTAATTTTCGTAGTCGTTCGATGCGTTCGCGTGGTGCGCGGGGGCGCGTCTGGCGTCGTCGGGCCAAGTCGAGGGAAGGCGGGAGGCACGGGGATAAGAGGAAGGAGGAGACAAGGTATGTCGGATGCGATCATACCAAAGACTAAAGCACCGGATCCCATCAGAACTCGAAGTTAAAGCGTGCTTGGGCGAGAGTAGTACTAGGATGGGTGACCTCCTGGAAGTCCTCGTGTTGCATTCCCTTTTTGAATTTTTTTCGAGATTATAAGATATACTATATTTTTTGGCCACGCATCCGCCTTTTTCATGGTTTTCTTAATTTTCGTAGTCGATTCGATGCGTTCGCGTGGTGCCGGGCGCTGCACGCGGCGTCGTCGGGCCAAGTCGAGAGGGGGGAGGCACGGGGATAAGAGGAAGGAGGAGACAAGGTATGTCGGATGCGATCATACCAAAGACTAAAGCACCGGATCCCATCGAACTCCGAAGTTAAGCGTGCTTGGGCGAGAGTAGTACTAGGATGGGTGACCTCACAGGGAAGTCCTCGTGTTGCATTCCCTTTTTTGAATTTTTTTTCGAGATTATAAGATATACTATATTTTTTTTGGCCACGCATTTGCCTTTTTCATGGTTTTCTTAATTTTCGTAGTCGTTCGATGCGTTCGCGTGGTGCCGGGCGCTGTGACGGCGTCGTCGGGGCCAAGTCAGAGGGCAGGGAGGCACGGGGATAAGAGGAAGGAGGAGACAAGGTATGTCGGATGCGATCATACCGACACTAAAGCACCGGATCCCATCAGAACTCGGAAGTTAAGCGTGCTTGGGCGAGAGTAGTAATAGGATGGGTGACCTCCTGGGAAGTCCTCGTGTTGCATTCCCTTTTTTGATTTTTTTTTTCGAGATTATAAGATATACTATATTTTTTTGGCCACGCGATCTCGCCCTTTTCATGGTTTTCTTAATTTTCGTAGTCGTTCGATGCGTTCGCGTGGTGCCGGGCGCGCACGGCGTCGTCGGGGCCAAGTCGGAGAGGCGAGGAGGCACGGGGATAAGAGGAAGGAGGAGACAAGGTATGTCGGATGCGATCATACCAAAGACTAAAGCACCGGATCCCATCGAGAACTCCGAAGTTAAGCGTGCTTGGGCGAGAGTAGTACTAGGATGGGTGACCTCCCGGGAAGTCCTCGTGTTGCATTCCCTTTTTTTTTTTTTTTTTCGAGATTATAAGATATACTATATTTTTTTGGCCACGATTCCGCCTTTTTCATGGTTTTCTTAATTTTTCGTAGTCGATTCGATGCGTTCGCGTGGTGCCGGGCGCGCGTCTGGCGTCGTCGGGGCCAAGTCGGAGGGCGGGGAGGCACGGGGATAAGAGGAAGGAGGAGACAAGGTATGTCGGATGCGATCATACCAAAGCACTAAAGCACCGGATCCCATCGAACTCCGAAGTGAAGCGTGCTTGGGCGGAGAGTAGTACTAGGATGGGTGACCTCCCGGGAAGTCCTAGTGTTGCATTCCCTTTTTGAATTTTTTTCGAGATTATAAGATATACTATATTTTTTTGGCCACGCGATCCGCCCTTTTCATGGTTTTCTTAATTTTCGTAGTCGATTCGATGCGTTCGCGTGGTGGTGCCGCGCTGCACGGCGTCGTCGGGGGCCAAGTCGGAGGCGGGGAGGCACGGGGATAAGAGGAAGGAGGAGACAAGGTATGTCGGATGCGATCATACCAAAGACTAAAGCACCGGATCCCATCGAACTCCGAAGTTAAGCGTGCTTGGGCGAGAGTAGTACTAGGATGGGTGACCTCCCGGGAAGTCCTCGTGTTGCATTCCCTTTGTTGAATTTTTTTTTCGAGATTATAAGATATACTATATTTTTTTGGCCACGATCCGCCCTTTTCATGGTTTTCTTAATTTTCGTGAGTCGTTCGATGCGTTCGCGTGGTGCCGGGGCGCGTGCACGGCGTCGTCGGGCCAAGTCGAGGGCGGGGAGGCACGGGGATAAGAGGAAGGAGGAGACAAGGTATGTCGGATGCGATCATACCAAAGACTAAAGCACCGGATCCCATCGAACTCGAAGTGAAGCGTGCTTGGGGAGAGTAGTACTAGGATGGGTGACCTCCAGGGAAGTCCTCGTGTTGCATTTCCTTTTTTGAATTTTTTTTTTTCGAGACTATAAGATATACTATATTTTTTTGGCCACGATCCGCCTTTTTCATGGTTTTCTTAATTTTCGTAGTCGTTCGATGCGTTCGCGTGGTGCCGGGGCGCGTACGGCGTCGTCGGGGCCAAGTCAGAGGGCAGGGAGGCACGGGGATAAGAGGAAGGAGGAGGCAAGGTATGTCGAATGTGATCATACCAGCACTAAAGCACCGGATCCCATCAGAACTCCGAAGTTAAGCGTGCTTGGGCGAGAGTAGTACTAGGATGGGTGACCTCCTGGGAAGTTCTCGTGTTGCATTCTCTTTTTTGAATTTTTTTTTCGAGATTATAAGATATACTATATTTTTTTTGGCCACGCATCTGCCTTTTTCATGGTTTTCTTAATTTTTCGTAGTCGATTCGATGCGTTCGCGTGGTGCCGGGCGCGCGACGGCGTCGTCGGGGGGCCAAGTCGAGGGGCAGGGAGGCACGGGGATAAGAGGAAGGAGGAGACAAGGTATGTCGGATGCGATCATACCAGCACTAAAGCACCGGATCCCATCGAACTCGAAGTTAAAGCGTGCTTGGGCGAGAGTAGTACTAGGATGGGTGACCTCCCGGGAAGTCCTCGTGTTGCATTCCCTTTTTTGAATTTTTTCGAGATTATAAGATATACTATATTTTTTTGGCCACGATACGCCCTTTTCATGGTTTTCTTAATTTTTTCGTAGTCGTTCGATGCGTTCGCGTGGTGCGGCGCGCGACGGCGTCGTCGGGGCCAAGTCGAGGGCGGGGAGGCACGGGGGATAAGAGGAAGGAGGAGACAAGGTATGTCGGATGCGATCATACCAAAGACACTAAAGCACCGGATCCCATCGGAACTCCAAAGTTAAGCGTGCTTGGGCGAGAGTAGTACTAGGATGGGTGACCTCCCGGGAAGTCCTCGTGTTGCATTTCCTTTTTTGAATTTTTTTCGAGACTATAAGATATACTATATTTTTTTGGCCACGATCTGCCTTTTTTCATGGTTTTCTTAATTTTTCGTAGTCGTTCGATGCGTTCGCGTGGTGCCGGGCGCGCGTACGGGCGTCGTCGGGGGCCAAGTCGAGGGCGGGGAGGCACGGGGATAAGAGGAAGGAGGAGACAAGGTATGTCGGATGCGATCATACCAAAGACTAAAGCACCGGATCCCATCAACTCCGAAGTTAAGCGTGCTTGGGCGAGTAGTACTAGGATGGGTGACCTCCCGGGAAGTCCTCGTGTTGCATTCCCTTTTTGAATTTTTTTCGAGATTATAAGATATACTATATTTTTTTGGCCACGATCCGCCCTTTTCATGGTTTTCTTAATTTTTCGTAGTCGTCGCTCGATGCGTTCGCGTGGTGCCGGGCGCGTACGGCGTCGTCGGGGCCAAGTCGAGGGCGAGGGAGGCACGGGGATAAGAGGAAGGAGGAGACAAGGTATGTCGGATGCGATCATACCAAAGACTAAAGCACCGGATCCCATCGAACTCCAAAGTTAAGCGTGCTTGGGCGAGAGTAGTACTAGGATGGGTGACCTCTGGGAAGTCCTCGTGTTGCATTCCCTTTTTGAATTTTTTTCGAGATTATAAGATATACTATATTTTTTTTGGCCACGATCCGCCTTTTTCATGGTTTTCTTAATTTTCGTAGTCGCTCGATGCGTTCGCGTGGTGCCGGGGCTGTACGGGTCGTCGTCGGGCCAAGTCGAGGGCAGGGAGGCACGGGATAAGAGGAAGGAGGAGACAAGGTATGTCGGATGCGATCATACCAAAGACTAAAGCACCGGATCCCATCGAACTCGGGTTAAGCGTGCTTGGGCGAGAGTAGTACTAGGATGGGTGACCTCCGGGAAGTCCTCGTGTTGCATTTCCTTTTTGATTTTTTTTTCGAGACTATAAGATATACTATATTTTTTTTGGCCACGCATCTGCCTTTTTCATGGTTTTCTTAATTTTCGTAGTCGTTCGATGCGTTCGCGTGGTGCCGGGGCGACGGGCGTCGTTGGGCCAAGTCGAGGGCGGGAGGCACGGGATAAGAGGAAGGAGGAGGCAAAGGTATGTCGGATGCGATCATACCAAAGCACTAAAGCACCGGATCCCATCAGAACTCCGAAGTTAAGCGTGTTTGGGCGAGAGTAGTACTAGGATGGGTGACCTCTTGGGAAGTCCTCGTGTTGCATTCCATTTTTGAATTTTTTTTTCGAGATTATAATATATACTATATTTTTTGGCCACGATCTGCCTTTTTCATGGTTTTCTTAATTTTTCGTAGTCGTTCGATGCGTTCGCGTGGTGCTGGGGCGCGTCTGGCGTCGTCGGGGCCAAGTCAGAGGGCAGGGAGGCTTAATTTTCGTAGTCGTTCGATGCGTTCGCGTGGTCTTTGGGGCGCGTCACGGCGTCGTCGGGGCCAAGTCAGAGGGCAGGGAGGCACGGGGATAAGAGGAAGGAGGAGGCAAGGTATATCGGATGCGATCATACTAGGACTAAAGCACCGGATCCCATTAGAACTCCGGGTTAAGTGTGCCCGGGCGAGAGTAGTACTAGGATGGGTGACCTCCTGGGAAATTCTCGTGTTGCATTCCCTTTTTTGAATTTTTTTTCGAGATTATAAGATATACTATATTTTTTTGGCCACGCATCTGCCTTTTTCATGGTTTTCTTAATTTTCGTAGTCGTTCGATGCGTTCGCGTGGTGCCGGGGCGCGTACGGCGTCGTCGGGGCCAAGTCAGAGGGCAGGGAGGCACGGGGATAAGAGGAAGGAGGAGGCAAGGTATGTCGGATGCGATCATACCAGCACTAAAGCACCGGATCCCATCAGAACTCCGAAGTTAAGCGTGCTTCGGCGAGAGTAGTACTAGGATGGGTGACCTCCTCGGGAAGTCCTCTTGTTGCATTCCATTTTTGAATTTTTTTCGAGATTATAATATATACTATATTTTTTTTGGCCACGATCTGCTTTTTCATGGTTTTCTTAATTTTCGTAGTCGTTCGATGCGTTCGCGTGGTCTTTGGGGACAGCAGACGGCGTCGTCGGGGCCAAGTCAGAGGGCAGGGAGGCACGGGGATAAGAGGAAGGAGGAGGCATGGTATGTCGGATGCGATCATACTAGGACTAAAGCACCGGATCCCATCAGAACTCCGAAGTTAAGTGTGCCTGGGCGAGAGTAGTACTAGGATGGGTGACCTCCCTGGGAAGTTCTCGTGTTGCATTCCCTTTTTGAATTTTTTTCGAGATTATAAGATATACTATATTTTTTTTGGCCACGATCCGCCTTTTCATGGTTTTCTTAATTTTCGTAGTCGTTCGATGCGTTCGTGTGGTGCCGGGGCGGCGTCACGGCGTCGTCGGGGCCAATTCAGAGGGCGTGGAGGAGGCACGGGGATAAGAGGAAGGAGGAGGCAAGGTATGTCGGATGCGATCATACAAAGACTAAAGCACTGGATCCCATCGAACTCCGGTTAAGCGTGCTTCGGTGAGAGTAGTACTAGGATGGGTGACCGGGATGGGTGACCTCTTGGGAAGTCCTCGTGTTGCATTTCCTTTTTGAATTTTTTTTCGAGATTATAAGATATACTATATTTTTTTTGGCCGCGGATCTGCCTTTTTCATGGTTTTCTTAATTTTCGTAGTCGTTCGATGCGTTCGCGTGGTGGGTGCTGGGGGCGCGTCACGGCGTCGTCGGGGCCAAGTCGAGAGGGCGGGGAGGCACGGTGATCGAGGAAGGAGGAGGCAAGGTATGTCGGATGCGATCATATCAGCACTAAAGCTCCGGATCCCATCGGAACTCGAAGTTAAGCGTGTTTGGGCGAGAGTAGTACTAGGATGGGTGACCTCTTGGGAAGTCCTCATGTTGCATTCCATTTTTTGAATTTTTTTGAGATTATAATACTATATTTTTTTGGCCACGCATCTACCTTTTTATGGTTTTCTTAATTTTCGTAGTCGTTCGATGCGTTCGCGTGGTGCCGGGGCGTACGGCGTCGTCGGGGCCAAGTCGAGGACAAGGAGGCACGGGGATAAGAGGAAGGAGGAGGCAAGTTATGTTGGATGCGATCATACCAGCACTAAAGCACCGGATCCCATCGAACTCGAAGTTAAGCGTGCTTGGGCGAGAGTAGTGCTTGGATGGGTGACCTCTTGGGAAGTCCTCGTGTTGGATTCCATTTTTTGAATTTTTTTTCGAGATTATAATATATACTATATTTTTTTTGGCCACGCATCTGCCTTTTTCATGGTTTTCTTAATTTTCGTAGTCGTTCGATGCGTTCGCGTGGTGCCGGGGCGCGTACGGCGTCGTCGGGGCCAAGTCAGAGGGCAGGGAGGCACGGGGATAAGAGGAAGGAGGAGGCAAGGTATGTCGGATGCGATCATACCAGCACTAAAGCACCGGATCCCATCAGAACTCTGAAGTTAAGCGTGCTTGGGTGAGAGTAGTACTAGGATGGGTGACCTCCCGGGAAGTCCTCGTGTTGCATTTCCTTTTTGAATTTTTTTTCGAGATTATAATATATACTATATTTTTTTTGGCCACGATCTGCCTTTTTATGGTTTTCTTAATTTTCGTAGTCGTTCGATGCGTTTGCGTGGTGCCGGGCGCGCACGGCGTCGTCGGGGCCAAGTCAGAGGGCAGGGAGGCACGGGGATAAGAGGAAGGAGGAGGCAAGGTATGTCGGATGCAGGCACACCACGGCCATCTGCTCCGAGTCGCGCCGGGCGGAACTGCCGCGGGGCGGCGAAGAGAGTAGCGCCGAAGAACGCCTCGCGAATCGCATGGGGGCTCGTCGGTGTGAGTCTCGCCGAGGAAGCCCGGCGTGGACGTACGGAGGGGTACCGCGCGGTGGTTTCGCGTCGTATCGGGGATGGCTCGCCGCGCCGGAGCCGCGATTGCTGGCAACGCCACGACGTGGATCAGAGAAGCCGAAACACCCCTCAGCCTAAGGTTCGCCCCTATCTCGAGGACCGTTGGATGTGAAATCTAGATGGATCGAACAAAGCTGAGATGGAGACATCTGCCATCAAATTCCTTCGCTCTTTTATAGTATAGATAATAATGGGCCAACGATGTTCTCTTGTAGCAGGGTTTGACGCCTCAACTTTTCAGATTGTTTGAACGTGGTGATATAAAACCAAAACATTAGTTGTACAACGATGGATCGCATATTCAAGCACCCATAACTGTAGGCTGTTGCGTGCCCATGGAAAATTTCAGTAAGGTATGGGTATGTTTCTCACATCTGTACCTCCTCCTACTTAGCCTTGTCATATTGATTGTTTAAACTTTAAAGTTTCTAGAACATCGAAATTTATTGGCATCTCTGTTTGCCTGTTCTCTTCTGGCTCTATTCATGAATAATCAAGCCATGTTTAGATTGCTAGCAATGTACAGACAATGGTTTAGAAACTGCATCTAAACAGCCACTACTGGCCTTTGGTTTCCACTCAAGTATTGTTGATCAACCGAACTTTCACTACAGCCCTTCTTTCGAGAACTAGCTTTCCACATCCAGCGAGAAAATGCATGCCATGTTTTTTTTCCTATTAAACATCACATTCAATATCGACCATGGGAAAATAGTGTTCCAATCTAAGGCTTTAAGATTTAAGATGATTTACTCCAATATGGGTGTTTACTTTTTAAGATGAGACAATTTCCTTATTAAACACCACATTCACATGTGAGAAATTTAGCATGTAAACATTTTGATTAACTTGAGAATTTCAAATTTCGATAAACTGATAGAATTGTGGTTCCTTTTTTGTTCTCCTCTAAACCTATATAAACATATATGTAATGTGATGAATTGTGAATTATTAGTTTGATTAAAAGGTTATATCTGACATATGGAGATTACCTTCTACTAAGAAAATGGTTTGCTATGTGAAAATAGTGGAAATGATTTCCTCCAAATATTATATATATGTTGGCTTAAATATCTTTTAATCATTTCAATTAAGCATATTTATTGCTTTAGATTGGAAGTATATCATATTGGCTGTTTGTTACATCTAATCCGTTTTTATAGGTATATATATAACTTTCTCTTATGATGCAAACAGGGGCAAGAGGGGGCAAGCACTACACATAAATTCTTAAAAACATCCATGCAATTTGCTCCATTGTAATTGTTGTGCATTCTGAGGTTTGTTTTATCACTTTTCTGTCATATACATCACATGTAATTTAGTGTACAATAATGGCTATCTCATAGAAAAGATTTTTCATCTGTTTAATTAATCATCGCATGTAATCCTATAGCTATTTTATTTCTTGATTATTAAGCTATCTATAATTAAATTTTGTTGTTTGATGTATTATGAACTGATGATAAAAAGTGCACCTATATATCTTTATCTTAGATTGAAGGATGTAAAGGGTATTGGGAACAAATTTTGAATATTATTTGGAGCTGTTCACTTGTGTCTAAAGCACGTGCGTGAAGGAGAAACTGTCGGAGATGGTGTACTCTACAATGTTGAACATCTGACTCTCGAGGAGAACATAAATAAGATTTGTTTTGCACGTCAGCAAATACATAGCTTGTTCTTAATTATTATGTCGAGCAGTCTTTAACTCCATTGAAACATGATGATTTACTCAAAGTCCCTTAGGATTACCTTGCTGCTTCTAACAATCAGAACCCTTAAAAAAATGTTGTGGTGTGTTTGGCAGAGCTAAACTCGAGACCATTATAATATTGATGGATTAGCTAAAGTTCAAACCACGACAGGGTTATTTACTAGACATCTCAATAGAAGTAAACAAGTTATTTAAGGGACTAAGGACCATTACATTTTGATTTAAAACGAGTCTTAGAAATTCTTTTCATTTTGTTTAAGATTTATAAGACACGTGCGTGCCGCACGTGCCTCTCAGCTAGTTTCATAAAAAGCATCTTCAAATTCGGCCTCGAAATTGAACTTTGTGAAAAGGGGTCAAAAAGGGATAAATTTGAATTCAAAATTACTTTTAAAGTTTCACAAAAACTTGAAAAACTTTGTACACCTCTTTTGTACAGCAAAATAAGATCTACAAGCTAGCTTTTTGAAAGTTTTGTAAAATTTTGCATGGATTTTGAAATGTGGAAAAGGGGGTAAATCTAGGGTTTGAAACTAGGGTTTTTGAAATCCAATTCAAAATGGAATTTGATAAAATTTCAAATTTCAAATCAACAAGATACAAATATAAAAACAATCAATCCTTATCGTAATTGAGATCAAACACATGTGATCAAAATAAAATCACTCTAAACCATAAAGCACATACAATTTCTAAATAAATAAACTTATTTTAATTAATGCACATCAAGGTTCACTAATATGTATGCTTTACAATGCATATGATGACATGATCAAAATTTTAATTGGTCATTAACATGCGGGATGTTACACGGCGTGAGCCTGTTTTTTGATTGATGGGGTTAGGCGAGAACCGGCCGAGTGAAGCTTACAACGCTTGGTCGTGGACAAGCATGTGTCCCTGTATGTGCGTGCTCGCTCTCTCTACGAGGTGTTCCTTGGCCGCCTTTTATAGTCCAAGGGGCCAAAGAACTCACTACGTTCCTAGTCGGATACGAGAGAGGGTTGTCCGTAGAGGAACCGAACACCCAAACTCTTTACAAGGTAACCTGACTAGTGTTCTATCCTAGTTACAAATGAAGTCACCGTAGCTATGCTTCCATTGCCTTCTGGGAGTTGTTTGTGGCCGCAGGCTTGGATAGAACCCTGCGTACAACTCGGTAGAGTTCTTTGGTGATCCTGTATCCACACTTGGCCACGTCTGTGCATCCAGTGTCGGCACATGTACCCCATGCCCGAACAACTGCGACTACACCAGCCCGTGAAACCTCAAGGGTCGGCTTTGATACCATTTGTGACACCCTGCCCTCCAAAGCCGCACCGCACAACCCTTTCGAGGGGTGTGCACGCGTACACATAGCACCCTGCTTACACTTTCGTCCTCGCTTCGTGTAAAAGGGTTAACCCGAAGGTGATATGGCTAGAAGGTGATATGGCTAGAAGGCAAAGGTTTATAAGTTGGCTCCACCCTTGCTTATCCAGTAAGGTGGTACTAAACATGTGCACTCTTCACTCATAGGCCCCTACTGGGCCACAACCAAATTGGGCCGGGTGTTACACTCTGACCGGAAGCTCGACCGGACGCACTGGCGGGTCCGGTCGGAGCGTCCGGTCGGCTCGCAGAAACTGCAATTTTCACTCCAACGGTTCTATTTCGTGATGGGGGGTATTTATACCCCATTGGCCGGCTTGTGCTCTCTCTCTTGATCATTTGAATCGCTCCTAACTTTCTAGAGCTGAGCAAAAAGCCCTCCCCTCTCTCATTCTTGCTTGTGAGCTTCATTCTTGAGAGTTGAGGAGATCCAAGTGCATTTGCATTGAGTTCTTGCATCTAGTGGCACTTGGGGATCGTTGTGAGCCGGTTGGTTTCTTGTTGCTCCCCGGAGACACTGCTCCTAGCCGGTTTGGTGATTTGGTGGAGGCGTTGGCAAGAGAAGGTGATTGTTCTTGGCCACCTCCGGTGATTGTAAAGAGGATCACACATTCCTCGTCGGGAAGACAAAGTTGCAAGTAATACATTGCTCGTGTCTTGTGTACCTCACTTGTGAGTGGTGGCTTGGAGCTAGCAAGTGCACCGCCTAGCTCAAGCACCGTCCTTGTGTTTGTCAGCACAACCGGAGACTAGCTTGTCGGTATACAAGTGAACTCCGGGTCAACACATCGACGTGTCTCTTGTCTCGGTGAGTACTAGTTTTCTGCCTCCAACCGCTATAAGGAAGCTCATAATTTAAAGGTGAGGACTGGATCGTTTCTGGTTGGCTAAAACACTGCTGAAAAGTACACAAGCAAACTTTTTTACCCTAAAGCATGACAGTCAACAAAAGAGAATTTCAGGAGCCAGTGAACAAATGTGATGTAATCCACAGTTTTGTAGGAAGGAGATGGAGATGTATGAGTATTCTTCAAGATACACAAATAAAAAAATATTCGTCAAGACACGATCTTTGTCTTTGGTTGTTTCGTTTCGCTTTCCTTGGACTATTGGACATTATTTGGCAGGATGGTTTGTTCCTCAGTCCTCATGTACTGTGGACACTGGCTTCCTTTTGTTATGCCTCCATTCAGACCTGTTGTCTTCATCTATCTGCCGAGAGAACAGCCGCTAGACATAGCACCAGGCATGGGCCAACAAACTTAGATTGCATAGCATAATCTTGAAAATTTCAAAGACGCACACTCACACTGATCGCGCGCAGAGAGAGAGAGAGAGAGAGAGAGAGAGAGAGAGAGATGGGTGGTTCATCAGGCCTTGTGGACTGGAGAGGCCGTCCGGTGAACCCCAAGAAGCACGGAGGAGTGAGAGCTTCAATCTTCATTCATGGTAGGACAGTATGTAGTACTAGCACAGCATCCATAGTTCATGGGCGCTGTTTCTTTTGCGTGCTCTCAGACCCTTGTTCATAATCTGTTGAGTCCAGGGATCGTGGATGGTAGTGTTTTAGATCTGCTTTCTAATGATCTAAATTAAAAGTATGCACACACCGCACATCTGGTTTATAGATAGCTTATTATAACGCCTTCTTTAGCTAGGTTGCTCATCTCACCTACTCCTGCTCTTCTTTTTTCTTCTTTTTTCTTTTTTGGTATTGTAAAATAGTTCAGACAGACGTGACCTATCTTGCTTCTCTGGATATTGACATCACCATGCTCGATCTTGGCAATCAGTTTATGTTTCATTTCACACGCTCACAGTTGTACTCGTTGGTGCACCTCTTCCCTGCAGCGCTCGTGCTGCTCAGCAACGCAGCCAACATTGCCAATATACTGAATCTTGTAACCTACCTGCGGGAGGTGATGCACTTGGATGTGGCGAGGGCCTCGACGATGGCGAGCAACTTCTTTGCCGCTCTGCAGATGTTCTCCATCCCAGCAGCCTTCCTTGCGGACTCCTACATCAAGCGCTTCTACACTGTCCTGATCATTGGCCCAATCGAAATACTGGTATAGTATAAGTTGTTTCTCCATTTTTTTCTTTTTCAGACAAGATGCCTCAATTTTAAATTGTTCCTGCTATGGTATTACTTGTTTCAAGGAAAAGATAATATTCCTGTTCAAACTTCAAAGTCATGTTCTATATGCTCAAAAGTTTGCTTGTCATATGATCAAATCAACTACTAGTTGTGTAGTGGAGACTGGAGACATAAGTCTTGTCATTTTCATCTTTGTTTCATCGTCACTAGCTAGTGTAATAATTATCAGATTGAAACAATATGCACTCAGATCCCATACGACCCATAAACATGCTCATGCACATGTCGCAGGCTCGCAGCACTCTGCTGCGAAGTGGCACAAAACAATACTATTGGCGATAATATGTTTTTGCTTTAATATGGACGGACATATTTGTCGGTCTAACATGATGTGTATAGCATTGAACCAGCACAGATCTTTGTTGAACGCATAACAGAAGATTATTAAGGTTTTTTTTTTTTTGTTTTTTTTTTTTTTTTTTTTGTGACGGGTTGCATTTTTTTATAATGTCTTAGCTAGGGTGCGTTAGGTAGCGCTCCAGAGAGGATTCTCAGGGAGAATCACTCCTAGACTGTCAAACACATTTTTCAGCACTTTTTTTACTTATTCTGTGAAGTGATTCTCTAATATGAACCAAGAGTCTTGTGAGCTGAAAAAAATAGTTTCACCTGATTCTATAATTCTGATTTTGAATATTTATGCTAAAGAATAAAAATAATCATTTTGAGCCACATAATAACTTCACCAGATAATCAGAGAGCACAACTGAAGAATCAGGAGCACAACTATGCTGCCTTCTAGTTTCCAAACTTCTTTCAACTCTTAGTGTATCTTATTGCCTTCTGGTTTGAAACTAGCTAGTACAAAGTTTCAACAGCTTCATTATTGAGTTGATCGGTGCCACTCAGATCATTTGAGTAGATTTATGGACAAGAAATAGTGTTATGCTGCCTTTTGGGTTACAGCTTTGGAATCTCTTTCCGTGACCAATAAGTCAGTAAGCACTGGAGGTTGTTGATCCAGCTGCTGTTCTACATTACTATATTCTCCGGTGGTGGTCTGTCACTCTGCTGACTTTATTTAGTTGTCGCGTGTGAGTATATAGTTGGTAATCTGTCACTCCGACTTTATTTGGTTGGGTAACCAATAATCATTGGTACCCCATTTGCGGGGACTTGACAGACATGTCACTGAAATGTGGGTGAGTCCTAGGCAGGGTAACGATTTTCCCCTACTTTTATATTTTACTCATTTAGATAATTAACATTTGTTTAGATTTTTGAATTGTAGTTTTTTTTTTTTAAAAGTGTTTCTACACTGTCTCATCTTTGGCCCAATCGAAATACTGGTATGGTATAAGTTGTTTTGCATTTTTTGTTTTTCTGAGAAGACGCCTCTAATATTCCTGCTCAAATTATAAGGCATGTTCTATACATGCTCAAAAGTTTGTTTGTCATGTGATCAAGTCAACTAGCTGTGTAGTGGAGACACAAGTCTTGTCATCTTCATCTTTTGTTGCATCGTCACTAGCTAGTGTAATAATTGTCAGATTGAATTAATGCACTCAGATCCAATCCATAAACATGCTCATGCACATGTCGCAGGCTCGCGGCGCACTTAGAAGTGGTAGAAAACCAAAACTATATATTGGGATAAGATGCTTTTGCTTTTATGTGAACTGACATAATAATGTCGTCGCTCGGATGTGATTGTATACTAATGAACCAGCAAAATATTTTTTTGAATGCATAACAGAAGATTATTAAGTGTTTTGTGAAGCATTGCATTGGTGACAAGTGTATATATTGCCTTCTCAAATCATTATTGTTGAGTTGGTCGGTGCCACTCAGATCATTTGATTAGTGTTATGCTGCCTTTTTGTGTTGGAGCATTGATATTCCTCTCCGTGTCCAAAAAGTCAGTAAGCAGTGGAGGTGGATGCAGCTGCTGTTCTACTGTGTTCTTCAGGTGGTGGTCTGTCACTCTACTGACTTTATTTAGGTGTCACAGGTCAGTGGTTGGGTGATCTGATCATGTCACTCCGGTGACTTCATTTGGTTGTGGTGGGGTATAACCAATAATGATCGGTACACCATTTGTGGGGACTTGACAAACGAGTCACTGAAATGTGGGTGAGTTCAGGCGGGGTTACGATTTTTGGTCCTACTTTCATTTTTAAGCTGATATAATTAACATTTGTTTAGGGTTTCAAATTTTATTTAAAATTTTACAGTGTTTCAAAAACTTTTGCCAAAATTTCAGCAATTCTGCTTGTCCCGTCTGGTGTTTGTTTCATACTTTTCTCATGTCCTAAAAGAACGGACAACTACAGGTTGCAATGTTGCATGCTAGTTAAAGTGGTTTACGTTTGACGAAGTTTAAGTTTTAGTGAATAATATTCACATTTATGGCTCCAAGTCAATTTATTATAGAAATGTATTTATAAAGTCTAATAGTATGTGTTAAAAATAATATAATAAAACATGACACTGTGCTAGAATTGTATTCTTTCCGGTGCGTTATAGCCGCTAGAATTCCTAGGTCATTGGGGATGTGTAAAATCATACATTCCCCATGTGTTCTCATTGCTTCTGATGTGTTTCCCCTCCTTATTTTTTGGGCTCATTTTTTTATTATTGTTTGCTAGGCATTTAAATTCTCCTTTCTCCTAAAACTATATTGTTTAGGGCATGTTGTGATCCTGGCTGCAAAAAATTAGCACTATGTTTGTATCCTAATTAGAAAGACCAAATTTGAACTAATTTTAAAACTAATTGCATAAACGATGACTAATTGGTGAGACAAATCTATTAATCCTAACTAGTTCATGATTAGAACAATTTTTACTGTAGCATCATATGAGATAATCATGGGCTAATTAGGATTAATAGATTTGTTTGACCATTTTTTCACTGGTTATGTAATTATTTTGAAATTAGTTCAAGTTTAGTCCTTCTAAGTAGCATCTAAACATAGTGCTAATTTTTAACGGTTTGAAGAACTTCTCCAATATGTCATGTCTCGCACCCTTAAAATTTCTTGAACTTTATTATTAGTAGTGTACAAAGTGCTTAATCATACTTCAATTAAATATGCAATCAGATTGAACCAATTTTCAAATGAAATTAACTTTCCAAGAACTAAATTAACTAGAAATGTTTTTAATTGGGCATAATCAGATTGAGCCAATTTTCAAATGGCTTTGGAAAACTTCTTGCCAAGGTAAACATAAAAGTTTCTTCTCACTTATTCTCATAGACAGACTAAGCACTAGAAACATGATGATGAGAAGAAGAATGCATTTAGAAAACTACCAGTGTGCTCTCTGTCAGTAGTTTGTAGAGGAAACAGCTATGCATTTGCTCTTCTACTGTCCCTTTGCCAAAGAGTGTTGGTATTTAGTGCCTTTCCACTTCACTGGTCATCTATCAATTCCTGAAATTTTCCAAGCTTGCAAAGCTTTAATAAAGGTTGAGTTTTCCCATCCTCTTTTGCTGGCAATTTGGATGATAAGGAATAATGTGATATTTATATTTAGAAACAAAATCCTTTGGTACAAGAATGCAGAAGATATGTATATGAGGAAGCTCGTTTACTAATGCTTAGATCAAAGGCTTCGGTCGTCCGTTTAGAATCATGGTTAATTTCAATCTGTAATCTGCTGGGTTTTCTTTCTTTCTCTGTACCTTGATCCCTCTTGCTTGTTCTCATTCTCTTTACTGTCTTCTTTCAGTCTTTTGTGAAATTTGTACTTGGTCCTATTTTAATAAATTTGCAGTCGGAGCCCCTTGCTCCTCCTGATTACTGTATTAAAAAACTAAAATTGTTTTTAACCATCTGATTATTTAAAACAAAAAAAGATGTAGGACTAACTAAGCACGGTGATGTGCAGGGCTACATCCTTCTGGCGGTGCAAGCGCATGTCCCATCCCTGCACCCGCCATCGTGCGTCGCCGGACAGCAGACAACCACCACCTGCGAGTCCGTGCACGGCTCAAACCTGAGCCTGCTCCTGCTGGGCCTCTACCTGATCCCCATCGGCGATGGCGCGGCTCGGGCGTGCCTCCCGGCTCTCGGCGGGGAGCAGTTCGACTTGTCCGATCCAGTTGAGCAGAGGCAGGAGTCGAGCTTCTTCAACTGGTACACCTTCGCCATCTCGACCGGTGGCTTCGTGGGGCTCGTCGGCATCGTGTGGGTGCAGAACACTAAAGGCTGGGACCTCGGCTTCCTCGTCTGTACCTTGACTGTGATCCTGGGGATGCTCATATGGATTGCCGGCCTCCCGTTCTACAGGAACCAGCTACCAAGTGGTAGCCCCATCACAAGGATACTGCAGGCATGTATTGATCAAACATCATTATGTTCACTTCATGGATAATGTTTTGTTTATTTTGTTCTTGCACGATAGTGCTAATAAACTTTTCACACCCTCATTAGGTTCTTGTAGCAGCATTCAAGAAAAGAAAAGTTGCATTACCAGCCAATCCCAGTGAGCTAAAACAAACAAGGGAAGACGACGCAGGTGCCCTCGAAATGCTGCATAGAACCGACGGATTGCAGTAAGTATCTAGAGAACATTCCAATTATTCCTTCGTAAACGACATTGGTGAAATGCCATAAAAAGCTTGGTTGAATGTGTGTCCGGTCATTTATATTACCCCCATTTTTGTCCAGCTGCCTTGACAAAGCCGCAGTAGACACAGGAAAGACCGGTGCCTGGACACTCTGCAGCGTAACCCAGGTGGAGGAGACCAAGATCATCCTCCGGATGGTGCCCATCTTCCTCAGCGCTGTCCTCGGCTACATCCCGGTGCCGCTCATCCTCAATTTCACCGTGCAGCAGGGCAACACAATGGACACCAGGCTCGGCGCGATTCACATCTCACCGGCAACGCTATTCGTCATCCCTACGGTTTTCCAGATGGTAATCCTCGTCGTTTACGACCGCTTCATTGTCCCATTCCTAAGACGAATGACTGGGTATGTGGGCGGTGTCACGCACCTCCAGCGCATCGGCATCGGGTTCATGTCAACAGTACTGGCTACTGCCATTGCAGCCATAGTGGAGGCCAAGAGGAAACAGGTTGCACAAGACAGTGGCCTTGTGGATGCTACAACTGGAATTCCAATGTCTGTTTTCTGGCTCACCATACAGTTCTTCCTCCTAGGTATTGTGGATGTCACCTCCTTTGTAGGCCTGCTTGAGTTCTTCTACAGTGAGGCCTCCATGGGAATGAAGTCCATTGGGAGCTCCATCTTCTACTGTATCCTTGGGGTATCTGCTTGGCTGGGGAGTCTGTTGATCCAATTGGCAAACCGAGTTTCAAGACACAGTGATGGGACAGGAGGCTGGCTTGATGGGACAAACTTGAACAAGGGGAAACTTGATCGATTCTATTGGCTGCTAGCAGTTCTTGAGGTGGTAGCACTATCAGTGTATGCCTTTTTCGCTTGGAGGTACGTTTACAGGAATAACCAAAGGGTTGTGGTTGATGGAGATAATAAGGCTCCATCAGATGGTGCCATAAATGTGATATGATCATCTGCAACTATTATATTTGAAAGGAGATATTGTGAATCGTGATGTGGACAATATATGGATTGCCATTCACTCATGCAAATCATCTTAGAAATATATATCTGCTGGTTTACTCCCTTTGTTGGTCACAAATAAGTGATGGTGTTACACAGTATTGGAAAAATGTAACTTTAACCAGTAGATTTTGTTGTATATTGTAACATAATATTTGTAATGTTGAGCCCTCATATGGCAATTTGAGTTGAAAAAGACATGTATGCAATGTTGAGCAAACCATACCAAATGTAGTCACTATTTCACACATCTAACTGTTTATTACCGCAATTAAGTTTACTTCTTTTCTCTTATTTTTTCAATTCCCATATCTATCATCCCATGTATTAATTACAAGATATTAACCATGGAATAGGTGGCACAGCAAGAATCATGATTGCAGAGGACCAGATAGCACATATGGCAACCCCACGACAAGTGAAGGCTTACTCCAACAGTAAAGCGTTGGGATGTCACATTCACAGTCGCCTTCACTTTTGCATCATGGCAGTGCAGCGAACAAGCTTGAATTGACTATCTGCTTGACATCAACTCCAATCATGTTCCTCTTTTGTTTGACATGTCACACAAAAGAGGAACATGGCACGCCATGGCAAGTCAAATTTGCATTTTCCTGGAAATCTAGGACAACAGTCTCGACATACAAACACTCTATCAGCCCATTTGCTCCCACTGAAGCATTTCCTCAAATCACAAGCACTTGATATGGGCGATATCTCGCCGAATGTATGAATTCGTGATAGACTTGTTACATTACAAATTATCCAAGGCAGACAATATTGGGAACTCAGTCAGGAAAATCTAGTTGGAGATATTTCTAGCCAGCAAGTTCCATCGTAAATCTGGTATGAGCACAAACATTGTTCCGAGAAGACCCGGCAAATACAACCCGTGCATATTGTTCCATGTTTCCAAACCTTGGGAATTCATATAAAGTTCTCTAACCTTGGACTGGAATACCACTTCTTTGATTGTGTGGCTAGTGATGGTAAGCTAGCAAAAATACCCAAAACCACAATCGAGACAAAGTAAGAATAAACAACTACCATTCGCTCTCAGCTTAATCTGATAACCTCAATCAATTGTGAGTCTTTATAATTATTATTTATAACACGGGGAGGTTTTGCCCTGTTGAGAGTCTAAATACATGATTACAAAACTAATTGGGACACCATACACCTAGGCTTTACTCATACAGATGTATGCCTGTCCAAGTGTTTATACTGGGTAGCAGCTTATTCGTTGCTGCGATATATGGAAGTGTATAACATGGTTAGGTATTTATGCATCTATAGAGAGGATGCAGGGCAGATGGGCAAAGTACATCCATGTCTAATGTTAGGTGAGATGGAGCAAATTCATTCAACCATCTAGTCATGGACGCCCCTGCTTATATATAATAGAATCTCTGCCTCCAACATTGCTCGACAACACCCAAAAACAATTTAACAGTTGTGCCTAGCTAGCTTCTTTCATCTGTACGTTTGTACTATATACAGAAAATCTGAATCTTGCTAGCAGCATCTGACCCGACTCAACTGCGGCACTAGAATCAGAGGCTAGAGCCCAATGAATGGGTATATACACCATGTGTTGGACGACTGGACGTAGGTATATCAGTATATATCAACATAAGAGGCCTTTATGTTGGAATACAAGGAATCTGGAACCGAGTGTGTTGCCAAGTGCTAAGGAAATTCTATTCATCAAGACACTCCAGAGCCAGCTGCCGGTAGGTCTGTTGGTTCATCTTGATTTGATCCATGCATGGTGTCATGAACCACATGAAGACCCATAGTTTCTTCAAGGGTGGCTAAAGTAACCAGAGTAGTTGGACTTGTAAATTTGTAATAGCCGGGCTTGGCCCGAGTAGGAGTAGGGGCTCAGCAAGGGGAGTGAGTTCCAAGGGGAGATGGCTGTTTAGGAGTCGGTGACGGATATCGAATAACAGGATCCAAAGCTTCTCGACACTAGCATTTTTGTTCTCCTCTGTTGTTGCTCCAATTCCACCCAAATGCTTGTTGATTCTATCCTGAATCTTCCATTTATGCCTCCCTAATCTTCTTAGTTCGTCACATCTGGTGCCTCATATCCAGTAGCAGTGGTGGGTTCAAACCGACAGCCAGCTGATTGTGTCCATCTTGGAGCAGCTATTCGACCCATGTGTCCATCTCCGCCAGCACATGGAGCCCACCTTCTCCAAGTTGTTTCCATGTTACCCTACTTTGAGTCTAACTCTTTGAAAAAATTAGCAACCATGGTTCGCCGGTGAATCATCAAAAACATATTTCCATGTTAAAAGTATTTGTTACATTAATAATAGCTAATAGTTAATATCAAATATAAACTATTAGTTTTCAATGGCCCACATAGGGTACAATCCAACTCCACGGATGGCGAATTGTATCCAATACTACGGGGTCATCAGAGTATCACTTCCATTTGGCCTAGATGAAGGCTGCTCCATGGAAAGAATTGTAGCTTAAATGCACTAACATGACATTGTCTTAGAATCTGATAATAGAGTATGGCTATGCACTAACCCACATCAATATCAATAAAGGGGCCATGGGAGTGAAAATCACTTCTTTTTGTGGGGAGTGGCTCTTTCTATAGCAGTTCAATGATGACTCAAGATTTAGCTGCGGAAGAAGAACATTGTGTATGCATGCATTGGCGCTAATAAAGTACATGCTTGGGTGTTAACTCAAACAAAAACACTTTGGTTATCAATATATTGGTTACAAATGCAAAGGCCAGGATGGATTTCAAGGGAACCCATATGTCAAAATTGCTTTCCAAGGTTCTCGAAAAGAATCACATGCATATTACAGAAACATCTACCATGTGGCGGAACTAGGGGGGCATATGCCCCCAAATGTAGTATAGAGTTACAACTTATGACCCATATTAAAGCATTAATTAATATAACCTATTTTGTATCATAATTCTAATTTATATCAACATGAAACTTTTTGCGTTGACATGTGTTTCATCAATAGGAACCAACCACGAAGCTCCAAAATCTGAAACTTTAGCATTGTAGTTTGCATCTAGGAGTATATTAGATGACTTGACGTCACGATGGAAGACCGAGACTGAGGTGACAGAGTGGACATAACAAAGTCTTTTGCTACAGCTTTAGCACCCATGATAACGAGAACACGCTTTTTTGATGAAGGATTAAGAATCATATAAGGAACCATTGGAAACAAAGCCACAAAGTGATGTCACCTTCGTTTCAAGGCAATATCCAAAAGTTCTAAAAATTCGATGACTTATCTATGAGAGACTAGCAACCTCATTAATGAACAGACTGACCTCACACTACTCAATGACTTTTGATACTTCGACACAGTGATGAGATAAGATTCCCATGTAAACCATGCCATGCTCTCCATGACTAAGGATACGTGTTTCATCAAAATTGTTTGTTGCCTTTTCTAGCTCTTCCAAAGAGAAGATTATTATCGTGTTAATTGTATTTTAATCAGCCAATATTGATTGTTCAAGGAGAAGGCCTTTGTTACGATGGAAATATTTCTTGTGCGCTTTATTTTGAGCATGTCTTCTCCATCTATGAACAACAACGGTTCAACACAAGCCACACTAAACCCAAGGTTCTCGAAAAATTATATGCATATTACGAGGAGGCATGTATCATGTGGCGGAACTAGGGGGCATGTGCCCTCAATGCAAGGAATTAATTAACTTGTTTTGTGAATTCTTAAGCAGTCATCACATGATAAAGAGAACGTGTTTTCTGATGAAGGATTAAGAATGTCATAGAACGAACCAGAACCTTCACAAGTAGTTTATGATTTAGTCAATTGTGTAATCGTAATCGAGTACAAACTTACCTAATAGAGGAGTCTATTTATATTTGGTGCACTGAATAACTATGGAATCATTCAAGACCTTTAGCAGCCAAAATAATCCAGCCCACGGAGAGCATCCACGTCGCCCCGAAATCTACCATTGGTCCCATTGTTTTTTCTCGAAATGCGTGGAGGAACAAAAGGATTATGTTCTCTTGTTTCTGTGATCACAACAATATTACACATAACTCAAGGTCTTCGTTAGTGGAGATCAACGTTGATGACCCAAAGGGAAAGAAACCAATGACTTCAGAAAGCAACAATGGCTAAAGGGGGACGACCACATTAGCCAAACGTGGGTGGGAGTTCTGAAGGGTCGAGATGGGGACTAGAGGGGGGGTGAATAGTCCTTTCTAAAACTAATTGCATCGGCTAAACAAATATAATGCGGAATTGAAACTATTCGTTTAGCCAAGACTTCACCCCTCTAGCTATGACTCTAAATCACCTCACAAAAGATCCTACACAAAGCAAATGAGGTGATAAGCGTAGCTTGAGCTCCTAACCGTTTCTATTTCAAGGTCACACAAACCTATGCACTAGTACTTCAAACAAGAGTGAGCTCCTACACAATTCTAATGAGCAAAAGCACAAAGCCAATCCTAAGCTCACTAGATGCACTAAGGACAAGGCGACACACGCCTAACCCAAAGGCTCAAATTACTTAGCTACATAAACTAAGCAAAGCAACTAATAAGCTACACAAGCTAGTAATTGCAAGAGCTACTCCACAAGCACAAGGTATATATGAATGTAAATACGAAGCTTGTGGTTTGGAGAATGCAAACCACCGAGAAGAGTAGACAAGTTGACACCGGTGATTTTTTACTCGAGGTATCGGGAAGCTTGCCAACTTCCCCTACTCCTCGTTGTGTCGACCAACACCTTGGGTGGTTCCTTTGGTGTTTCACCTAGATGGTTCTTGATTGTGATTCTCCGATCACTTGCCCCTCAAGGCACGCCCCGCAAGGCACCGCAAGACACCACTCTCAAGTGAGCCTCTCAAGGCACCGCAAGACACCACACGCACAAGGGAGGTATTGACCGACACGCTCTAGTAGTGTCGCTCTTTCTCGATCCCCCGAGGTGAGCACGAACCTCTCACAAATCCTCCTTCGAGCACCGCACAAGCTTCCTTGCGTGCTTCAATGAAGTCTCTTGCCACCAAGCCGTCTAGGAGGTGGCAACCTCCAAGAGCAACAAGCACACCAGCTTGCAACACGATCACCTAGTGCCACACGATGCAATCTCTCAAAGCAATCGCACTAGAATCGCTCACTCACTCAACCGGATGAACGCTATCAAGTTAGGGTGAGTGGAAAGGCTCTCAAGCACCACAACGCAAGCCACCAAGGCCCAAGTGTGCTCGGCACCAGCCATGGCCGATCACCCCATCTATTTATAGCCACAAGCCAAAATAGAGTCGTTGGGGAGGAACATGCAATTCCTACGGGCGGCCGACGCGCGCCCGACCGGACTCGATCCATGAGTCCGGTCGAACCGACAAACCCAACTCCGCCAATTTTAGAACCCCCGTGCATGCATCCGGTCAGAATTCATGCGTCCCGATTATGCTTCCGGTGCATGTGTCCGGTCAATCCTCGAGATCAACCCCGAAAACATGCTCTGATCCCCGACCGGAACCACTCACCGGAGCGTCCGGTCAAAGTGCATGCTTCCGGTCGCGGGTCCGGTCACCGCGTCCGGTCGCCTCCGAGCTGCGAAAATCCATCGTTGTGTTGCCATTCCTTCGCCTTTGCTCCAAACCGACTTCCATCACTTGATTCTTGTTGCCGACACGTCGAAGAACACCCCGACACGAGTGTTAGCATTTTCGAAAACATTTTCGTCAAGAGCGGAGTTAGCTCTTACCACGCCACTTGATCCTAACACACGCAAAGTTAGATCGCTCAAGTGGCACTAGATGACCAATATGCAAACAAGTTTACCCCTCTTGATAGTACAGCCATCTATCCTAAACCCGGTCATAAACTTCTCTAAGCACCAATGACCGGCGAAATGAAATGCCCTATAGGTTATACCTTTTCCTTGCGCATTTCCATTCCGCTCCATCTCCAAGTGCCGATGCAACACATGCACCAACACGATCACCAAATGATATGATCCACTTCATATCATCACGTGACACTATTAGTCCATTGATCTTGACCTTACTTGCTCTTCACCATTGCGTCGGTCCGTCTGGCGCCAAGTCTTGCCCAAGCTTCACCGCCGGGTCCATCGCTTCACCGCCTCGACTTGCCCTTCACACTTGCAACCAGTCCATCAAGCCAAGCCTTGTCTTGATCTTCACCACCTTGGTCACATGACTCCATGTCATGTCTCATATGCAATAAGCTCCTCCATTGCATCATCACATGTGAACTAATCTCCTGTGTATTATCTCAATCACACATATTAGTTCACCTAATGTTGACACTCAATTACCAAAAACCACAAGGGACCTTTCAAGTTCTCACCTACGGGTTGCACTAAGATCAGCGTTGATGGCTCCTTCTCAAAGCAGGCCAGGGAAGGAAGTGTGGCAATTGTGGCGAGGGACAATTGCGGTTCGGTAATCTTCACAGCTTGGCACTTCTTAGTGCATGTCGAGGGCATCGGTCCCTAGGGTAGCTGGCCCTTAGCTACGGAGTTCGTAATCTCGTGTTATCATCATCTAGGGTTGACGTTTTGCCCCTCTGCCAGCTAGGCTTAATTGGAGAAGGGAGAGAGGGAGATTAGATGAATGATAACTTGCTTAATTCTCAAATGACGAACTACAATGACTTAAGTCGTGGCCTTAACCGACTCCACAAATCACTCCTATAATTAAGGGATACTATATGATCTTTCCTGCCATCTAGCCACTTTATGGTGCAATGGTTGCCTCATTCGCACCTGTTGCCTGGTCACACGCGCGCTCAGTAGCTCTTCTCACGTCGCGTGCACGGAGAGTTCTTGAGTACGCGCTGCCCCACATGACATCCCTCCCTCCCTCAAGGATCAACTCATCCTCGAGCTGAAATGTTGGGTACTTCTCACAGAAGATGTAAAGATCCTCCTAGGTAGACGAAGCCACAAACTGGCCCTTCCAGTGGACGAGCAATTGGCGAACATCGCGCGCCAAGCGAGCCCCCTTCACCTCTGACTTTTGCTGGCCCCTACTCCACTCCTACTATTTCTCTCTCGTGATTGCATCGTTGTTCTTCTTCCCTACACCAGCCTGATGTACCTTCACCCTACCAGGAGGCCTTGCACCAGTGGAATGGCCTCCCGACATGCCTGGGCCCAGTGGAATGACCTCCTGGGTGATGGTGACCTCCTATACACGAGCTCCACATCCAACGTCGGTGCCAACTCGGCATGCCTCCCCAACGACCGGCGTTTCCCTCCCCTGCTAGCTCTACTCATTGCAAGAAGAACATGGTAGAGGATGACATGTGGGGTCTAGTTGTTATTTTGTGCAAGGATGGATTTGGGGTTGCCTGTTTTAGGTAGTGTTCTTAGAGTAAACAACGAAATATGAGTAGTATGAAAATTGGTACTCCCTATGTTCCAAATTATATTTCACTTTAGCTTTTCTAGATACATTGATTTTGCTATGCACAATTATACACTATGTCTAGATTCATAGCAAAAGAAATGAATTGAGAAAAGGCGAAACAACCTACAATTTGGAATAGAGGAAGTAGCTATCTAAATAGAGAAGTAGGGAGTGTGTTTTATATAGTACTAGGTGAATTCTCGTGCGTTAAAAGCAGGAATTTGAGGTAACAATTTAGGTGAATATTTGATTGATGAATAAAAGATGTGACCTACACATAATCTGTGAACTTGCAAATACACATAGATATCATGAAACAAAATTTAATCAGATAAACAAATCCACATAGCGCAGTATATTGCACAAACTAAAGACTGGTCTATTTAGAGGCCCAATGGTTCTTGAAAGCATGTGTCAGGCATAGTAGTAGTGTTATTGTTATTTGGATGGTACTGCTAGTACCAAAGCTTAAGCGATCTTGCAATGGTGTGTTTTTATGAACTCTAAAGTATTCCAACATAGATATATACACGGAGGAGAGAGAATTGAGGAGAGAGAAGCATGTCCATGGATCAAGCCGGACGACATCTATTTCAAGGGTTCTCCTCACCCCGATATGTTGGATATGATGACACGCATTGACAAAGGCAGCTCATTGGCGCGAGAGGAAGGGCCACGCCACGGGTGGGCTTTGGGCACCGTCGCTTGGGAACTCATCGAACCTTCGAGGTGTCCGCTGGCATGGGAAGGAAGGGGTGTGGCGCAATGCGGATGGCTCGGGGTGAGCACGCAACGTGGCCGATGTAGTGCTGGCCTTGATGTCATTATATACCCAAGTAAACCTGAAGGCAGCATCTCGATGGTTCAGTCTACAAATGCGAAGGCAACTACTACGATGATTCAGTTCCTTGCACATGCGATTAATTGTTGTGGTGGAAGAAATTGATTGTTGGTGGGTGGAGGCGTTTCTCTTTAGGTCCATTTATGGAGGAGGCAACCGGATGGCTGTTTACATATGATGGTGAATGAATGAGGCTTATAGTGGGATGCTAACGTGGATGCCTATGTGTCCTATCTGCATGTTGAGAGAACTCCCCTAGTGGGTCTTGTCTTTACAGGGGTTATAGATAGATTCTTTGGAGATGCTCATTTTGGGGCATGGTGGCAATTAATGCTGGTGTATACTCCTACTGAATAAAGCTCTCTCTTACAAAATAAAAAAGATATCGACTTTGTAATTAGATGGCAAAAATGCAACGAGGGAAATAGTTGGATGGCCAAATGTTAAAATATTAGACTAAACTTTTATCCATGAGTTTGTATTACGGGACACAAATTAGCCCATACTATTAATTGTCGGGTGGGGGCTGGTTCTCCACGGTATAATGCCCACACAAATCTGTTGCCTCCCACATGCCACATTCGAATGAGCTACCTACAACAAGAAAACTCATCGTCCGTTCCGAATTATGGGTTGGCCAAGCTCTCCAGCCAGACCTCGTCGCAGACTTCGGCGTCCTCATCATCGTTGTTACGGTGCCACCTCCACACTGCTCTCCTGTTGTCCATGATCCTCAGCCGCCCGTGCCCAAAGCTTGCCTCCCGGAACAGCGACAGGTGCGCCAGCTTATGGTCACTGATGAATCTTCAAAACACAAGGAGTTTAACTCTTATTAGTAGTGTTCATCAACGCGACTCACATGCATTAAGTCTGAGATGAGAGGAAATCATGTGGTCTGAATGATACTTATGAGCTTTGTTGTTGCCTGCGTCACCAATGGTGATGTACACCGGGCCCTGGCTGTTGGCCTTGTTGTCATAAATCCTCTCCTGTAACGAGTAACACAATACATGTATAATTTCCAACAGCTAAAAGCCTTGAGAACTAAACATTTGATACTAGCTAAATGTAATGTAATATACTTACAAAGCGTTCATAGGCATGGGTGTGAGAGGCGAAGACGACATCCACGCGCGCCTCGTAGAGCAGGCACTCCATGGCCGTGCGCATGCTCTCGGCCTCGCCCTGGTGCGCCCGGTTAGTGTTGTACCATGGCACGTGCATGAGCACCAGCAGCCACGGCGTCCTGCGCCGGTCCACCGCCGCAATGTCCCTCCGCAGCCACGCGAGCTGCTCCGACCCGTCATGGAACTCGGCGTAGGTGCCCAGCATGACGACGTGCACCGCGCCGCCGGACGCGTCGAAGGAGTAGTAGAGGTTGGAGCTTGAGCCGCTCTCCTCGTGTGGCATGCGCCACCGCGCGTCGTACGCCACGAAGCGCCGCACCGGCTTGCTGGCCTCGCGCAGCGTCTCCTTCTCGTGGTTCCCCTCCGTCACCATCCACGGCCGCAAGCTCGCCAGTGGCTGCACCAGACGCCCCCACGAGTCCCAGAGCGGCTGCTGGCCGTCCGCGTACGAGAGGTCTCCGGGGACCAGCACCATGTCATGGTCCGCAGCGGCGACGCCGATCTGGGACAGCGTCGACGCCGTCCACCCGTCTGCCCCACGTCACCGATGACGACGAACTCGATGGGCAGAGTGGCCGGAGGTGCCCGGAGACTGAACTCGTCGCCGGCCATGCCGCACCGGTAGTAGTAAGTCGTGCCCGGCTCTAGCGGGCCGATGGTGACGTGGTGTATGGCGCCCGATGCGTATGACAAGAACTGGTACGTGGTCTGGTAGCCCGTCTCGGACGCAGTGTACTCTCCCGGAGATGTCCCGTACTCCACCACGGACGGTGCGCTGCGGTCCTCGGTCACCCAAGTAATTCGCATGTCGTGCGCCCCCACAGCCGAAATGTGCACCTGTGTTGGAGAAAAGACGACAGCTTATATAAACTGCATCTTTGGGCCGCCGGGAAAGCTAGCATACTATGCACTGGGTGCTGGAACGTGTTAATCGAAGCTGCAGGCACCTGTTGAGGATGCGATGCCGGCTTCTCGTGCGCAATGAGCACCAGCGGCCGTTGCGGTGGCCGGACATACTCATCGCCATGGACATGGACGGACGGCATCATGTTGGAGACTCGGGTCCTCAAGATGTTCCTGCTGCTCGTGTACAAAGAGCACCGGAAGTTCGCAAATGACCGGGCGGCCACCATTTATAATACACACTCATGACTTGCAAATACATAGTCAACACATATATGGTTCCTTCGTCGTTCGTTCTTGAAATGATATTTTATGGAAACTGGTTCCGTGGCAACCAAGGCGAAACGTGTAGTTGAAGTGACAGATGAATGCGCGTCTTAGGAAGTCAAAGTTTAGTGGCAGATGCGTGTATATGGGTTTGGATTTCTTAATTTGGGTGATGGAATGGAAAAGGCAGGCACACAGACATATATACTACGAAGCTGAATTCGGTGTAAAGTGATTGTTTTTGTTCTGCAGTAATCAATACTAATTTCTGTTGATCTTTCGTAGCTCTCCCACAAATGGCCAATCAATCAACAATATGCAAGGTCAGTCGTCAAGGAAAGCAAAAATAAAATCCGCGTTGCCTCAGGTCATTCTTAAACATGGAAAGGCGGTTAACACATGACCCACTAATGTGGATCAATATTGGATTTGGATCTCAAAAACTCTTAATCAGGCCAACAAACATGCATACTGTGGGTCTGGCCGCGGTGTGTTGGGCCACGTGGTGTACGAAAAATGCAATGTGTTTTGACAACATGAGGATGAAATCTCCTACTGATATTGTTAATTTGTTTGATTTGTTCATTCCTTACATATAGGGCAGGCTTGTTGAAGGAGGACATGAAAGTGTGAAGAATAGGGTTAACGTGATAACCTTTGGGGTTCATGGTTCTAGGTTATATAAGGTGGGAACAGCACCGTGGCTTATATAAGAGTCATGGTTACAACAAATTGTATCTATCTAGATCTAACTAACTAGCTTGTACAAGGAGGTTACACGATGAACCTAGACATACCTATCAGAACCGATAGACAAGATATCACATCATTTAACATCCCCTCAATCTCAGCCACTTTGAAGGTTGAGATTGTCTCTCAATTGTCGTAGCTTGACACCGGAAGAGCTTTAGTAAACCCATCGGCCAATTGATCTCCTGTTGAAATATACTTTATCTCTAATAACTTCTGTGCCACAATTTCTTGAACGCAATGAGAATCAATCTCTCTATATTTTTGTTCATGCATGGAAAATGAGATTTGTAGAAAGATAGGTCGCTCCAAGTTTATCCCACCACAACTGAGCTTTGGGAAGATGACGAACCCCAAGTTCAGTTAACAATTTTGAACCCATTTCAACAGTTGCATCACTACAGGAATTCCATGCTTTGCCGAGTGCTGGATGCACTAGGCAAACGCACCATTGCACTCGGCAAATCCATTGCCGAGTGCCACACTCGGGAAAGGGCACTCGGCAAAGAATTAGTCGGCAAATAAATCTTTGCCGAGTGCCGCTTGTCGGGCACTCGGCAAAGCCTTCGCCGAGTGCCATGTCAGCACTCGACAAAGGTAACGGCATTCGTTAACTGGCGTCTCTTTGCCGAAGTGCTCACATGACACTCGATAAATGTCAGCACTCGACAAATCATTTATTTTAAAACGTCTTCGCCGAAAGTGCCGCAGAAACCACTCGACAAAGCAATGGACTCTTTGCCGAGTGCCTCCTCTGCACTCAGCAAAGCTGGGATTTCAGCTGGCAATATACCCAGCTTTGCCGAGTGCCAGCACTCGGCAAATCTGGGATTTTTTTTTTTTTTGCTGTTTTTGTTATTTCTTCCTGCAAGTGCACATATATATATACCACAATCCATCCATATATACATATAATCCAGATATATCACAAATTTACATATATAATGCACATATATCACAAATTCACATATAAGTGCACATATATCACAAATTCACACATATAGTCCACGTATATCATCCACAAAATCCACGCCTACGCACATGTCCAACATCCAACACGCCCAACATCCAACATGTCCAACATCCAAAAGAAATCCATCACAAAGTGCAACAGGTCGAACATAATCACCACCAACTCACTGCGACCCGTCGCCTCCATGGTGCGAAGAGTGTGAGGGGGCCCCACCTTGCCCCGGATACCACCCATGCTGCGGCGCCGATGCGTACATCCACCTGGGGTCTGTAGGAGGGACGTGTGGAAGCCCGGGCGGGCTGCCGTGATGCTCGGAGGAGGAACGCCACCTGGCCACATGTACTGTGGAGTCGGGCCAACCGGATGGGGTGGAGAAGGGCCACTGGAGGAGTCGGGTTCAACCCGCCGACCGTGGGTGTATAAAGGAGAGGCGATCTCATTAGTACCTGCAGGATGGCCGCACAAGCCAAAGAAATAAACAACAACATATACTCACGGAGTCCCTAAAGGATTAGGAACGGAAAACGGGGTGGAGCGAACAACGAGGTAGGCAACGGGAGGCAGTGGTCACACCGGGATTTGAAGGCCCCGGAAGAAGGCCGCCACGCCCCGTGATCCGACGCGACCGAGTATTGCCGGTACGCCTATCTCCCCGCCGATGGGCCTGCGCTCGAGCCGCCGCTTGGCCTCAAAGTCCATTTGCCTCGGGCCTCTTGCTTGGCCTCCAACTCGCCATCCGGGGCCCGCAATATTACACCCGTAACGTTGAAACAATGCATAGGTAACGCATGTGTAAAACCAAAGTGAACGATGAATGAAATCAGATTACCGAAACGCCTCCATCATCTCCGCGTGGAGAGGCCGAGGTTTGTGGGGATGTCGGAGGAGGTCGTGCTCTTGAACGAATCTCGCTCAGCCTATGAACAGAGGACGGGTCGATCGCGTTGTTGGCCATCCAGTACCACCCGTGCTGCTTCCCTCCTCCCAACCTCATCACGGAGGTCTGTGTCTAGGGGCTCGGTGGCCGGATCGAAGTCATCCCCATAGCGCTTCTTTGCCGCCTCGGTGTACTGGGTAAGCTTGGGGTGGACGCGGGCATTGGTGTACGCGTCGGGTCCGTTCGCCGGTTCAGACGTTGTCCTTCGCATCGACCGGCCGTGACTCAAGGCGAACCCCGCGAACTCATTGATCTGCCCAGCCTTCATGCGCAATGACCGTGAGGAGAACATAGAGATGGTTAGAAGTGAAGAGAATTGAGCGCTTGAATAAAAAATCAACAGAATCGTACCCATCTATCCATAAACACTGTGAGGGGCTGGTTCCCTTGGTGGTGTGGCGCCCCTTCCATCTCCAAGCGACATCTCCGACGAACTCTCTTAGTCTCGTATGTCTCCTCCAAGAGCCACTTGTCCACAATGGCAACCCAGCCGTCCTTGTACTGGCTGCACCACCCCGGACACATCCGCATGACATCAATTAATATTTAACATAGCGGAGGATGAATGGAAGCCTACTTATTTTTCATTGAAGGAATCGGAATAAATGTGTTCTATGAACCTGGATGTACTGGTCCCCTGGTGAGGTCGGTCTCCCTCGGGAGCATCATCTCCCTTGCTTCTTGCTTCCTCACCACCTTGCCAAGCACGTCGGCGTTGTAGGAGATGATGCAATGGACACGTCCCTCATGGTATGTGTCCTTGAGTCGCCTCTCGGCGAGACCACGCCCCGCACTTTAGCGGCCGCCTCCTTGTTGGTATTTATTAAGTGCAAAAAGAATATAAAGGGTTCCGCAAGCGCACAGAATAAATATACCATTGTAGCTTTTACCCGGGAGTATTCCAGAGTATCGTTATTTATATTTTCCACAGGGAAGCAAGGGTAAAGACTATGATAAATCAAAATCATGTATCTACTAACTTAATATACTAACTAAACTAAAGTGAGGGGGTAAATAATGTATATGATATGTATGATAATTAATAACATTTAACCAGGAGAATATTATAATATAGAGTAGATAACTAGGTCGAGAGGACAACGGGAGAGATCTAGGTTCCTGAATACTTCTCTAGTACTTTGGTTCTATGATAACAATTATTCTAATACACTTTGGAGCAGCGGTACCGTCCCGATCCTCGAAAAAGACTGGGAAGGGGTGATCGGGGAAGGCCGCCAAAAGCTCTACGAAACACCAACCCGAACGTGGTGGATTACAAAGACCGACAGGAGGTCATCACCCCCGGGCTACCACAACTAACCGTGGGATTGGGCGCAACCTCAGGTAACCTATAGCCTAGACACCACGCCTACACTATAAATTACTACTCTAGCTACCTAGCATAACTAGAGCCCTCAATACGAGCGGAGATCCCATGCAATAGTATAATAACTATATCAATAACATGAAAGGCATAAAAGTACTAGAAAAGATATATTTAATTATGGCATAAAGTCTAATAGAGTTGAGATACAAAGATATACCAGAACGCTGAAGACTTCTCCAGAACCGGAACGCAGTTCCGCTCTCCCTAACTCTCTACTAGATCTATTCTATTACATTGTAGCTGTCTAATCTAATTCTCTAATATTAACGAGAGAGACCATCCATTCATGGGACAACTCTCAAGTCAATCTGGTACATGGCTCCTAGGGGTGTAGGGTTACATATATAGGGGTCTCCTGGCCTCCCTCCACCTTTAGCAAGCAATATGGTACTAAACCTTCCACCATATCTAATTATAATACACATAGCCTTTATGGGCCAAATTCTGGTTTAGGCCCAATTAATCCCGCAGCTCTTGTTTCTAGAATATTCCATTATTTGTAAATTCATATCTTCTCATTCTGAACTCCAAATATAGCAAATGATATATCCGTTTCGATCGTCTCGACGAGCCCGCCGCATGGTGTACTCAAATCCATCATTTGACATTGTCTTGTGTGATGGCATTTGGCTTCTCTTTATTTGGTGCTTGTAGGATTAGATGTCAAGGCCCATTTATCTTGTAGATTTGGCCCAATTGTACCTGTTCTCCAGAATCACTCTCTAAAATAAACAAAACACCAAAACTTGTGGAATTCATTAGTAGCAAACCCCTAAGTCTATGTTGATACTCATTTATGCCATTTTCTATGCTTAGTTGATTATTTAATATTAACGTTAACAAGCGTCAACAAGCTCCCCAAGCTTACCCTTTGCTAGTCCCTAGCAAAGCTATATGCTATAGTAGGATCAGGAGTTGCTACTACGCTTTCATACCTCAGAAGTACTGTGTTTATCAGAAATAAATTCTCCTCTTAACCAGATTACTCTCTCATACCTGTTTACCATGGGGCGTAGCCTTTTCACGAATCATAAGCGAGATAAAACAATCAAGTTAAGTACCATGTCTCAAGTTCTTTGATCAACTATCATCCTGGGGTTTTGCAATATTTTTCAAAAGAAACTCAAAGATCTTATGTATGACCCTCTTAAGTAGATGGTAGTAGTGGAATTACACATGTGGTAGGACATACATGATAGTGGAGAAGTGGATAAGAATGAAAGGTAGTAAATAGCCCTTAGCCCTTTTTTTTAGTATTTTTCTTCTCAAGCATCTTGGACTACATCTCTCTTTCTAAAAATTGCTAGGACCTGGGCTGTCCATTCTTGGAGAGGTGGGCTTTGCCCCGGACTTGTGTCCATTTTTCTCTCTCCTTAGAGATGTGGGCCCTACTCACCCTCTGATTAAGCATGTGCTTCCCATTGTGTGTTGGTTTTAGAGCAAATTAAGCATTTAAAGTTTTGGGAGAATCTAAGTCCAAAGTGTAAGTACTTTTAAGAGGAATTAAGGCTATGAGCAACTATTCATCATTTCCTTACATAGGGATCATCTTCAGCGTTAGTTTTATTCTAGCAAGCATAATTAAGCACACTATCTATTTATTTATTTATAGCTAACATAAAGATCAAACTATATATATAACTTAAACTTTTATCTAGTTTTCTATAGTTATGCATCTTTTTATATCTTTTAACAAAACAAACTAGTAGTAAATAAGGTAAAGGATAAGAGTACTTACCCGGATAATGGGGGTTGCACTCCCCCAAGCTGGATCTTGACATAGTCTTCAATGTTCTTGATGGTTGGAAGTAGAGGTAAATAGTGATGGTGACTGATTGATCTTCTTTAACGCTAGACACCATATGTGTCATGTCTCTCTTCCTTGGGATCATGTCTTTGTTATTCTTATGGCTTGTAGCTTTGTCCATCCACTTCCTTAGAGTGATTACTTTTTGTGATCGTGTTGTATGACACTCTTCTTCATAGCACAGATTCTTTCTGCAAAATATTAGTGGACACATACCCGAGAGAATATACAACATGGTTGAAACAGGGGTTGTTGTCCATAAGATCTTATCTATGCTAATGAAAAAGGTGGTTCTTTGATTACTCTTAGCACAGATTTTTATTTATCAAGTCTTGTAACTCATTTTATTTGTAGTCGCACTCTAGCATGTGGATCAGTGCGAAGGTAACTTGTAGCAAAAGATAGAGTGAATGATATTTGATACTTACAATTCTTCCATAAATGATGAATGAATCGAGTCCCCTTTTGCACAAAGTTTAGAGTTCATCGTATGCCTTACTTCATCTCTCGATCTAAGCTCATCTCTTGACTTACCCGAATTGGATTTAAGAGTTTTCTGCAGGGGTTAGTCGAACACAATAACCAATGTCTACACAAGCAATACTTAGTTCAATAACCAAACTAGACTCCATGTCTAATTTAATTAAACCTAAGCTCCACGCTTAATTTAAAAGCCTTTGGAAGCGCCCAATGGTAGAACTTCCAAACCAAAACTTACTATAGCAAACAAAGGTAGCATGAAAGCATCACTATAGAGATGTAAACAAATATGAAAGAGTATGATCATGGTGAGATTTTTTTTTTTTTTTAGATGCAAACATGAATGGAGTCAATGAACTAAACATGCAATGGATCTACTCTGAGAAAACATAAACTAAGCGGAGTGAATGCATGAGTTGATTAAGTAAACATGCAATGCAAGAAATTAAATGATAACTACTTAGTTAATTTATAATCAAAATTATCTCACTTTTTAATCATACTTACCATAGTGTGCAGCTTCTATGTACGTCACTTGAGATGTATGTATTGAATTCTTGTGACAAATGACTTCTTCTTCCATCTATACATGGTTATATATATATTTAAATACATACCTTGAGATAGCAGGGTTCCAATGGTGATGAATCTTGATTGAGCAGGCACCCTGAATTCTTCAATCTGTGGAATCTTGTCGGAAGATCGCAACGACATCTTTTGTCCTGTCTATTCCACAATTCAACAGAACAAGGATAATCCTACTAAAGCTAGTTAATACACTAAATTAGCAGATATCAAGATCATTATCAAAATCTTTACGCCAATTGCTTCCCCGGCAACGGCGCCAAAAAGCTTGTTGGTATTTATTAAGTGTAAAAAGAATATAAAGGGTTCCGCAAGCGCACAGAATAAATATACCATTGTAGCTTTTACCCGGGAGTATTCCAGAGTATCGTTATTTATATTTTCCACAGGGAAGCAAGGGTAAAGACTATGATAAATCAAAATCATGTATCTACTAACTTAATATACTAACTAAACTAAAGTGAGGGGGTAAATAATGTATATGATATGTATGATAATTAATAACATTTAACCAGGAGAATATTATAATATAGAGTAGATAACTAGGTCGAGAGGACAACGGGAGAGATCTAGGTTCCTGAATACTTCTCTAGTACTTTGGTTCTATGATAACAATTATTCTAATACACTTTGGAGCAGCGGTACCGTCCCGATCCTCAAAAAAAAAGACTGGGAAAGGGTGATCGGGGAAGGCCGCCAAAAGCTCTACGAAACACCAACCCAAACGTGGTGGATTACAAAGACCGATTGTATCTGTCACCCCTGGGGCTACCACAACCAACCGTGGATTGGGCGCAACCTCGGGTAACCTATAGCCTAGACACCATGCCTACACTATAAATTACTACTCTAGCTACCTAGCATAACTAGAGCCCTCAATACGAGCGGAGATCCCATGCAATAGTATAATAACTATATCAATAACATGAAAGGCATAAAAGTACTAGAAAAGATATATTTAATTATGGCATAAAGTCTAATAGAGTTGAGATACAAAGATATACCGTAGCTGAAGACTTCTCCAGAACCGGAACGCTAGTTCCGCTCTCCCCTAACTCTACTAGATCTATTCTATTACATTGTAGCTGTCTAATCTAATTCTCTAATATTAACGAGAGAGACCATCCATTCATGGGACAACTCTCAAGTCAATCTGGTACATGGCTCCTAGGGGTGTAGGGTTACATATATAGGGGTCTCCTGGCCTCCCTCCACCTTTAGCAAGCAATATGGTACTAAACCTTCCACCATATCTAATTATAATACACATAGCCTTTATGGGCCAAATTCTGGTTTAGGCCCAATTAATCCCGCAGCTCTTGTTTCTAGAATATTCCATTATTTGTAAATTCATATCTTCTCATTCTGAACTCCAAATATAGCAAATGATATATCCGTTTCGATCGTCTCGACGAGCCCGTCACAGTGGTGTACTCAAATCCATCATTTGACATCGTCTTGTGTGATGGCATTTGACTTCTCTTTATTTGGTGCTTGTAGGATTAGATGTCAAGGCCCATTTATCTTGTAGATTTGGCCCAATTGTACTGTTCTCCGTAATCACTCTCTAAAATAAACAAAACACCAAAACTTGTGGAATTCATTAGTAGCAAACCCCTAAGTCTATGTTGATACTCATTTATGCCATTTTCTATGCTTAGTTGATTATTTAATATTAACGTTAACAAGCGTCAACAAGCTCCCCCAAGCTTACCCTTTGCTAGTCCCTAGCAAAGCTATATGCTATAGTAGGATCAGGAGTTGCTACTACGCTTTCATACCTCAGAAGCACTTGTGTTTATCGAAATAAATTCTCCTCTTAACCAGATTACTCTCTCATACCTGTTTACCATGGGGCGTAGCCTTTTTCACGAATCATAAGCGAGATAAAACAATCAAGTTAAGTACCATGTCTCAAGTTCTTTGATCAACTATCATCCTGGGGTTTTGCAATATTTTTCAAAAGAAACTCAAAGATCTTATGTATGACCCTCTTAAGTAGATGGTAGTAGTGGAATTACACATGTGGTAGGACATACATGATAGTGGAGAAGTGGATAAGAATGAAAGGTAGTAAATAGCCCTTTTTTTTTTTTTTTTAGTATTTTTCTTCTCAAGCATCTTGGACTACATCTCTCTTTCTAAAATTGCTAGGACCTGGGCTGTCCATTCTTGGAGAGGTGGGCTTTGCCCGGACTTGTGTCCATTTTTCTCTCTCCTTAGAGATGTGGGCCCTACTCACCCTCGGATTAAGCATGTGCTTCCCACAGGTGTTGGTTTTAGAGCAAATTAAGCATTTAAAGTTTTGGGAGAATCTAAGTCCAAAGTGTAAGTACTTTTAAGAGGAATTAAGGCGGAGCAACTATTCATCATTTCCTTACATAGGGATCATCTTCAGCGTTAGTTTTATTCTAGCAAGCATAATTAAGCACACTATCTATTTATTTATTTATAGCTAACATAAAGATCAAACTATATATATAACTTAAACTTTTTATCTAGTTTTCTATAGTTATGCATCTTTTTATATCTTTTAACAAAACAAACTAGTAGTAAATAAGGTAAAGGATAAGAGTACTTACCTGGATAATGGGGGTTGCACTCCCCCAAGCTGGATCTTGACATAGTCTTCAATGTTCTTGATGGTTGGAAGTAGAGGTAAATAGTGATGGTGACTCGATTGATCTTCTTTAACGCTAGACACCATATGTGTCATGTCTCTCTTCCTTGGGATCATGTCTTTGTTATTCTTATGGCTTGTAGCTTTGTCCATCCACTTCCTTAGAGTGATTACTTTTTGTGATCGTGTTGTATGACACTCTTCTTCATAGCAATGCATTCTTTCCTGCAAAAATATTAGTGGACACATACCCGAGAGAATATACAACATGGTTGAAACAGGGGTTGTTGTCCATAAGATCTTATCTATGCTAATGAAAAAGGTGGTTCTTTGATTACTCTTAGCACAGATTTTTATTTATCAAGTCTTGTAACTCATTTTATTTGTAGCTGCACTCTAGCATGTGGATCGGTCATGAAGGTAACTTGTAGCAAAAAGATAGAGTGAATGATATTTGATACTTACAATTCTTCCATAAATGATGAATGAATCGAGTCTCCTTTTGCACAAAGTTTAGAGTTCATCGTATGCCTTACTTCATCTCTCGATCTAAGCTCATCTCTTGACTTACCCGAATTGGATTTAAGAGTTTTCTGCAGGGGTTAGTCGAACACAATAACCAATGTCTACACAAGCAATACTTAGTTCAATAACCAAACTAGACTCCATGTCTAATTTAATTAAGGAAGACTATTTAACCTAAGCTCCACGCTTAATTTAAAAGCCTTTGGAAGCGCCCAATGGTAGAACTTCCAAACCAAAACTTACTATAGCAAACAAAGGTAGCATGAAAGCATCACTATAGAGATGTAAACAAATATGAAAGAGTATGATCATGGTGAGATTTTTTTTTTTTTTTTTTTTTTAGATGCAAACATAAATGGAGTCAATGAACTAAACATGCAATGGATCTACTCTAAGAAAACATAAACTAAGCGGAGTGAATGCATGAGTTGATTAAGTAAACATGCAATGCAAGAAATTAAATGATAACTACTTAGTTAATTTATAATCAAAATTATCTCACTTTTTAATCATACTTACCATAGTGTGCAGCTTCTATGTACGTCACTTGAGATGTATGTATTGAATTCTTGTGACAGCGACTTCTTCTTCCATCTATACATGGTTATATATATATTTAAATACATACCTTGAGATAGCAGGGTTCCAATGGTGATGAATCTTGATTGAGCAGGCACCCTGAATTCTTCAATCTGTGGAATCTTGTCGGAAGATCGCAACGACATCTTTTGTCCTGTCTATTCCACAATTCAACAGTAACAAGGATAATCCTACTAAAGCTAGTTAATACACTAAATTAGCAGATATCAAGATCATTATCAAAATCTTTACGCCAATTGCTTCCCTAAGAACGGCGCAAAAAAGCTTGTTGGTATTTATTAAGTGTAAAAAGAATATAAAGGGTTCGCAAGTTTACGGTAATAAATATACCATTGTAGCTTTTACCGGGAGTATTCCGAGTATCGTTATTTATATTTTCCACGGGAAGCAAGGGTAAAGACTATGATAAATCAAAATCATGTATCTACTAACTTAATATACTAACTAAACTAAAGTGAGGGGGTAAATAATGTATATGATATGTATGATAATTAATAACATTTAACCGGGAGAATATTATAATATAGAGTAGATAACTAGGTCGAGAGGACAACGGGAGAGATCTAGGTTCCTGAATACTTCTCTAGTACTTTGGTTCTATGATAACAATTATTCTAATACACTTTGGAGCAGCGGTACCGCCCCGATCCTCGAAAAGACGGGAAAGGGTGATCGGGGAAGGCCGCCAAAAGCTCTACGAAACACCAACCCAAACGTGGTGGATTACAAAGACCCGACAGGGGCTGTCACCCCCGGGGCTACCACAACTAACCGTGGGATTGGGCGCAACCTCGGGTAACCTATAGCCTAGACACCACGCCTACACTATAAATTACTACTCTAGCTACCTAGCATAACTAGAGCCCTCAATACGGCGGAGATCCCATGCAATAGTATAATAACTATATCAATAACATGAAAGGCATAAAAGTACTAGAAAAGATATATTTAATTATGGCATAAAGTCTAATAGAGTTGAGATACAAAGATATACCGTAACGCTGAAGACTTCTCCGAACCGAACGCTAGTTCCGCTCTCCCTAACTCTCTACTAGATCTATTCTATTACATTGTAGCTGTCTAATCTAATTCTCTAATATTAACGAGAGAGACCATCCATTCATGGGACAACTCTCAAGTCAATCCGTACATGGCTCCTAGGGGTGTAGGGTTACATATATAGGGGTCTCCCTGGCCTCCCTCCACCTTTAGCAAGCAATATGGTACTAAACCTTCCACCATATCTAATTATAATACACATAGCCTTTATGGGCCAAATTCTGGTTTAGGCCCAATTAATCCCCGCAGCTCTTGTTTCTAGAATATTCCATTATTTGTAAATTCATATCTTCTCATTCTGAACTCCAAATATAGCAAATGATATATATCGTTTCGATCGTCTCGACGAGCCCGTCGCAGTGGTGTACTCAAATCCATCATTTGACATCGTCTTGTGTGATGGCATTTGGCTTCTCTTTATTTGGTGCTTGTAGGATTAGATGTCAAGGCCCATTTATCTTGTAGATTTGGCCCAATTGTACCTGTTCTCGTAATCACTCTCTAAAATAAACAAAACACCAAAACTTGTGGAATTCATTAGTAGCAAACCCCTAAGTCTATGTTGATACTCATTTATGCCATTTTCTATGCTTAGTTGATTATTTAATATTAACGTTAACAAGCGTCAACACTCCTCTTGCCCCGCCTCGCACGTGAAGTAATCCCGCATACTGAGACAACATGTATCATTCTATTATTTAAAAACATAGTATTTAAAAACGTGAAGTAATCCCGCATACAGACTCACCCGTAACTCCCTCTTGATCTTCGCCGCAAGGGCACCCCGTTTCCACGCACAAGAAGTGCTCCCACGTATAGGGCTTACTCCCTCACCGCCTCGAAGTCCACCATGCCCGGGGTAGTTCGATTTAATCGGGAGGCTCGATGCCATTGATATGGCGCGAACGCCTCCGCTTACAATCTTCTAGTTACTGCACGAGCCATTAAGACGAATTGTTAGTCTGAAGTTCGATTTTCAACATGTCATATGAACAAGTAGTGAAAATATCAATGGCTACTTACTTGTCAACGTGGGGTCGAATCACCGGGGTGGCGGAAAAGGGATCGGCCCCATCCGGGAGGGTTGAGGCCCCCTTGTGGTAGACCCCGCCGAACTTGAGGAAGACGTCTCGGCTGGGTGTCTCATCGCACCGGTGTCCGAGTCACGAAGAGTCAGTAGGTCGGCGGCGTCGACATCGCCCTCGGGCCGCCCGACGAAGAAGGAAACTCAAGCCTCCTCGTCGACGAGCGACATCGGCTGGGCCTCGACGACGTCTCCACCGTCAGTGCTGCTTCGTCGGCCTCCCTCCTCGTCGGTGTGGGGAGAGGGGAGGGCCTCGCGTAGAGGGACCGGACCCCCTGTCGGTTGCCGCCTTCCGCGGCATTTTGTCGAGTCCCCGCAAAGACAAAGAGTAAATCAATTAGTATTACAAGGTAATAACAATAACAATATAGTCGGCCGGCGACGGCATGGATCACCGCAGCGAAAGACGAAGAACGACGACCGGTTGGATCGGCACTTTCTTCTTCTTCCTCCTCTCCATCCTCTTCTTCCCTTCCTCCCTCTTCCTCCTCCCCTTCCTCTTCTTCCTCCTCTCCTTCCTCTTCTTAGCTTCCTCCCTCTTCCCTTCCTCCTTCCCTTTCTTTCTCCCTCGTCGGGCCGGGGGGGCGAGGGCCGGGCGGCCGAGGGGGAGGGGTCGGGCCGGGGGTTGCTTGCCGGCTTGGCTGGCAACGACTGGATTTTATAGAATTTTAAAACACTTTTCCCGCATGTAACTCGTCATGTTCCGACACAAACATGTTTGTAATTTCGCGAGTTCCTGGATAGAGCCTAAACATACGCCAAACATCATGGATAATATTTTTTGAATGGCCAAATTCCATTATTTCATGTACTGCAGTTCAAATTTGGAGTGGTCCAAAAATGCAAGAAAACATAAATAATTCAAGAAATATAGCAAAAGAACTTGAAATTGTCCCAAATTTTGAAGATGAGATGTAATTCTTGTACCAAGGCCACACAAAAATATGGGACGAAAAAACAAAAAAAAAAATAATTTGCCGAAGTGCCGTTTTGACACTACGCAAACGAGGCTTTGCCGAGTGCTCGCATAGCGACTTTCGGCAAAGAAGGACTCTTTGCCGAAAGTGGTGTTAACGGCGGGCACTCGGCAAAGCTAACCACCAAGGGTTCCGTTTGGCCCCCTGTCATTCTTTGCCGAGTACCTTATTTCGCCGAGGGCTGGACACTTTCGCAACGATATATTTTGCCGAAAGTGTGGGAAATTGCCGATACCGGGCACTCGACAAAGAAATGTTTGCCGAGTGTTGTTGGCACTCGGCAAAGATCCTCTTTGCCGTCTTGCGCGACTTTTTGCTCTCGGCAAATGTTTTTGCACTCGCAAAGCGGCCGATTCCTGTAGTGCATATGCTAGCGCCTTGTATTCAGCTTTTTGTACTTGACTGTGATATTGTTAGTTCCTTGCTTGCAGTCCCTGTAATTAAGTTATCACTGAGAAAGACAACAAAGCCAGCAGTGGATCGACGATCATCTATTTAACTATCCTGATCTGCATCTGATAAGGCACTGAGTAGCATAGAAGTAGATTTACCAATTTGAAGCCCAAGTTTAATAGATGTATACCGTAGGGTCATCTTCACGGTGCTTCAATGTACCATGGTGTGTGCATGGAATAACTAGCAAATCTTATTGATGGCGAAAGCTATATCTGGCCTTGTCAACGTTAGGTACTACAATGCTCCTACCAAACTCCGGTATTTGGAATATCATCCAGTCCAAGCTTATCACCCGCTACTATAGAATCAATTTTGCAAGACACACCTCAAAAATTAATCGTGTTGACGCCCTATTTGCCGTGATTAATGGTGGCAGGCACTTTTGCTCGCCTCAGAAAATTGATTAACATAGGCCAGCAACTTAAAAATGTTTGCCTCGGTATATCTATTATCCGTGATGGGCATCCTTTTTTTAGAATTACACAGTACAACATAGACGCTCACAACACGCACACACCTCACCCCTATGAACACACGTACGCAAACCCTACCCCTATGAGCACCTCCGAAGGACTGAGCACCCCGCAGATCTAGAGATTCTCAAGTCACCACAGGGGGCCTCGCTGCCTACGGAACGCCGCTACCACTTAATGCTTAACGCCGGTAAAATGGGGGAAAATTCCAGGAAAGGTGCGAGCACCAGGATTTGAACCCCGGTGGGTAACATCCCACTGGACTGTCCTACCATTGGACTATACATCCTAATGTTCCCACCACGGTTAATCGATTAGCTGAGGCGGGCATACTATAAGGTCCGCCTCCTAAAATGTTGAGGCCCAACTGGCCTAAGTGAGGCCCCCTAACTGCTTCTAGTATAAATACAGATAGTTAGGGTTTCTTACTCACTCCTCGTACCCTTCACACTTGCCGAGCCCGTCGCCACCCCTCCGAGCGTGACTCGCATCGTGTCGTGCCACCCGACCTCCTCCCTTCACACAACCAACACCCCTCCCTTCCCCTCGATCTTCATTTCCGGGCCTCTCTTCCCTCTGCTCCCTCCTCCATTTGCGCCCCTAGCCTTCTTTCCCATGGCAAAGACATGGATCTCGGTGTGGCGATTCAAGCCATGGTGGCATGGCGGAAGGGCCATGGGAGAGCGACGTGGTGAGGCGGACCCAAATTTGTGTGGCATAGTGGCAACCCCCGTCTCTCTCCCTCACAGCTCCCTCTCTTTCTCCGGTGAAGGCACGGTGGATATGTGAGTTCACCATCTCCCTTTTCCTCTCTCCATCTCCATCTCCATCTCCATCTCCATCTCCATCTCCATCTCCATCTCCCTCAATCCTCCCTATGACCACTTTGTAGGTCCTTCTCCCGCCAGTGGAATGACGGTTGGCGCCCAAAGGGCCACGCCCCGGAGGTGGAGGCCCGCCACACACAAACCGATGAGGAGACGGGTCTAGGGTGGAAGTCGTTGTGTGCTTCCCGACTGCAGCGTGTTGGTGCAAAGTGCTTCGATCCAAATGGGCGGTGTTCCCGTGGTGGCAGATCTGGCAGTGGATTGACCAGATCCGTGGTGGTCGTATTTGTAGCCCTTGATGGGCTCGGTAGGCCTGTCTAGAGTTTTTTTTATTATTTTTGTGTTTTTGAAACCATTTTACGTGGCAGGCACATCTAAGATGCCCGCCTTGGATCATCTTAACCATGGCAGGCAAAGGGGCGGTCCATCGTTAAGTCACGATTAATCGTGACATTGCAACCATGGCAGGCCTGTTTGCCCGCCATTGAAAATAGAAAATGTTTAGTTTTCTGTAGTTTTGACCATCCTCCATACTTAGTTTCTCAGTACTAGAAAGGGGAGTGTCAATAGGTTTACATTTTGTCATACTGATAGTTGAAGAACATCACTAGCATACCTTTCTTGGGTGAGAATCAAACTGTTGGTTCCTCTCTTGACTGCTTATGCCCAAGAAATAATGCAGATTGCGAGTCCTTCAACGCAAAATCCTGTTGGAGATATGTAAGAAGAGCTTTACCTTTGGTGATGAGCTTGCAACAATAATATCGTCCACATACACCAGGATAAATAGAGTGTGACCACCTTTTATTATATAGAACAATGATGTATTGGCTTTGGGAAGGAACAAAGCCCAATGTCTTGAGTTTCCCACATAGACAGGCATATACCAAGCTCGTGGAGCTTGTTTGAGTCCATATAGCGCCTTATTCAATTTGCACACATAACCAGGATACTGAGATTCAACATAACCTGGTGGTTGATCCATGTAGACCTCATTTTTTTTAAGACACCATGAATGAAAGTATTTTTAAGGAAAAAGTCCAAATTATTCCCTTCAAGTATAGAGAAAGTTCAAATAATCTATATTAAAAAAATATGGACATCATAATCTATATTAACGATAAACTTTCTTATTAAATATATTACCCTATCAAAATACTGATGAAAAATTCATGATATATTTTTCTAACATACCTTATGTTGTGTGCTACAAACTTGCAAAATTTGAACTTAAAACTCCACTTGTGTATATGGAGAAATAAAAAGATAAATTGTGTTAAGGGGTAAATTGAACCAATGTGCATAGTTTAGGGGTAACACTACTACAAAATTGATTTTACATTGGTGTTCGATTTTTATTTTCCGTGGTGGGCATTTAAGAAACCGCCACAGAAAATAGGTGGCTCGGCACCCCCTCCGCCAGGAAAAACCGCCACGGTTAATCGATTAACCGTGGCGGACCATTGTAAAATAACCGCCATGGTTAATCCTATTAACCGTGGCGGGCATTGCAAAAATAACCGCCACGGTTTTATAAAAAGCCCGCCACGGTTAATAGCCACCAGCCCACTATAGTTAGAAAAGCCCAAATGGCCCGTTAACACGTTCACGTATATATAGACCACAAACCCTAACTCAACTCCCTCCCTCTCTCCCCCCCCCCGAGCCTCACATTCTAAAAAACACTCAGCCTCACACCCTCTCCCGCGGGGCGGCCCCCCTCCACTTCCTCTCCCGGTCCTTGTAGGCCGCTCGACGCTCCCCTTCCTTCTTCTCCGGCGACGGCGCGCCCCTCCCCTTCCTCTCCACATTTTGGTCTGCCGCCCCTCCCCTTCCTCTCCTCCGCCGGCGGCGCCCCTTCTTCGCGCACGGGCGGGCGCGCTCACGCATCACGACGCGGCGGCGGCGGGCCGGCCGCTCTCCACCGTAGCCAGCGCGCGCGGCGCCGCTGGAGGAAGTGCCAGGCGGGAGGGAAGCGCCGCAGCCAAGAAATCGCGGGCGCGCCGCGGCTGAGGGACTTGACGGCGCGCCTTCCGGGATCTCACCGGGCGTGGAGGCTTGATCCTCGTGATGGTAGGGGCAGATCTCAGGCTCACGCGCCATCGATCCGTCGACGCCACGGCGGGCGGCGACGCCACGCGCGGCTGGATCTACTACTATGCGCAGGCCGGAACCCCTAACGGGCTCCCAAGGCCCGGGACGGCCCGTAGTTAGCCAGAGACGGGTTCTTTTTTATTTTATTCATTAACCATGGCGTGGTATTTGAGTCCCGCCACGTAAAATCCGCCATTTTCCATGACCTTCCTTTTCGTGGCGGTTATAAAGTCCGCCACGTAAAAAAAAAAAAAAAGTCCGCCCGCATAAAATCGTTTATGTAGTAGTGTAAAGTGAACCAAGAAATACCTTATGTTGCCTCATTGACCATCCCGTTGACATTGCAAGAGACAAAAATGACTCCAATTGTTGCTGCTTTGACAACCGAGCTGAATGTATCTCTAGTCACTCATGTATCTTTGCTTATGCCCCCTTTGCAACCGAACGAGCTTTATACCTGTCAATTTCTCAATCAGCTCTCCTCTTGATCTTATAGACCTATTTGCAACCGATAATATTCTTGCCCTTGGGAGGTGGAACTAGGGGCCATGTACCATTTTGGAGTAAGGCACGATGTTCATCCATTTCCAAGACCCAGTTCTTATCCTGTAAATCACCATCTACAGAGGCTTGTTCAGTGTTGTTTGCAACCATACACCAACGAACGGTACCATCGGTGTAAATTTTGGGTTTGCTAATACCTCACTAGGCCCGCGTGATAGGGTGTTGAGCCGGTGCATCAACAGAAGGCGCAGAATCAGCAACATGTGCATCAGAGACATTGCTAGTGTATTGTTGCATATTTCGTTACAGTTGTTGAGTTTTAGAAGTCCTACAACACCCGAGGCCCAAGGTGTCCTCAGCTCCTTCCTCGATCTATTTAAACGTAATATATAGGTTCAGGAACTGAAGAATTAGGTCAGTCTCAATAATAGTTTTATAGTGTCAAATGAGCTGCCATGGCGTGGAATAGATGAAGAGAGAGATAACAAAAGTTTTATAAGATAAAGTGAGTTTCAGGGTACGAAACTCATCTACACTGTTTCCAACCAGTCTTGGAACCTGCAATCAATGAGATTGGCCTTATTACTCATCTCTCTCAAAATAAAACAAAAGGAACTAAAGCATTCCTACCAAAGGACGTTCGTTACAGTGATGTCCCACCGGTATTGCTATGGACTATGGTTTTGATTTGTTTGGCAGGGCGTGGAGGAGAATAGCTTCGACAGTGATGCCAGGGCCATAGCCGACGAGGAGCCCCCAGTCCAGGCCTTCCCCCACCGTGGGCAGACCCTGCTGCTCCGACATCCGTCGCATTTCTTCCAAAACTAGGATGACTGAGGAACACCTTGTGTTGCCATATTGCCTCATCACAGCCCTTGACGCCGCCAGCTTCTTCTCCTCGAGCCGCAGCTCGTTCTCAATCCTGTCAAGTATACCGCGTCCACCTGGATGCACCACCCAGAAGACCTCCTCGTTCAAGTCCGGAACGGGCACCACCGTGGCCTCCTGCAGCAAAAGCTTCACCAACCTCTGCACCGAACCGGAGACATGCCGGGGTATGTCTCGGTCCAGGGTGTAGACTATCCCTTCCTCCCGGAGCTTGGACACCAGGGCCTCCTCGGTCCCCGGCACGGTCTCTTGGCACGCCGACACAAGCTCAAACATGGCGTGCTCTTCGGCGGTGGGGTTGCTGCCCACCACAACAGCACCAGCAGCGTCACCCAAGATGGCCTGGCCGACAAGGTCCCCCATGTGGGACGCCGAGGGGCCTCGGAGCGACAGGGTGCACACCTCGGAGCATACCACGAGCACCCGGGCGCCGGGGTTGTTCTCTGCAAGGTCCTTGGAGAGGCGAAGCGCAGTACAGCCACCGTGGCAGCCGGTCTGGTACAGCATGAAGCGCTTGGTCGATGGCTTGAGGCCAAGGAGCCTGGCGAGCTCACAGTCCGCGCCAGGCATGCAGCCAGTGCTTGACGTGCTGGCGACGAGGTGCGTGATGTCGGAGGCCTGCTTGCCCCAGTCACTCATGGCCTTGCGTGCCGCCTCCACGCCGAGCTCGGGTACGCCCACATCGGCGAGCTCCTGCCGGCGGGTGAGGGAAGGGGAGCTGTACGCTGTGATGGACGGGCTTTCCCTCAACAGTTCATCGGACATGTACAAGTGTCGCTTCTCGATCATGGTCTTCTCACCTGAAATTTATCATGTGCTACACGTATCAGTGCTAGTACAGGACTGCAGGTTAAACCAGAAATGCATCAGCAAACAATTCAGTGAGAGTTATATTATTACCTTGTTTATTTATCATTCACTAGAAACAAAATTAAAGTTATTGAACTATCACTGACTTAATGGTCATATTATTTGGCTAGATGAATGGCCTAGCTAAAAAAACACAATTATACGCAACTTTTCCGAGTTCCAAATTCAACAGATTATTGGATTACACACAACAATAAATGTAGTTCTATAAAGAACAATCGTTTGTGTACATGCCTCGACTTACAAATGTTTGCAAATTTCGCCTTCAAATCCACCATGTGATTGCTTCTACTAATCTCAAAATAGTAATCAGAGAATGAATTTTGATGAAACTCATGCAATGGAACAGCTTTGCCTACTCCCAAAATGGTTGCATTCCCACCGTCATGACGACAGACGATTCGATGACTATTCACATCCGGTGCTTTCAAAGAACCCATCAAAAACTATATTATGCTGGAACTAGACGAAAATAGTGCAGATGATCTATACGTTTGGATGCCTTGATCCTTGTTATTATATAGGCATTTATGGTGCGCCCAAGTAGTAATAAACTCATATATACAATGCCAATGGCGGGTGCGAGGTGCCTTGCACCTCTCCTCGGCAGAGAGTAGTTTTTCACCCCCTTTTTTTTAATGGTTTCTACTCTTTCCAGATTAGAAAACCTTGTAACTCCACTTCTTTTATAAATAGAAACTAGCACTGTCTCGTGCCTTCCGTTCAAAAAAATATCTATCTAGAATGCCAATGAATTATTCAACCAGCAACCATTGATTAATTGGCCAACTGTCTCGTGCCTTCCGTTCAAAAAATATCTATATAGAATGCCAATGAATTATTCAACCAGCAACCATTGATTAATTGGCCAACTGTCTCGTGCTTGATTAGGTACATTATTTGGCATCTAGCCCAGACAATATAACTTACCCCACTACACAATTTATGTAATATACTCCCATGGTACAACTTAGTATCATAATAAAGAAAACTTCATGTTCTCTTGGAGCCTAATTATACGTTGGAAGGCTGAGAAATTGTCACATTAATAATCCGACCAAAATATCTCGCAAAAATATAATAATCTGACCTAAGTGAAGACAAAAAAATCCTATACAACCGACGTCATTATTATGAGATAAACCAACTATATTTATTCACTACAATAAACAGGAATCACTACAACCAACAGGAATTGAAGAGGCTGCAGGTATGTATGTAGGGGCCAGCCGCCCATAATCATCGTCACACGCGAAACACGCGAAAGCGTCACAGGGGATTTGAACACGCGACCTCACCATTTCTGCATTTACTCTTCTAACCACTCCACTCCAAACTGATTTTTGTCAACATAAGATATTCGTTCTCCTCATGTGATTTTCAACTGATTTTGAGACTCTAAACTAATTTAAATAGAAATTTTATCAACTATAAATTTGTATAACAATTCAGGATCTACAACTTTGGTTTTGGCTATTCCTCCATCGGAGAACATTTAAAAATTTTGAATTTCAAAGGTGAGAAATTAATTTTCTTTTGGATACATAATTTTTAAATAAAAAAGTTCTCAACTACAAAACTGTATAACTTTTTTGAAATTTATAACTTTTGTTTTGATTATTTCTTCATCAGAAAAATTAAAATTTCAATTTGAAAAATTCGAACTAAATTCTCCTCAGATAGATGATTTAAAATGAAAATGTTGTGAACTACAAGGTTGTATAACTCTTTTTGAGATCTATAGCTTTGGTTTTGGTCTTTTCTTCATCAAAGGCCATTTAACAAAAAATAAAAATGAATTTCAAAATGTGAGAACTTCATATAATTTTCTAGATAAAAATGATTTCAAATAAAAAACTTGTCAACTACAAAGTTGTAGATCTCTTCCAGACATAAAAATTTGATATAAAGTTTATCTTCACTTCGTCTTCATTTTATGGAAAACTTATGAATCTTACTGTGCATCGTCTACTTTTAGAGGTTGCTCTAGATGTTTGTCTCTAAAAATCTATTTGTATGGATGGTTAGATCTATAGCCACATCTAAAATAAGGGCATTTGTAGTGGAGGCTGAAAATACCAGCCGTCCCTACAAATGCATTTGAAACTATTTCTACAATGATTTTTTATTGGTGATTCTACTAAACAAGCATTTAATAGTTCGAAATTGAAATACAAATAACAATATAACAATATTCTTAAGGTAGATTTCCAAATTAATTCCCTTAGGCATTGGTTTTTAAAACTTCAGAACTTTTCTTTTGTTCCGATAGCTACCATGCAGTTAAAAATTTGAATCACCCGGTTTCTTTTTGACTTGACCTAAAGGTTGTGTTTAAAGAGATTATTCAAGTAGTGCTTGCGACATCTGGGGAGTTACCGAGTTAGTATATGAAACTAAGTCACTACTATCTTGCAGACACCTGAGAAAGTGAGAGACGCATATTTTTTTCTGGATGACTATACCGGTTATCTCCTTCCATTTCAGTATGTGTATATGACAGCTCCATGCCGTCCAATCGAAGCAGCTGGGAAATTTTCTTGCTAGATGCAGTACGTTTCTAGGCCTGATTCGTTGTGTCTATGTCCATGCGAAACACGCGGCGTAGATATATACATGAGCATGGGCACTATCACTTTCCTTGCGACTTAAGTAGATGTCTGAATCGAGATATCCGTCCACATAGAACTGTCTCTCTCTCCTCGTGGTCCATGGGGACGTACGGAGGATAGCTAGTTAAGGCCACAATCGTGAACATCTTATCTTAACAAATAGTAGGTAAGAAAACACACTATATTAACCCAAGCCAAGAATGCATGACCCAGGCATCTAACCAGAGCACAGAAAAATTAGCAGCACAAAAGAGATCCATTGAGCAACATACAATGGCCTCGTCCATTGTAGTCCCCACCGACGACGAGCTGCTGCAGGCACAGGCCGATCTATGGCGAAACAGCCTGTCCTACCTCAAATCCATGGCACTCAAGTGCGCCACTGAGCTCGGCATACCCACTGCCATCTACCGCCTCGGCGGTGCTGCCCACGCTTGCCGACTTGATTGCCACACTGTCACTCCCCAGGCTAAGCTACCGTTCCTTGGCCGCCTCATGAGGCTGCTGGCCTCGTCCGGCGTCTTCGCTGTGGATGGCTCCACTGATCAGGCTGTCTACTCCCTCACACCACTGTCATACCTCCTGGTGGACGGCATTGCTGCCGATAGTACCCACATGAACCATGCACCTTTCCTGCTGACGGTGACAGCAACCCACTACATCGACTTGGCAATGGACCTAGCTGACTGGTTCAAGAAGCAAGGCAAGACACCTCCTTTCGATCACAAGCACGGGGCATCGCTATTTGAGGAGAGTATGGACAAGAAGGATCCGGGTTCCACAAGATGTCAATGCTAGGTTTGTTGGTCCATGACAACTTTGGGACCGACATTGCCGTGCGGGACTTCAGGACATGTTCAAGGGTGTGAAGTCACTGACTGACTGCTGTTACCATGGGGATGGCACGACAGGGAGGGCCATCGCCAAGGCCTTCCCACAGATCAAGGTCACTGTGCTAGATCTTCCGCAGGAGATTAGCAAGATGCCGGCTGATGGTGTTGTTAATTATGTTGGAGGTGACATGTTCAAGTCCATCCCGCCTGCTCAAATGGTGACACTTAAGGTACAAATATTGGAACTAACTAGTGTTTTCTTTACTGCAAAAACATGCATAATATACATGCGTCAATAATGCTTACGAAAACAGTTTGAATGAGAGACGTCAACCTGAGGAAATAATAATTGTTTTCTGTATAAGATAACAATCTTATCTATGATATATTCTATGTGATGAACTTAACCTCTAGAATTTTCGTGAGCTCGACTAATATCATTGAAACTTCAATTTCCATGGAAGATGGTGCTGCACCACTGGAGTGATGAGGACTGCGTGAAGATCCTCGCCAACTGCAAGAAGGCAATACCTTCACGGCAAGAGGGAGGGAAGGTTGTCATCGGAGATATTATTCTTGACCCTGAGGCAGGACCAGTTTTGTATGAAACTCAACTCCTAATGGACGTCTGCATGATGCTGATGAAAGGAGGCCGGCAGCGGGACTTGAATGACTGGCGTGACCTCATCCTGAAAGCAGGGTTCAGTGACTATAAGGTGCTCAAGAACTTTGGAGCTCGTGGTGTCCTGGAGGTCTATCCGTAAGACCAATTGTCCTCAATCGGCGCATCTTTATATTGTGGTTTGGCGCGAAGAAATCTACATAATACATACAAAAATAAAGGAAGCGTGTCCTACTTTTCTGAATGGTGGTTTCATGGAACACAGAGTAGCTAGCTTCCAGCTTGGTTGCTCCACGATCTGTTTAAGTTCCATTTGGAGAAGTACCTAGGCACGTCATCATGAGATGTTACATGTATCATATTATTAAAAGATACCATATGTACTATCTTGTAATTGGTCTTGTATTATCGGCCACGTACAAAGTGAGCCTCTCCATTAGCCCCTGTATGCATATGCTTGTATCTCGGAAAGCAGGAGCAACTATTGTACGGTTACCAAATACATATATCAATAAAAATCCAGGAGAGAGTCTCTGAACTGTTGTTATGTATCCCTTTCGGCCCAAACTATTGCACATTATTAGTTTTTCGACAAGTTAAACTTTTTTTAGTTTTACTTGATTTATACAAAATATTATCAACATTTGTATTCTCTAATTAACATGTTTATTATAAAAATATATTTCACTTGGGCCATTATTGGTGGCTTTAATCTTGATTTGATAGCTAGACAATTCACTTGGGCTAATTCTCTTCCTCCTCCAACTTATGAAAAGCTTGATGATAGGGTCTTAATGATGACCGAATGGAAGTTTAAATACCCTATGGTGACTAAACACGCTCTCGACAGAGGTGTTTCAGACCATACATCATTAAAAATGGACTGTTTCAGACCTTACATCATTCAAAATGGACAACAACCCTCATGAACAACAAAACTATTCAAAATGGAAAAAGCTAGTTCTCTCATGAGAATTTCTCTCATTGAGTTGTAAAAGTATAGAATAAGCAAGTGAGGGCAAGTTAGTTGGAATGTCAGAGGTATAAACTCTGACAAAAAAAAAAATGGAATGCTATTAAAGACCGTGTTATGTCATCAAACTGTGCTGTGGTTTGCCTTCAATAGACTAAAAGGCAGTCTTCGATCTTATGTTTAAAAACATTTGTCCTCCATCTTTTAAAGCTTTTGAATTTCTCCCTCAGATGGTGCCTCAGGTGGCTCTGTTGTGATCTGGAAATCAAGTCTTTTTCTAGGTACCAAAGTTTCTGAGAATAACTTTTGTATGTCTGTGCATTCTTTTCTAGACATAATATTGATTCTTGGGTGCTTCTGAATATCTATGCTCCTTGCACACCTGCCGGTAAAAGAGACTTCCTAAGTTGGTTCAATAACATTAACATGCTTGATTCAATTCTTTGGCCGGTGGTTGGAGATTTTAACTTGTACAGATCCCCCAAGATAGAAATAATCTGGAGCAGATCATCATGAGATTTATCTTTTCAATAAAGCCATAAGTGCTCTAGGTCTGATTGAATTACCACTTAAAGGGAGGGACAGATCTCTAAACTCTTCAAGATGAATGAAGAAAGTTAGGACTAACTTCATATTTTCAATGCACAATTTGAGACTAGATAGATTTTTTGCTCCAATCCTTAAGTTCTTGAATTTGGCATTGATGATTTTACCTTTACCGAGAGGCACCTGTTAGCATGGCCCAAAAGTTCTGAACAAGAGGTAAGAAGTCATCATGTTGAAGTTTTTAGTTTTTAGTGAAATCATGTCAAATTTTTCAAAAATTTGAATTCAATTTGAATTTGACCGAAATTTCGGAATTTCCGTTTCTCGATTGGGTTCCAAATTTTTTTATTTCTGAAATTGAAAACCTTGGTTCTTACTGCTCCTTCAGTAATTAGAGCCTATATTGTTCTCTCAAAATAATCGAACCTACATTTGAAAAGGTACACAAAGCATGTGTACCATTGCAAATAAAAACAGTTAGCAAAACAATACGTGTTGACCACGTCTGGTAGGGGACTAGGGGCATTCCATCGGGCACATGATATGCAACTCCTCTAGAGTCATTCAAACCCAAGCACCATCAAACAATTGTTGTAAGCCAACTAAGAAGCAAAGTAAATGCCTTTTTGGGGGCGAGAAGGGATGCACGCCCGGTGACGGAGGAGCCGATCTTTGATCCGTTCACGTTTTGTTGTGCGAGGGGCAGGAAACATTTTTTTTTTTGACTTAGGGTGGGCTAGCTGTGGGAGCGGCGAGAAGCGTAGGCGTGCGCATGGGGCCATGCATGCATGCGCTGCCACCGCTGAGCATCCGGGTGATGGGCTACGGGTGAGAGGAAGAGGCGACGAAGAACACGCTAAGGGCAATGCTACAGCCTGCGTTGAGCACCACCACCGGGCGCGAACTTCCCTCGGGAGAGATCGGGACGGAGAGGGCGTGGAGGAGAGAGATCAAGGGATGGTGGTGTGGTGTGGCGTGGTGTTGCCACTTTCGGTGCGACGCCGCGGCGAGCGCTTCGAGGGGGGCAGGGGATATGGGGGGCGTCGAGCCGATGTGCTAGACGCGACGAGCCGATGGGAGGCGGTGATGGATGTCCGTGGGCGGCGGGGTGGGCGTCCGTGGGGGGGCGTAGTAGGTCTAGCAAATGGAGGCGTGTGGGCGGTTGGGTGAGAGCAGAGGGACGGGCAGGTGGGTATGGAAGGCGGGCGTGGAGAGAGGGAGAGAGGTGCTTTTTGTTTTGCTATAAGCTAGGTCGGCCGGGTGACTTAGGGTTTGCACTAGTCTTGAAACAATTTTATGTGACGGGCGTTTTTGATTAACGGTGATGGGCAAGACAAGGTCACGGTAAATCCACCTAGCTTACGTGGCGGCCCCTTGCCCTCCATGGTTACGGGCTCATAAGAATGCCCGTCGCGGAAAATACTTTAAAAAACAAAAACAAAAGGGAAAAAAAAAGCCCAAATGGGCTTAGATCTAGGCCGCATGGACCTAGATCTCGCTGCCACAGTCCAGCCGTGGGGGCGGCCGCCGCCGGATCTAGATCTTGCCGCCACTTTGGTCAGCCGTGGGGGTGGCGCCGCCGGATCCACAAGCTCCGCACGGAACCGCTGTGGTAGAAGCCGCCTTGGCCGGATCCACACATCGTACGCCCCGGCTGGATCCGCCGTGGTGGAGGCCACCACCACCGGATCCACACATGCCGTCGATCTCTGCCGGCGGTGGAGGCCAACTCCATTGGATCCACACGCCCCACGCCCGATTCACCGTGGTGCTAGGGTTCGTGCCGTCGCCGCAATAGGGACGAGGGGATAAGGATGGATCGATCCACGCTGAGCCGAGAGTAGGAGCTTGAGGGGAATACCTTGCTGGGAGATCGATCCAAGCTGGGTAGCCGCCAGCGAGGGCCACCACGCCATTACACGCCGCCGGCCATGGCGGTAGCGTGACCACCGCTGGGGGGGTAAAGTTAGATCCACCGCCATCTTTTGAGAAGCCGTGGATCTAGAGGGAGGGAGTAGTGGGAGAGAGAGGATTTGGAGTGGGAGATCGAGGGGCCGAAAGACGCCGGCCCGTCACGGGAGCCTCCCCGTCACGGCGCCGAGGGAGGAGCGGAGAGAGGGATCGACGGGAGGAGCGGCCTGGTCCAGTGGGCAATGAGTGAATTTATGCCGGAGGTGGATATCGGGGCCTCACCCCGGGCTTATTGGTCCCTCCATTTACCGTGGCAGGGTGTTGATATCTCTTATAGCATAAAATATAGAGGTTTTTTAAAACTAAAATAAGGGCTTAAAATGAATATCAACATAGTTTAGGGGCTTGACTAACATAATTCCACGAGTTTTGGTGATTTATATATTTTTAGGGATTAAACAGAAAAGCCTAGAGTTTGCAAAGGAATATGAAGCATAAACATGTTCTAAACTTATTCCAAGATGGAACCATTGCAAAGAGCTTGTCGAGACGATCAAAGCAGATATATTGTTCGCTATATTGAGTCCGAGAATCAAAAGATATCAGCTGCAGAGAGCGAGTTCACTAAAACGGCCATAACTTTCTCATTCGGACTCCGTTTTCGGTGAACCACCCCTCTCGGAATGCTATCGACAAGATCACACACGCAACCGTGGTGGTTTGGGCTCAAAGACCAAGGTGGGCCCACAGCCCCCTGGGCCATGACCGCGGCCGCCCGCCCTGGGGCCCACTCGAGGCCCGCTTCCTAGGTCGGTTACAACCGCCATTGAGGAGCAATCTAGTCCGTCTATCAAGGTCGGTTTGATCCAAGGGTTGTGGTGGAATCGTCGGGGCTATATAACAAGACCCCACGACCCACTGGGTGAAACCCTAATTCATTATCATTCATTATCAACAGGCAGAGACCCTGAGTCTCCCCCTAGGTCTAGAACTAGAACTAGATGAGCTAGTATTCAAGAGGGATTAGATCTCATTAGATCTAGTCTTTAGAATAAGAGAGATAGAGAGAGGGAAGGAACCTGAGGAGGTGCCGGCCCTGTCGGTGCTACCTCTACAACTTGTACCTCGGTGGAAGTTAACCTACACTTGGAGTTACTACGGTAATCTACTTCTTCTTTTAGTAAGCATTATTGTTTATATTGTTCTTCGTCTGCTTGGGTCTCTTTTGAGTACTTTAATCTAGTGCATTAGGTTAAAGTAATATTCGTAGTGCAAGCGTGGTGTTTGGGCTCGGATATCTCGTTAGATTCATCCTATATTCGGATTGGTGGTAGATCACGATCGTGATAGCCCCCTAGTTGGATGACCAACTAGTTGGGTGTCGTTGATCCTTTGTATTCCCCATCCCGTCTGTAGGACTCGTGAGATTTATCTCTAGACAAATCATCCTTTGTTGGTGTTTCTCCCTATGTGATGTCCCCAGATAGAACAATAGAAGGCAAGTTTACTACGAGTAGGATTAGATATCTTAGTAATCATCTCTATACTTTTAACCTTCTTAGGTCTTGTGCTACTACGGGTTAAGATTAGATCTTAGTCTCCCTCACACGTTTCCCTATGGATATGATATTTAAAACCCTCCGGGTGAAGGCTACAACGGTATCCGTGCACTTGCGGATTATTCATCTTCAATATTTCGTGGGCATAACAAATACCAACAAGCTTTTAAGCGCCGTTCTTTCGGGAACTTGATTCTTTGAGTTGACTTTGAATCTACCTTATCCTTGGATCATATTCTTTTATTCTTTTATCCCTTTTTTTCTATTGTTTTTCTTTTTTCATTATGGATTCCATGCCTATCTATAAATATCATCTCATTACAAGTGAAAGCTTTAGGGGACGCCACAATCTTGAGCCTATTTTAACATCGTCCTATGAGCTACCCCTTGACTTTATAAACTTGGTTGAAAACTAGCCGTCTCGGGAGAGGGCGAGGCCAACCCATATTCACACCTACAAGAGTTTGAGCTAATTATGGATTGTCTTCGTATATAAAAGGCATATCCGATAATACCTTCTATTTGGAAGTTCTTTCCGTACTCTTTTGACGGAAAAAGCTAAACAATGGTATCACTCGAGCGTAGAAAGTGAATGGAGATTGGGGAACATTGTACACCAATTTTTTATCTAAAATTCTTTCCCACCTATCGAGTCTTTGTGGCACTTTATTTATCAGAGTCTGCTACAGCGTCTAGTGGTCCTAGTCTACCACACCCACAAGCATACTTGAGCGTAGATCGAAACCCTAGTATCAATATCTTAGGTCCTAGCAAATCCCAAGAGCGTCTCGTCTAGTCTTCCTGCAGAAAATCCTCACGATCATCGTAGCCGAAGTCCTCCTCTAAGCGAAGTCCGAAAATAACAACGGGTGAGTACAAAGGTACTCGGCAAGTCCAAAACTGGGGGTTGGTGATTATTGGGGGTGTGGGCCCTAGCGGTCTCTAAAACTACCCTTACTAGTTCGATCGGGTTATATGGTCATCGCTTCACAAGGCACAAACGGTTAGTATCAACAGGATTAAACTAATCATAGATGATCCGTCCTAGCGGTTGCCCATTCCAAGGACGTGGCTATTCGAATAGATTTAAATAACTCTGCAGAGGTTGTACAATTTCCCCACACGATGGACATACTCCTCTCGTGATCAGCGGGCAAGAATAGTCCAACAAGATCCCGTACCGCTTGGTAGCCAACCTAGGTTTCCATATAGTTCCCACCACGGTTTCTCGGGGATTGGAAGGATGCACTACTAGGAATTGACCCTTAGAGCACCATTTTTTAATGCAACACCAAACATTTGGTTGCAATATTTGGTTCTATAGCAACCAACATTTTTTTGGGTTGCGATATCTAGATCTTATGGCCACCAAAAATTTGGGTTGCATCTATTGAAACATTCGTTGCAACATGTTAGTGTTAATGCCACGATGAAAAAGGTGGTTGCTTTTATGGGTACCTATTGCCACAACTATTTGAGCATTGCGATAGTATCGATTTAGTGTTGCGATAGATGTATGTTTGTTGCCATGAATATTTATTTGGTTGCGAATAGGCATGTCTATGGCCACGACAAAAATACGTTGTCTAAAATTTAATCTTTGTTGCCATAGCTCATGTGCCTGTTGCATCCAAAAAAATTCGTTGAAATAGATGCGTGTTTGTTGCCACGAATAGTTAGTTGGTTGCGATTATGAATGCTTATGGCCATGATGAAATAACGTTGTCTAAAAACCTAACTTTTTGTTGCGATAGCTCATGTACTGTTGCATCCAAAAAACAATTTGTTGTGATAGAACTGTGTTTGTTGCCACAAATATTTAATTGGTTGCGATTATGAATGCTGTGGCCACGATGAAATGTCGTTGTCTAAAACTTAACCTTTGTTGCGATAGCTCATATGCCTATTGCATAGCAAAAGATATTTTATTCAATAAATAATCGTAATTGTTACCCCTTTGAGTTATCAAAGATAACAATAATTGTTAAAACTTCTAGCCCATAGAATATTTTATTCAATTAAAATAAGAGTGAATTACGGTTAGATCAAGTTAAGGTCACACATTTTCTTACTATTACTATTTATGTGCCCACCGGCGCATTTGAAGAAAACAAAAGAAAAAAGAAAAGCCCCAGCCCACCGATGTGTGTGAAAAAAAACTAGCAAATTTGCGGATACAGTTACATGAATATTTTTAAATTTAAAATTATTCTTGTATTCCAATTTTTAAAAAATATTTGAATGCATACTTCTCTATAACTTGTATGAGAAGTGATGGCTTGGACATTTATTCAGTGATCACGCCATGAGTTTAATTTCTCTAGAACATGTGCTAGAGTTACTTCATGATGTTTTTTTAATGATTGACTAATTTATTTTTAGAATTGGACTCTAGAGAATGATAAACTGCCCAAATATGTTGTGTTCTAATATTACGTATTTATATCACATATGTGCTCGCATGGGAGCAGCTCATTTACGTCATCTGTGTACATATACAAAAATAATTAAGTAATAGAAAAAAAATCGAGCATATCATATATTAAAGGAAAAACCGAAAGAGAATGTGTTAACGTTTGATGTATACCAGCATCTCACAACGGCAGGTTCCAAAGCCACATCTCACAACGGCACATCCTGAGCATACCAGCATCAGGTTCTATATTTATTACAAAAGCATATCATAAGCTGCTTATAAGTTGCAGTCTTCACGGAGCAGCCTCCTGATTGCTACTAACTACTATAGTAGGTGGGTTGGCTGTAGCCTTCTTCAGCTTCTTCTCGATGGATGTCGTCTTCTTTGGGATGCCTTTCATCTTCTTTTGAACATTTTCTTCTGAACATACCTTTTTTTCTGCATAGAAAATAATTGAAATAAATAATTGCTATTCTTTGGAAAACTGCTAGAGTAAATAATTGAAATAAATACCAAAACTAAGGTCATATATTAAGTAAATTGCCGAGTTCAAGTAAAATCATCCAGGACACATTTATACGCACCACATAAATTGCAGAATTCAAGTAAAATCATCCAGCACACCTGACGACATCCAGCACACATCTAAAGTGTTGACAGGTACAATTATGTAAAAAGTTCATCTTCCTCTCCTTGGCCCAAAGTGTTGACAGGTGCATCATGCCCATCGTTGATGTAGGTGTCATCATTCTCATCATCATCATCAGGTATGTCATCTAGATCAGGTTCTGGCACAGGTAGAGCACTTTGAAGAATGTCCAGTCACTCCATCAAGGTCATTCCTTGTCCAATTTGTCAACTCGCTAAGCTGGCTACAAATGTCCATGTCTTCCACACCTACATCGACTGAGTCAATATCAATATGCCCCTGCTGTTCAGTTTTAGTTTCTCCTTGTTCTGGCATGGAAAACAAGATCCTAGGCTTCATTCTAACAGCACTGCTCCAGTTGGGTTTATTTGCACATTTCACATAAAAAAAAAAAAACCTGCTCCACTTGAATCCCCAGAACGTAAGGATCATTCATATATCGACGACGACGAGTTGTATCAATATCTATAATCCCATATTGATCTTTACTGAACCCTCTACTTTTACTCTTGGATACTCTACTTTTACTCTTGGATACGTCAGGAACATCAAACCAATCACACTCAAACAATATGACTTCTTTTTCACCAGGGAAATCTAGTGTGATTACCTTCTTAAGGACACCATACCAATCCATATTGCTCGAACTTTCATCACCCTCATCACCCTTCACATATACCCCAGAATTTTGTGTATTGAAGTTAGCCTCTATAGTAGCCGTTCGAAAAAAAAAAAAATCATGAATTACGCATCTGTTGAAAACCCGAGCGACATGATGAGGACCCTGTGAAAGGTCATATAGCTCTTCACTGATCTTCCGTTCTTCATAAAGTACCTTGGCCTGCGCACAAGGAAAAAAAATAAGAACTGAAATATTTAAAAAGTGGACAACAGGAAGCATTTTTTTTTTCTCACCTTACGTTCAAACCATCCAACAAAATGCTCTCTGTGACGCTTATCAACGCCTTGTTCGCTAGTTCTTGTCAACAGCGCCTTATGCTCTCTATACATTTTTTTTGAGAAAAACAGATTAATATACATTCAACTCTTAACTATGTAAAAACACCAAAAAACAGTTTCTAACAGCTTACTTGATCCATCTCATTGCCTCATCACAGTTTGATAACATATAGTGTCGCATCCGCAACATTTCAGATTTAGGAAGATGATGTAATTTGCAGCCTTTCTTACTGTAATTGATGCTGCCCAGTATGCTAGACCCAGCCGGTGGTTCATTCACCACGCTCCTCTCATGGCGCATTGGGCGATCCAGCTTCGTTTCAATGTCTTCTAGGAAGCGAGAGCAGAACGTCATGCACTCCTCTAATATATATCCCTCTGCTATGGAACCTTCTGGATGTGCCTTGTTCCTAACATATCCTTTAAGTGTACGTAGATACCTCTCGATTGGATACATCCACCGATAACACACTGGTCCTCCTAATTTAGCCTCCTCAGCTAAATGAACCGGCAAATGCATCATAATGTCAAAGAATGCTGGTGGGAATATCATCTCAAGTTCAGATAAAGTCTCTGCAATTGAAGAGCTTAGTGTTTCAATGTCAGTTTGCACCAGCTCCTTTGAACACAGTGCATTGAAAACCTGCTAAAGCTCAATCAATGGTCTAGCAACAGCTTCAGGCAAGATGTGCCTTGCAACTAAGGGCAACAGTTTCTGCAAAATAACATGATAGTCATGTGATTTTAGTCCAGAAACCTTACATCCATTCACATCCACACATCTCTTTTATATTAGACGCGTAACCATCAGGCATCCTCACTCCTTCTAAGAATGTGCATAACATCTTCTTCTAGTCCCTGTCCAAGGAGTACAATGCTGGTGGCAAAGTATACTTTCCATTCTCCACCACTAGATGCTGATCCTGCCGTATCCCAAGCTGTTGCATGTCAAGCCGCGCCTTTTCACTATCCTTACACTTACCATCTATGTGAAGCAACGTCCCAATAATGCTTTCACAAATATTTTTCTCGATGTGCATAACATCCAAGTTATGCCTTACAAGCAATTTTTCCAGTAAGGCAACTGAAAAAATATACTCTTCTTCCTCCAGTTGTGCCACCTACTGTCTTCTTCACGTTGCTTCCTCTTCTTTTGTTGCTGCCCCAAATTTTGGTTGCTCAAAACTTTCATACTGCTGTAGAACTTAATCACACCACAACGCTTAGAGGCTGATGTTGTACAGGTAATTCTATTGTAGAGCCTGATCCCCACACATTCTTCCAAATGAAAGGCATTTTGTTTACACCAAAGTTTCTTTGTGGCAGACTATTGAACCACAAAGCGTGATGACTATAGAAAAGGAAGTTGATCCACCTCAGACCATAAATGCAAAGAGTACTTCTGCTAGGAATATTTTTGGAAAAAATAATGTTGCTGCTGGATCAAAGATGAATTTTGTTACTTGATCATCTATTGAGGACTCGTGAATCAGAAAAAGAATCAACAGGTATGACTAATGTTTGATTTGAATCCTCATAACTTGATTTGCACGTGATGTTTACCATGTCATAGCTAGATTTTTGCCTATGCCTTGTGTTGTGTATGCCCTCTAGTAAAGAAACAAGTGATGTTTACCATGTCTATTTAATAAACTTTGTTATTCCAATTTCTTTATTGACTACAATTGTCTTTGAATGTACTTGCAATTGTTTGATCAATTGCTCTTGTTCTATGATTGCTAATTACTCCATGAATTTAATCATATATGTTTTCATGAAACGCTTGAGAGAATCTCGGACAGCCAAAATAATTAGAGAAACCTTCTACGGCTAAATGGTGATGACCGGCACCAACAAGAATGGCAAGTTACAAAGATGCTTATTTGTATGGTGTAGCTGAAGGGCGATGGAGGAACCAGCGAACACATATTAAGATCAATTTATTATATGCTAAACAATATTGTGAACTTAGTTAAATATGGTGTCTTTTTATTTTGTTAGTTGTGGTCATGTTCTTTTAAGCGAGAATTCTGGTCATTTTGTGTTACTTTGGTTTGAGACAAAATTTAAATTAATGAATGTATCGGTTATTATATGTGATGTGCATATTGTGGAAATAATTTAAAAAACTGCTATTCAAATGCCCCTCGTTGCGATAGAATAATAGGCAACCATTGATTTTGGTTGCAATATGCATGATTTGCGACGAACTTTATGCGTTGCATTACCATATCATCTATTGCCACCAACAATTGTTTGTTGCAATTGCCCTCTATTACCGCCAACACAAATTAGTTGCAAATTCCATATATTACCTCAAAGACTAGTTCGTTGGATTACCATATGATCTATTGCCACCAATAATTGTTTGTTGCATGTGCCCTCTATTACCACCAACACGTAATTCGTTGCAACTTCCATATATTACCTCGAAGACTAGTTTGTTGCATTATCATATTATCTATTGCCACCAACAATTGTTTGATGCAAGTGCCCTCTATTACCACCAACACGAATTCGTTGCAACTTTCACATATTACCTCGAAGACTAGTTCGTTGCATTACCATATGAGCTATTGCCACGTAGTTTTGGCATGGCAATACTTTTCTATTGCAACACATTCCTTCGTTGTAATATTTTTCTATTGCAACGCATTCGTTCGTCGCAATAGAACCTTAGGCAACCAATCCATTCGTTTGCAATATTTGTTCTTGCAACCAAGTATTGGTTGCATTATGTTTTTTGTTAGTTGCAATATTGGTTCTTGCAACCAAGTATTGGTTGCATTATGCTTTTTGTTAGTTGCAATATTTGTTCTTGCAACCAAGTATTGGTTGTATTAGTCTTTTTGTTCATTGCAACGCTAGATCTGTTGCAACACCACATCTTAAGTGGTTGCCCGAGGCTATTGTGACGTTCCAACCGCAACCATCCGTCGACCACCGGACTTAGATGCAATTGATACCAGCTGCAACCAAAATAGCCATATTGCAACCAAATATAGGCGTTGGGCAAGGGTCGATTCCTAGTAGTGATGACGCATCATCCTAGACAATACGGTGATACCAAATCACCCACGGCTTTGTGTAATACCTTATTACCCAACCTATCTTTGTCAACACCAAACCCAATCATAAATATGTGCACCTAGCCTTTGCGCCCTTGCGCCCAAACACTTACATGGAAGATCACTCAAAGATCCACGCCAACCGGACCATGGGGCCACTCCCCCCGTCCCGCTCCCGATAGACCGTTTGCCTTCTCCGGCCTCCTAGGTTAGAAACTATACTTTGACCTAACGGGTGTGAGATCGGTCGTCCCATCTCGACGTGTGGCTATACGAATATCGTACTAGGGGATGGTCTATGAACCGATCCTTAGGGAGGCGAGTATCTCTCCGCGGGATTCATCCCCGATTGTGACTAGTCCACCTCCATGTAGACTACCACCACTCACCTTTTTGTTGGGAGGTTCATATTATTATTTAAGTTACATTGATCTCATACTTAGTCATATTATTATAATAACATCATTCATCATCTCATTCACACAAAGATAGGCAATATAAACCATGATCATCATCTCATAAGGTTGGATTAATTATTTAGGTCAAGATTATTAGGGGGGGTAAGGACTTGCCTTGGTTACCATAGTCTTCTGGCTCCGGAACGTAGTCGGGATCGTCTAGTTCCTGGTTGAGGTCTTCGTCGGCTACTCTCGTAATGCGGCGGCGATTACACGAAATTAATAAGGCAATTGAATAGCGACAAAATAAACCATGTGATGATATATAAAACCAGTAGCAATAGGTAAAGCTCGATTTTAGAAAAATAATGAAAGTGGTTCAACCCAATTTGGAGTTACGGTTCGGAAGTTATGATTTTCTCGAAGTTTAATTCCGTTAATAAACATGGTGGGATTTTTATGTCAATATTTTATTAATGTAAAAATGTAATAAAAATCATGACAATTATCTCCACATGATCTAGTTTATTTACATATTTTTCCTGGATTTTTTCGAGGTCCGTCGAACATGTACTTATAGCATTAGGGTACAGTTCTCGGGTGCCCTTAGCAATTTCCACTCTGTTTCCTCTGTGTGTTCGCCCACGAGGGACTGACCAGTGGGCCCGGCCTGGCCCACGTGGGGGCGTAACGAGGGGAGAAACGGCGGGCGTGACGGGATGGACCGCCGTCGTCATCGGTTGGCTTCCTCGGCCGACGCCGTTACGGTTGGTTGGCGGTCGGGCGCGGCCCCGTCCGTCGTGCCGGCGGCGCTCCGCCCGGCGTTTCACCGTAATAGCCTTCCGTCCATGAAAGCTTGCCGTGAGAGGTCCGTGGGGTACTCCACGTTGTCCCGGACTTCGGTGGTGGTGGTGCGGGGCGGCGGAGCGAGGCTCCCACCTCTACGGGCGTGCGTGAATGGCGGTCGGTGGCGACGGGCGGCTTTCCGCCTTGGGGTTATCTTTGCATGATTGAGCCCGATAGTGAGGTAAACGATGGGAGAGGGAGTGGGGAACTTACCCGGCCTGTTTAATTTTGACCGGCGACGACCACAACGACGGCGGGCGCCGTCTTCCTTTCCGTGGCGGCGGAAACCCCGGGGAAACTCCGCGGAGCGAGGAGGGAAGGGGAGAGAGGGGATTGGCGCGCGAAAGACTCGCACGCGTTCCAGCTCTCGATGGAGCTCCTCGAGGCTCGGTGAGGAGGATGGAGCACCGGCGGGGCTGTTATAGCCTCGCCGCGGGTGAGCTCGCCCGGCGGATATTTTCCGCGGCCTTGATCTTTTTCCGACCCGGCGGGTGGGTGTGCGGGCGCGTGTTGGGGCATCGGTCGTCGGGTCTCGTCGGGCGCCGCGGGCCGGTGGCTGTGCTGCCACTCCACGACGGCGGTGGTTGGCTGGCCGCGATCGCCCGCCTCCGCTGTTCCGCTCGGCGATCGCTTGGCTGGCGGTAGCTGGCCGGGTCGTTTTCTATCGGGCGGCGCGTGCATCCCTATGCTCCGGTCCGCTAGCTCGATTCTGGCTTGGCGGACTCGCCGCAGCGTGGTGGCTATTTCAGGCGTCGGTCGTCGTCGCACCTTGTGCGCCTTGGTGGCGGCGCCGGAGCCAGCTGCCGTGGCTTGTCCCTAGCTGGCGGAGCTCGTGCCTAAGCGTGTTCCGGTCGTCTCCTATCTGCTTGGTAACGGCGAAGCGGGAGTCGAGGGACCGGCGGGGCTGTTCGGGTCGCCGCGCTGGTGCGCCCGGAGAAGAAGAGGGGAGGGCCACGTGCGGTGGATGGGAGAGGAGGAAGGTGGGATGGGCCGGGTGGCCTGGCTTTCTTTGAGCTGGCCCGCGGGGAAGGGGAGAGGAGGTAGGAAGGGAAGGGAAGGATGGGCCGGGCTGGTTTCCTACTCCTCTCTTTCTATTTCTCTTTCTCTTTTTCCCTTTTCTTTTCTTTCTTCCTCACTTTCTTATTCCTCTATTCTTTTTATTAATGTAACTCCACTTTAGGTCTTACCCAAAACTTGCCAATTAAATTTGAGGTGCCAAAATAAATGGGAGTTATCAAAGTGTCAAGTCAAAACACGATTATCGAAAAAGTTTAAATTTTTAGCGAATTTTAAAAATGGCGAAAAATCAGGGTGTTACACGTACTACTACAATGTTGATCAAAGATCCTCGTTAAATTCAGAGTTTGCAATGGTAAGTATATCCAGTCATGGCAAGACAAATAGTCCAACGATCAAACATGCGCAAAAGTAAAACACTAATGTAGGTATGGAGTTCTACGCATCAATTTTCCGGTAGTGGGCAGGTATCTCTGAACCGAAGGCAACTCTGAAGTTCATTTGACTCACCATCACATAGCTGATCACTCCATTCAAGCGCGATAAATGATATGTTCTTCTTCCAAATCTACAAAAGGAAGAGACAAGCACTCAAATTTATAAGAAAAAATAAAGATCGGAAGAAAAGTGTGGGTCTTGGGGAAAGAAGCTGACCAGTGTGGGCCTTCTCGGGAATGAGCACGATGGATCTGCAGTCGTCACGCTCGTGAGCTTGCCGCAGCCGCTGCACGCCCTAGCTCACTGGAGCCGCTTCCATGCCAAAGCTCCATCACTTCGCCGTAGATCGAAAGTGGCCCCTCGCCTTGTGTACCACATCTACTCAAGCTTTGTCGGCCATGGAACTCCGATTGGCCTTCTCCAGGTTGTATTCGCCTTCTGCCGTCGCATGACCATAGTGGGGAGGAGGCGTCGCCGCAACTTTCCGTGCTAGGAAGGAGGACGTGAGGGCCCACCTCTTCGCCTCCCCGCCGAAGTCGCGCCCACGCTGCGGCGACCCTAGTGGCGACGCTGGGCGCGTTGTCGTCTAGCCTCTCCACCTGACGCCTGCAAGCCGAGCCCCGTCATTCCTCTCGCTCCAAGGCGACGGTGATCGCCGAGTGATGCGGGGCTGCCCTGAACCTAGCCGTCATCGCCCTTGAACGAAGCGCTGCTGCTTCCTCGACGCCACGCCCATGGACGTGGACGACGATGACGCTTTTGTGGTGTCGGCGGTGGCTAGGGGTTTTACGGCGGGCTGGGCTGCTCGCGGCCATGGATCTCAGAGGGATGGCAAAGGGACGGGAAGACCCGGAAGAGGAGGGGACGGGGCACTAGGGGCTAGCGGCGAGCGGCAGATGTGGCAGGCCGCGTGGACGGGGCCTAGATGGCAAGGCGCGTGATTAGCGGCGACGCAGCGGGTTAATCGATGGGTGCGGGAGAAGGATGAGGTTGACACAACCAATCTAGGCCCTTGAATTATGAGTGAGCAAGGCGAGAGAATGCTGAGATTTAATCTGGAGCGTCTATTTTGAAAGATTTTTTTTTTTTTTTTGTTTCTATTTGTAGTCTAGACAAGTTGGTGCATTAGTAGGGTAGATCAATATTGGATTTGGATCTGAGGAACTCTTCCTCAGGCCAAGAACATGCATACTGTGGGTCTGGCCGTGGTGTGCTGGGCCACGTGGTGTACGAGAAAAGCAATGTGTTTTAAAAGCAATGTGTTTTGAGAGCAAGAGGATGAAATCTCCTCTTGTCGAGTTTGTTAATTTGTTTGATTTGTTCATTCCTTACATACTTGGCCAGGTTTGTTCAAGGAGGACCTGAAAGTGTGAAGAATAGGGTTAACGTGATACCCTTTTGGGGCTTCATGGTTCTAGGTTATATCAGGTGGGAACAGCCCTCACCGTGGCTTATACAAGAGTCATGGTTACAACAGATTGTATATCACTAGCAACAACGAAATGATTTTGCAAGACACTTCAAAATCTTTTCCGCGGACGGCGTTGACATTGCCCGCCACGGTTAATGGTCCGATTAACTGTGGTGGCCGTTTTCTATTTACCGTGATAGGCAAATGAGCCCACCCACGGAAAATCGATTTTCGTGGTGGGCAACATAAAACGCCCCGCCACGGTTAATATCCATTAACCGTGACGGGCATATTAAAATGCCCTCCATGGAAAATGAATTAACCGTGGCGGGCAACATTACAAAAAAGCCCGCCATGGAAAAGGCCGAGGCCCATCGGGCCCGCACTGTGCCAGGTAGCTGCTGTTACTATAAAACGTAGGACTTAGGGTTTCACTCGATCTATTCTCGGACATCACCGATCCGCCTCCCTCCCCTCGCGCGACGGCGCCGGCGATACTGCCTCGAAGGCTGGCGACTCCGCCTCCTCCTCCCTCCCACCACTCTACCCACCCTCTCCCTCATCGGCGTCCTCTCCTCCATTTCGGGCGACAAGGAGCGCGAGGTCGCGGCCACCCCTCCCTCTCTAGCGGCAAGGTGGATCCGACCGCTGCCGGGCAGATCCAAGTCGGCGGTGTGAGGAGGAGGTCCGTGGGCGCGGGATTCGGCACCGAGTAGCTCCGGCGGCGGCGGACTGGATGGGCTCAGCGGGCCTGTCTAGGGTTTTTTGCTTTTTTATTTTTTTGGAGCCATTAACCGCGGCAGGCATCCTAATGTGCCCGCCACGGTTAATCTATTAACTTGACGGGCAAAGACAGCACGAGAGCCCGCCACGGATAATCTTTGGATTAACCATGACCTTTGAAGGGTGACGGGCGGCTTTGCCCGCCACGTTAAATCCCAGGCGCCCATCACCTAAAAAAATTTCCGTACTAGTGTATATCTAGATCTAACTAACTAGCTTGTACAATAAGGAGGTTACACAATGAACCTAGACATACCTATCAGAACCGATATACAAGATATCACATCATTTAATTACATACCCTCAATCTTAGCCACTTTGAAGGTTGAGATTGTCTCGGAATTGTCGTAGCTTGACAACCGGAAGAGCTTTAGTAAACTCATCGGCCAATTGATCTCCAGTTGAATATACTGTATCTCCAATAACTCCTGTGCCACAATTTCTCGAACGCAATGAAAATCAATCTCTATATGTTTTTTTGTTCATGCATGGAAAATGAGATTTGTAGAAAGATAGGTCGCTCCAAGTTTGTCACACCACAACTGTGCTTTGGGATGATGACGAACCCCAAGTTTAGTTAACAATTTTTGAACCCATAGCATTTCAATAATTGCATATGCTAGCACCTTGTATTCATCTTCGTACTTGACTGTGATACGGTTGGTTGCATTCATGCAGTCCATGTAATCAAGTTATCACTGAGAAAGACAGCAAAGCCACTAGTGGATCCACGATCATCTATGCATTCTGCCCAATCTGCATCTGAGAAGGCATTGAGTAGCATAGAAGTAGATTTACCAATTTGAAGCCCAAGTTTAATAGATATATACCGCAGGATCATCTTCACGACGCTCCATTGCAACGTGGTGCCTGGCTGTCTGCATGCAATAACTGGCAAACTTTATTGATGGCGAAAGCTATATCCGGCCTTGTCAATGTTAGGTACTTTAATGCTTGTACCAAAAACTCCGGTATTTGGTAATATCATCCGGTCCAAGCTTATCACCCACTACTATAGAATTGATTTTGCAAGACACACCTCAAAAATTAACCGTGCTGGCGCCCCATTTGCCTGCCACGGTTAATGTCCTGATGAATGGTGGCGGGCACTTTTGCTCGCCTCGGGAAATTGATTAATCGAGGCAGGCAACTTAAAACTATTAACCGTGGTGGGCACCCTAACGTTTCCACCATAGTTAATCAATTAACTGAGGCGGGCATACTATAAGGCCCACCTCCTTAAATGTTGTGGCCCTACTGGCCTAAACGAGGCCCCCTAACCGCTTATAGTATAAATATAGGTAGTTTGGGTTTCTTATTCACTCCTACCCCTCACAGTCCTTGAGCCCATCGCCACCGCTCCGCACGTGACCCCGATCATGTCATGCCGCTCACCTCCTCCCTACGCATGACCGGCACCCCTCCCTACCCTCTCGCTCTTCATTCTTTGGGCCTCTCTTCCCTCTGCTCCCTCCTCCATTTGCACCCCCTCGACCTTCTTTTCGATGGCAACGACTTGATCTTGGCATGGTGATTCAAGTCGTGGTAGCGTGGCGGAAGGGCCATGGGAGAGCGATGTGGGGCAGCGGCCCCAAATTTGGGCGGTGTAGTGGCACCCCCTTCTCTCCCTCACAGCTCCCACTCTTTTTTCGGTGGAGGCGCTGGTGGATAAGTGAGTTCACCATCTCCCTCACTGCTCCCTATGACCACTTTGTAGGTCCTTCTCCGTCCAGTAGAATGGTGGGTGGCACTCCTGTGGCCACATCCGGGAGGTGGAGGCTGGCCACACACGATCCGATGAGGAGGCGGGTCTAGGGTGGGAGTGGTCGTGGCGCTTCCCATCCACGTGTTGGTGCAGCGGACCAATCGGCGGCAGTTCTCCCCCGATGGCAAATCTAGCGGTGGATTGACCGGATCTGGTGGCGGGGCGCCAGTAGCCCTTGATGGGCTCGACAGGCCTATCCAGGTTTTTATTTTATTTTTTGTTTTTTTGAAACCATTTACATGGTAGGCACATCTAAGACGTTTGCCTTGGATAATCTTAACCGTGGCAGACAAAGGGGTCCGCCACGGTTAAGTTACGATTAACCGTGACATTGCAACCACGGCAGGCCTGTTTGCCCGCCATGAAAAAAATAGAAAATGTTTGTCACGATTAAGTTTTTTGTAGTTGTGACCATCCTCTATACTTAGTTTTCGGTACTAGAAAGGGGAGTGTCTATACGTTTACATTTTGTCATACCTAATCGTTGAAGCATCACTAGCATACCTTTCTTGGGTGAGAATCAAACTGTGGTTCCTCTTTTGACTTCGATGCCCAAGAAATAATGGAGATTGCCCAAGTCCTTAAATGCAAAATTCCGTTGGAGATAATCAAGAAGAGCTTTGCCTTTGGTGATGAGCTTGCAACTATAATATAGTCCACATACACCATAGAGTGTGATGACATTTATTGTATAGAACAATGATGTATTAGCTTTGGGAAGGAACAAAGCCTAATGCCTTGAGTTTCCCACATAGATGAGCATACCAAGCTCATGGAGCTTGTTTGAATCCATATAGCGCCTTATCCAATTTGCACACATAACCAGGATACCGAGATTCAACATAACCTAGTGGTTGATGCATGTAGACCTTATTTTCTAAGACACCACGAACAAAAGTATTTTTAACATCTAGCTGCCTGAGTGACCATCCCGTTGACATTGCAAGAGACAAAATGAGTCCAGTTGTTGTTGCTTTGACAACCGGGCTGAATGTATCTTCATAGTCACTCATTTATCTTTGCTTATACTCCTTTGCAACCGAACGAGCTTTATACATGTCAATTTCTCAATCAGCTCTCCTCTTGATCTTATAGACCCATTTACATCCGATAATATTCTTGCCCATGGGAGGTGGAACTAAGCGCCATGTACCATATTTGAGTAAGTTATGATGTTCCATTGCCGAGACCCGGTTCTTATCATGTAAAGCATCATCCACGGAGGCTGGTTCAGTGTTGTTTGCAACCATACACAAACGAACGGTACCATCAATGTAAATTTTGGGTTTGCTAATACCTCACTAGGCCTGCGTGATAGGGCGTTGAGCCGGTGCATTAGCATAAGGCGTAGAATTAGCAACAGGTGCAGCAGAGACATTGCTAGTGTATTGTTGCATATTTCGTAACAGTTGTTGAGTTTTAGAAGTCCTAGAACACCCAAGGCCCAAAGGTGTCTTCAGCTCCTTCCTCATTGTATTTAAAAATAATATATAGGTTCAGGTACTGAAGGATTAGACCAGTCTCAATGATAGTTTTATAGTATTAAATGAGCTGACATGGCGTGAAATATATGAAGATAGAGATAACAAAAGTTTGATAGGATAAAATGAGTTTCATGCATGGGTACGAAACTCATCTACATTGTTTCCAACGAGTCTTGAAACCTGCAATCAATGAGATTGGCCTTATTACTCATCTCTCTCAACATAAAAAGGAAATAAATCATTGCTACCAAAGGACGTTCGTTACAGTGATGTCCCACCGGTATGCTATGGACTATGGTTTTGATTTGTTTGGCAGGGCGTGGAGGAGGATAGCTTCGACGGTGATGCCAGGGCCATAGCCGACGAGGAGCCCCCAGTCGAGGCCTTCCCCCACCGTGGGCAGACCCTGCTGCTCCGACATCCGTCGCATTTCTTCCAAAACTAGGATGACTGAGGAACACCTTGTGTTGCCATATTGCCTCATCACAGCCCTTGACGCCGCCAGCTTCTTCTCCTCGAGCCGCAGCTTGTTCTCAATCCTGTCAAGTATACCGCGTCCACCGGGATGGACCACCCAGAAGACCTCCTCGTTCAAGTCTGAACGGGCACCACCGTGGCCTCCTGCAGCAAAAGCTTCACCAACCTCTCCACCGAACCAGAGACATGCCGGGGTATGTCTCGGTCCAGGGTGTACACTATCCCTTCCTCCCGGAGCTTGGACACCAGGGCCTCCTCGGTCCCCGGCACGGTCTCTTGGCACGCCGACACAAGCTCAAACATGGCGCGCTCTTCAGCGGTGGGGTTGCTGCCCACCACAACAGCACCAGCAGCGTCACCCAAGATGGCCTGGCCGACGAGGTCCCCATGTGGGACGCCGAGGGGCCTCGGAGCGACAGGGTGCACACCTCGGAGCATACCACGAGCACCCGGGCGCCGGGGTTGTTCTCTGCAAGGTCCTTGGAGAGGCGAAGCGCAGTACAGCCACCGTGGCAGCCGGTCTGGTACAGCATGAAGCGCTTGGTCGATGGCTTGAGGCCAAGGAGCCTGGCGAGCTCACAGTCCGCGCCAGGCATGCAGCCAGTGCTTGACGTACTGGCGACGAGGTGCGTGATGTCGGAGGCCTGCTTGCCCCAGTCACTCATGGCCTTGCGTGCCGCCTCCACGCCGAGCTCGGGTACGCCCACATCGGCGAGCTCCTGCCGGCGGGTGAGGGAAGGGGAGCTGTACGCTGTGATGGACGGGCTTTCCCTCAACAGTTCATCGGACATGTACAAGTGTCGCTTCTCGATCATGGTCTTCTCACCTGAAATTTATCATGTGCTACACGTATCAGTGCTAGTACAGGACTGCAGGTTAAACCAGAAATGCATCAGCAAACAATTCAGTGAGAGTTATATTATTATACGTACCTTGTTTATTTACCATTCACTAGAAACAAAATTAAAGTTATTGAACTATCACTGACTTAATGGTCATATTATTTGGCTAGATGAATGGCCTAGCTAAAAACACAATTATACGCAACTTTCCCGAGTTCCAAATTCAGCAAATTATTGTATTACACACAACAATAAATGCAGTTCTATAAAGAACAATCGTTTGTGTACATGCCTCGACTTACAAATGTTTGCAAATTTCGCCTTCAAATCCACCATGTGATTGCTTCTGCTAATCTCAAAATAGTAATTAGAGAATGAATTTTGATGAAACTCATGCAACGGAACAGCTTTGCCTACTCCCAAAATGGTAGCATTCCCACCGTCATGACGACAGACGATTCGATGACTATTCACATCCGGTGCTTTCAAAGAACCCATCAAAAACTATATTATGCTGGAACTAGACTAAAATAGTGCACATGATCTATTCGTTTGGATGCCTTGATCCCTGTTATTATATAGGCATTTATGGTGCGCCCAAGTTGTAATAAACTCATATATACAATGCCAATGGCGGGTGCGAGGTGCCTTGCACCTCTCCTCGGCAGAGAGTAGTTTTTCAACCCCCCATGGTTTCTACTCTTTCCAGATTAGAAAACCTTGTAACTCCACTTCTTTTATAAATAGAAACTAGCACTGTCTCGTGCCTTCCGTTCAAAAAATATCTATATAGAATGCCAATGAATTATTCAACCACCAACCATTGATTAATTGGCCAACTGTCTCGTGCTTGATTAGGTACATTATTTGGCATCTAGCCCAGACAATATAACTTACCCCACTACACAATTTATGTAATATACTCCCATGGTACAACTTAGTATCATAATAAAGAAAACTTCATGTTCTCTTGGAGCCTAATTATACGTTGGAAGGCTGAGAAATTGTCACATTAATAATCCGACCAAAATATTTTGCAAAAATATAATAATCTGACCTAAGTGAAGACAAAAATCCTATACAACCGACGTCATTATTATGAGATAAACCAACTATATTTATTCACTGTCATGAACCAGAATTTGGCCGCCCCGAGAGTGGCTAGATGGGCCGACACGGCCGCCGCCGGCCCGAGAGGGCGTGGGTGCGCGCGCACGCAAAGGGGCCGGCACCCCTTGCCGCCGCCGCCTTCCCTCTCCCGCACGATTCGAGTTTGCTTCATATTCAAGTTAGGATTATCTTAGGTAATTTTTTGGTGTGCAAGGGGATATCTCATCTATAAGGGAGACCCTTATTAGGAAAGAATAAGTTAGGATATGCTTGTAAAAGGTATTCCGATCGTATAAGGAAACCTTATAGAGATTGCTTAGATTATAAGTCCCACTAGTCGGGCTATATAAGCAGAGGCATGTAATCTCTGGGGACAAGCAAGCAAATAAAAAAATATCTTCAGCTCTCCAACTCTCCGTGCCGCCGCCGCCGCCACCCGCGCCCGCACGCGCGCCGCCCCGTCCCCGCGCCGCCCGCAAGACGGTGCGCCGCCGCCGGCTGCCACCCTCCCTCCTCGACGGCTCCTCCCCTCCCCTCCTCGCTGCTCGAGCTGCTGCTCGCCGCCGCCGGGCGAAGCTGCAGCCCCGCACGCCATCTCGGAAGCTTCGTCGAACGAAGAACACGTGTCAATTCCGGCCCAATCTAGCCGAATCGACGGCCCGGTATCCGGAGACCGGGGACGATTTCCACCACCCATGGCTTCGCGATAGAGAGGAGTTCAACGCCATGGCTGGAAGGTGCTCCTCGACGTCATTCGCGCCCGGATCAGCAAGTGCTTCGATGACATGGAGGACCGCCTCCGTCGTATGGAGCACGCCTACACCACCTCGAGGATCCCGGCCGCGGCGACCACGACCACGCCGGAGGACGGCCGGTGGGCGCCGCCTCCCCCGCCTCGGACCTCGACGCCGGCTCCGACCCCGCTATCCTCCAGCTTGAGGAGGCGATGACGCCATGCGTGACGCACCGGCCGTCATCGACGTCATCTTTGACGACACCGCAGCACCGGCTGCCCTCTCCTCTCCTTCGACGCTGCGACCGCGCAGGACTCCGGCAGAGACGGCGTCACCCGTGGCGCCCCCGCCCGGCCCTAGGCGCCACCCGCGGCGCCCCCGCTCTTGTCCCCGTCCGCGCCACCGCGGCGCCCCCAGCACCGTGCTGCCACCCGCAGCATTACACCCTCCCCGCTACGTCACGCCCCTACAAGTCCAGGAGTTCGATGGCACCGACGACCCCGACCTCTGGATTCGCAAGCTGGAGCTCTTCTTTGAGCTCAACTTGGACATCGACCTAGACTACTACGTGAGTTACGCCGCCTTCCACCTCACCGGTCTTGTTGCGCCGGTACATCGACCTGTCCAAGAAGAAGTCCCCGCTCGAGTGGGACGAGTTCACCAGGCGCCTGCGACATCACTTCGGACCGCCCCGACACCTCGACGCCATGGCGGCATACGTGCCGCCCTCCCAGGGGGCAAGCTGGACGACTACATCGATGCCTTCGAGGTCTATGCATCACGCATGGATTTTGAGGGACAGCGCCACCGCGTCACCCCTCTTCGTCAAGCTTTGCGCACCTCGGCCGCGGACGGCACTCGAGTGGTTCGAGCCCCGTTCGATGGAGGAGGCCATCGACCTCGCCCGCCAGTACAACGACGACGAGCCGGACGACGCCGACCCGGGCGCCGGCAACTGGCGCTGGCAACGCCGGCCGCCGCGGCTACACAGGCAACATCGACAACGACATCATGGCCGCCCTGGTTGACCGCATACCAGGCCAGCAGCGTCTAGCTGTTGCCATGGACGACATCGACGGACTGACGTCGAACGACATGATCACAGAGCTACACTTGGCCACGACGACCAACAAGGAGCTCGGGATCATCTCCAACGCCATCGAGCTGGGAGCTACTGCGCCAGAGTGGAGTCTCCACTATGGCATCGTGAGGTACTTCCACCGTTACTACATACCGGCTGCTTCAGAGCTTCTCCAGGACTTCCTGCTGGGGGAGAACGTCCCGCTGCATGGCGTAGCAGTGGGCTTCCACCTCCCAAATCGTCCCCGGGAGGATCAGGCGTTCCCGGCAAGCGTCCTCCTTCTTCAGCCACGCCCCGACGAGCGGATCGAGGGTGCCACCGTCCTCCTCTTCGACAACAACGGCGACGTCTTCTTCCGCGTTGGGAACGTCACCGTCGGCGCAGCTTGGACGCAGGAGACCCAGCTGGGGCCGCCCGCGAGCACGCCCAGCGACCTCCTCTACGGCTGCCTCCTCGACTTCACTTGCTCGCCGCCCACGTCGATCCGTAACTTCTACTGCAGTCAGCTTCATGCTAAGGTGACAATGCCGATGACCTACGTCTACACGTCTCCTCCGCCGACTCGCCCGGATGATCGAGGCGTCCGGGACCCTCGGCGCCCCGTCATGCGTCGCGCATGGGCGGCCCGTCCCTTCGTGCAGCCCCGCTGAGTTTCAAGTTCAGCATCTACTTCGGCGACCTCCACCTCGACCGGCTTTTCGCCGATAACGACGCCCGGTGTCCGCGAACGACGACAACGACAAGTGCGCGACCCTCTCGTCTTCTACTTCGGACTGGGTGGTCACCTCCCGATCGGGCTGCCTTCGCCCCTACGTGGTGGGTTGGGCGGCACATGGGACGCGCCGCCTCGTCGAACAAAGGTGGGGAGATGTCATGAACCAGAATTAGGCCGCCTCGAGAGTGGCTAGATGGGCCCGACACGGCCGCCGCCGGCCCGAGAGGGGGCGGTGCGCGCCGCGCGTGGGGGCCGGCGCCCTTGCCGCCGCCACCTTCCCTCCCCGCACGATTCGAGTTTGCTTCATATTCAAGTTAGGATTATCTTAGGTAATTTTTTGGTGTGCAAGGGGATATCTCATCTATAAGGGAGACCCTTATTAGGGAAAGAATAAGTTAGGATATGCTTGTAAAAGGTATTCCGATCGTATAAGGAAACCTTATAGAGAAGCTTAGATTACAAGTCCCACTAGTCGGGCTATATAAGCGGGAGACATGTAATCTCTAGGGGACAAGCAAGCAAATAAAAAAATATCTTCAGCTCTCCACCTCGCGCCCGCGCGCCGCCCCCCAGCGCTGCAGCGCGCGCGCAGCGCCAAGACGGGCGCGCCGCCGCCGGCCGCCACCCTCCCCTCGACGGCTCCTCCCCTCCTCCTCGCTGCTTGAGCTGCTGCTGCCGTCGCCGCCGGGCGAAGCTGCAGCCCCGCACGCCATCTCGAAGCTTCATCGAGCGAAGAACACGTGTCAATTCGGCCCAATCCAAGCCGAATCGACAACAACAAACAGGAATCACTACAACCAACAGGAATTGAAGAGGCTGCAGGTATGTATGTAGGGGCCAGCCGCCCATAATTATCATCACACGCGAAACACGCGAAAGCGTCACAGGGGATTTGAACACGCAACATCACCATTTTTGCATTTACTCTTCTAACCACTCCACTCCAAACTGATTTTTGTATTCGTTCTCCTCATGTGATCTTCAACTGATTTTGAGACTCTAAACTAATTTAAATAGAAATTTTATCAACTATAAATTTGTATAACTATTCAGGATCTACAACTTTGGTTTTGGCTATTCCTCCATCGGAGAACATTTAAAAATTTTGAGTTTCAAAGGTGAGAAATTTAAACGTAATTTTCTTTGGATACATAATTTTTTTAAAAAAGCTCTCAACTACAAAACTTTATAACCTTTTGAAATTTATAACTTTTGTTTTTCTTATTTCTTCATCAGAAAAAACTAAATTTCAATTTGAGAAATTCAAACTAAATTCTCCTTAGATGATTTCAAATGAAAATGATGTGAACTACAAAGTTGTATAACTCTTTTGAGATCTATAACTTTGGTTTTGGTCTTTTCTTCATCAAAGGCCATTTAACAAAAAAATAAAAATGAATTTCAAAATGTGAGAACTTCACAGAATTTTCTTGATCCAAATGATTTCAAATAAAAAACTTATCAACTACAAAGTCGTAGATCTATTTCAGACATAAAAAATTGATATAAAGTTTATCTTCATTCTGACTTCATTTTACAAAAAAAAAACTTATGAATCTTACTGTGTAGCGTCTACTTTTAGAGGTTGCTCTAGAGGTTTGTCTCTAAAAATTTATTTGTATGGAGGGTTAGATCTGTAGCCACATCTAAAAATAGGGGTGTCACACCCCAAGCGATGGGGCCCGGAGGGGCCGGTCCTGGGGCCCATGGCCGGCGGGGAGCCTGGTGGTCGGGCGTGCGCCCTCCCTCCGTCGCCACCTTCCCTGTAATTTCTTCGGCAATTAAAGTAAGAGTTCGGTTATGATAAGATTAGAGTTTTTTGGTGTGCGGGAGATATTTCGACGATATAAGGAAGTCTCATATTAGAAAAAAGAACAAGGACTTGCTTGTAAAAGATATTCCAATCTATAAGGAAACCTTTAGAGATTGCTTGAGATGGGATGTAATCTCTTAGGGACAAACAATAAAGAACATTTTCCCCTGCTCCTACCCCGGCCGCCCCCCCTCCTCCTCTTCCCACACGCCACGCCCGCCCCTCCCGCGCTGCGCGCTGCCCTAGGGCATCCGCCGCCGCGCCCACCGCCCCCGGCGCAGCCGGTCCCGTGTCCCGTGTCGCCGCCGCCCCCTCCTCGTCGCGGTTGTCACAATTGTTATCCATAGGCCGCCGATCCACCCACCACCATGGATGCCGACTCGAAGAAGCCGCTGGAATCTCTCGCCAAGAAGTTCGACAAGATCACCACCCGCCTTGACACCCTCGCCGATCAAGTCTCCATCCTCTCCGGTACCAATTCGAGGGATGAACACAAGCGCAAAGGCGATCGCAACCTGGAGGTCGGTGCCAAGGCAGCCATGGTGGAGTCCGCCCGTGCTTTCCTCAAGAACGTCAAGGAGAACGCCAAGGCACCCGACGAGCCCGCATTCTTTGGAGGTAGAGGCCAATCGGCCTCTCTCTCCTCGGCAGCGCCGGCGCCCGGCGGCCATGGCGCCCCCAAGCCGGCGCCCCGCCCCCACCCCGGGCTCGCTCTAGATTCATTCTTGGGACTCACTCCTCGCCTTCATAAGCTCTCCTTCTCGATATACGACGACAAAGAGGATCCCCTACCCCTGGCTAAACCATTTGTGAGCAATTCTTCTGGAGGGCAAGGTATGCTAGCAACCAAGCACAACAAGTGGTACATGCGCCTATATCAAGAGAAGGCGGTGACAGATTGGGCGTGCTTCGCCCAATACGTCAACGAGCGCTTCGGTCTAGCAACATGACTCAACCTGCTAGGCGAACTGGCATCGCTCCGCAAGACCGGCACCGTTGACGAGCACGCCGAGCTACTCTGGTGCACATGGCTCGTGCGCCGCACCTCGACGACTAGTAGCAAGTGGACATCTACACGACCGCGGCTTGAGAGAGCCCCTCAAGACCGACGTCCAAGCTGCGAGACTCGAAGGACATGGAAACGGCCATGTCACTCGCCGGCGTATGAACGCCGCCTCACCATCCTCTACAGCTCCGTCAAGACACCACCGCGAGGCGGGCGCCACCGGCGCCAAATCGCGCCCGTGACACCGGTGCCCGGCAGGTCGCCCCACGTCGGCAACAACACCACGACGTTCAAGCGGCTAACACGGAGGAGATGATAGGAGACGCGCAAGGTGGGATCGTGCTTCATTGTGACGAGCCATTCTCGGCGCGGTCACAAGAGCAAGCACTCTCTTTGACATCACGGTCTTCAACGACACCGGCGGCGGCGGCGACGCTGGGCACGCGACGACACTACGGGGGGGGCGCTGCCCTCAGGGTCCTCATCGGGGATCCAAACTCCCCGGTACGTGGTGCCAACTCTCTCTGCCTCGTCGGAGTTATTTTAGGCACTGCCATCAGTATCGTCGTTGACTCGGGGGCCACACACAACTACATCAACCCTCGTGTGGTGGCCTGGCCCGGACTTCACCACGTAGCCGGTGTAGGTGATCGTGACCACTAGCACAGCGCCACCTCCATGTGCCACGCAGCGGCGCACGACGATGCCGGTTCGCATCGACGCCGACATCTTCGACATCGGCGCCTACATCCTACAATCGGCGGTGACATCGACACCATCCTCGGCATGCCATGGTTGGCAAGCCCGGGAAGGTGAACTAGGACTTCGCATCCAATGAGCTCACATACTATCGGTAGGGGACAGGCAATGACGTTTGTGCAAGCGCCATCTCCACGCATCAACACGGGGGGGCATAGACCGAACCACTACGATCCGGCATCCCCACGGGCACCGCAGCCGCTTCACGCCTTGGCAAGCGCCTAAGGCACGCCGGTGCGCTTCGACCTCTATGACACATTCTCGGGTGACTAGCCGTGCAGCTGCGTTAGCCGACACTTGAGCACCACCGCGACGAGATAGCCCTCGGCGTCACCCACGGGCGTCCACCGCTCCGGCTTGAACGCTAGAGGGCGGCTTCCTCCTCTTTGACGGTCGTTTCTACCTCCTAGCTTCCTCACCACTCCGGCCGCACTTTTCTCCGCTGGATGCCCTTCTTCAAGGGGGAGTTCACCAGATGAACTACCTCGCCTTCGGCGCCTAAAAACCCGTACCTTCGGCGTCGGCTGCCCCAATAGCCATCTTGCTCGGCGGAGTGTGGCCACGACGCCACCACGTGGGTGTTGCATGCGTCATCTTCCTCGACAACATGGATCATCGGTTCTTCGGCGTCGGCAATGTCTACATCAACTATGATGTTGTCAGGGAGACACACCAGCTCTCACCCTACATGTTCGACATCAGATCCTTCATGAATCGTACGATGCTCAACCTCGCTGCTTCTCCACCAACGCACCGCGATGTCACTAACCGGCGCCTCATGCCCGTTTTCATCACGCCACCACCCCATGATCACTTCATGTTCCTGGAGAGCCCCCTCGCGTGCGTGCTTCATCGGCACCTTGAAGTCGGGATTCCGAGGGAGCTGCCCCTTGCCGCTCGCCGAGAGACAGCAGCACCGCAAGGGCGTGCAGGGCATCAGTACATCTACCACGGCTACATCGACAACCTTCAGTACTTCAAGGAGTGCACGCCGATCCGCACTAGGGAGAACGTGAACCTCGCAAACCCGGTGCATGGGAGGTTAGTTCTACCACTACTACACAACTGATTTTGCAAAAGGTTTCCAAATGATTTTCCATGGTGGTTATTTAGAAAACCACCACGGTTAATGTCATGATTAACCATGACGGTTATTTTCTATTTACCGTGCTAGTTATAATAACCACCACGGTAAATCGATTAACCGTGACGGTTTTTATTAAACCATGGTGGTTTTTATAATAATCGCCACGATTAATGTGGTCCAACCACCCAACCCAAAAATCGGGCTCGTATATATAGAGAGAGGAGGAAGTGAGTCACTTAGGTTTCCATACTCGGCCCGTGTCTCCGGTCCCCCATCCCGGTCTCCTCCCCTGTCTCCTCGATCCCCTCTCACTTCTCTCCCTCCACGACTCCACCTAGCTCCACCACGGGCGCGGATCCGGGACAGCGGTGGCGGGCGGATCCCCCATCCCCGAGGTGGCGGTGGCGGGCTGATCCAGGGTGGGACATGCATAGCGGCGACGGCCGGATCCGGGCGGGACATGCAGCGGCGGCGGCGGGCTCCCCTTCCTCGATCCACGCGCGGCAGGGCTCGGCGGTCTTGGCGTGGGGCGCCCGCCTTCCTCCCGGGCGGCGGTGGCGCGACGGGCCAGCGGCGGCGGCAACCATGATGGCGCGGCCAAGCTCCTCCCCTCCTTTCTCGGCGGTGGCAAAGGTTTTTGGCGGCGGCACCGAAATCCCGGCGGGCCCGGTGGCCCGGTCCCGGGGGCCCGTTAGGGTTTCGATTTGGTTTTTTTTTTTTTTCTTTTTTATTTATTAATAGTGGTGGTTTTCGGGGTCCTAAAAACCGCCACGGAAAATCAATCCATTTACCGTGTGACCCTATCTTGGTGGCGGTTCCAAAAACCGCCACGGAAAATCAACAAGTAGTAGTGTAAGCATTGGCCGATCATGCTAGGGTACTCGGGTGTCACGGTGTGGACATTCATCCAGCGCGAGGACGCGCCAGTCGGAGAAGGCGTAAGATGTCACACCCCAGGCGATGGGGCCTAGAGGGGCTGGCCCTAAGGGGATGTAATCTCTTAGGGAGAAACAATAAAGACTATTTCCTGCTCCTACCCTAGCCGCCGCCCCTTCTCCTCTTCCTTCCGCACGCACGCCACCCCTCCCGCGCCCGCGCACTTCCCTAGGGCAGCCCGTGCTGCTACCGCTGCCGCCCCGGGCGTGACCGGTCCCGTGTTGCCGCCGCCTCGTCACGGTGTTGGTATTTCTTAACGCAATCAAAGGAAATAGGTATAAAACCCATCCCCAATAAAAGCGTCGAAATGCGCCGCCGACATTCCCAAGTAAACCACCATGTCGGTGATCCGAAATGGAAGCGTCAACGGGATAGATCTTGCCATCTTAGATATTCATCCGCAAAGCGCGACGGATCTATCATTGTAGCATTTCACCCGAAGTATTCAGGTATCGTTATTTATATTTTCCCAAAGGAAGGCATGTGATTAATAAATTAGCATGGCATCTGAATAGAGGAACATGTGTTTGCTTAGACCAAAATGTTCATAACGAGGGGGTGAGCAATAATGGTTCATGGATAGTGTGACACACACTTAAGAATCCACCAAAGAAAAGGATAAAGAAAATAGATAAAGAATAAATGAATAAATGAATAACCTAATGGAGTAGTTCTAATGTATCTAGTCATGGCCATACAAATGATTAGTTAAGATCATATGCAAACTGATTTAATCGTGGTTAGGTCTAGGATAACAGGGAGACTCGGGTGCCATCTGGCCCAATAGAAGCATTTACGAACTCCTACAAAGACAGGCGAGCGTGGGGGATTTCAAGGGGCGGTCAAGGCTTGTCACGACCAAGCCGCTACCCCCCCCTCAACCGTGGCATGCACTCATATTCGCAGGTGTCGTAATACCCGGGCACCATGCCCGCATATTAGAAACACTACTCTTGTCCCCCGGGATCCCCACTCGTCGAATGGACGGACTAGAACAAGAACAAACCCGAAGGAACAACGAACCGTTATCCCACCTCTAATCAAGTTAGGCATATGATGATCGATGATGAACTGTAATGAACATGTCAAGATTATGATATGTAAACTATATGCTAGTTCATATACCAACACAAGAACATGAACAAAACTATACTCTAGTTCATAAGTTAGGCCAAGAACATAAATATAAGACTTGCAAATAGAAGAATGCTCCATAGAGTAGATGTATTACCAAAGCTCTTTCTTCTAGGAGACAAGCCCTCCTTGTAGCTCTTCTACTCCAAGTGTTAACTAAGAAAGAATAAAGAAGAAGAAAGAAGAAGAAGGAAGAAGTAGAAGAAGAGAGAGAGGTAGAGGTGGTAGAGAGAGAGAAATTGCTGGTTTCTTTGGACTCCAAGTGGTGTGTGTTGAGAGAGGGGAGAGAGAGGGCCTACTTATACACTTGGAGGAGGGGCCTAAGTGCTAATTTACATCAAAACCGACACAGTAAACCTTCCTTATATCGCCAAACCGACCAACGCAGGCGGAAACCCCGTTTGGAAAGTGCACGAACCGCCTCCCCGAGGTCGGGCCGAAACCGCGCCTCGGGGAGGGTGCGGCCGCACTGGGTGGTGCGTGCGCACCCCCAGGCTCGGCTTTGGCCCGGGTCTCGGTGGGGTGTCGTCTTCTTTCGCCCCGAAAAGTTGTGGGCGGGCTCGCCCAGATTTGATGTTTTGGGTCGATTTGCTCTTGGGCTTGGGTTTTGCAATAATGCGCTTTCAGGAAGGCGTACTTTGGTCGATTTTCCACTTGCTTTTATTATAAATCAGTAAAATAAAATACAAGACACTACAAGTGGAATTTATTAGTGATAAAAGTATATGAGTATAAAAGGTTTAATTTTACTCCCTTTATGGTAGTAAGTTGACGGGAAAAATATGTCGTTGGTTATCGTCAACACACGGTTGTGACAAGGGGCATTTATAGAGGAATTTGAAAAATACCAGCCGTCCCTACAAATGCATTTGAAACATTCTACAATGATTTTTATTGGTGATTCTAGTAAACAAGCATTTGATAGTTCGAAACTGAAATACAAATAACAATATAACGATATTCTTAAGGTAGATTTACCAATTAATTGCCTTAGGCATTGGTTTTTAAAACTTGTAACTTTTCTTTTGTTCCAATAGGTACCATCCTGTTAAAAATCTGAATCACCCGGTTTCTTTTGACTTGACCTAAAGGTTGTGTTTAAAGAGATTTTATTCAAGTATTGCTTGCGACATCTGGGGAGTTACCGAGTTAATATATGAAACTAAGTCATGTTGGGTTTAGTCCCACATCGGTAATCGATGGAGGGGGACATATAGGATGGGGCAGTCCTCACCTATCAGGCTAGTCTTTTGGGTTGAGTTAGGCCCAAGCCTTTATATGTGTTGCTCCATTGGACCTGAGGGCTAGGCCCGTTTTGCTTGTGATACAACGATTTGGGCCGTTTTCATTGCGACTTTATAACAAGTGGTATCAAAGCCGAAGGTCGGGAAAACCCGTGAAAACATCTCTCGGGTCACATGTTGTGGGGGAGCCCATGTCTCTAAAGGGTCACGAAAAGCCTTGTGGACTGGAGAATTAAAAACTCGGGCCCTGTAAAAATCTTTCGTGAGATCACATGGGTTGTGATGTGATGGAAGAGTTGGGTCCGATGTGTGACGGGGGAGATTGTTGGGTTTAGTCCCACATCGGTAATCGATGGAGGGGGAGCACAACATATAGAATGGGGCAGTCCTCACCTATCAGGCTAGTCTTTTGGGTTGAGTTAGGCCCAAGCCTTTATATGTGTTGCTCCGTTGGACCTGGGTGCTAGGCCTGTTTTGCTTTTGATACAACGAGCTGGGCCGTTTTCCGCTGCGCCATTTATAACAAGTGGTATCCGAGCCGAAGGTCGGGAACAAGTGGCATCGGAGCTCTGGTTGATTGATGGCGACGATGAAGTTCGATGTACCGCTGCTGGACCACAAGACGAGATTCAATCTTTGGCAAGTCAAGATGCGCGCGATCCTCGCAAGATAACAACGACGCCGATGAGGCGTTGGAAAGCTTCGGGAAGAAGAACAAGGCGGATTTGGACTCGAGGAGACGCCGCAGGGATCGTAAGGCTTTGTCATTAATTCAGTTACATCTTCATAATGATATTTTGCAAGAGGTGCTCTGAGGGGAAAAGAATGCCGCAAGTCTCTCGGTTGAAACGGAATCGACCGTATGTCCAAGGATCGACCAAAGAAGATGCATATGAAGATGAAGCTGTTTCACGCCGGGATGCGGGAGGGTGGCTCGGTGATGAACCACATATCTGCGTTCAAGGAGATCATTTCGACCTTGCATCGATGGAGGTTAAGTATGATGATGAGGACTTAGGTCTATTACTTCGTTATGTTCTCTGCCAAATTCCTTTGCAAATTTCCGTGACACCTTGCTTATAAGCCGTGATGAACTCGACCGTTTCGGAGGTTTATGAGGCACTCCAATCCAGGGGAGAAGATGAAAGGCATGGTGCGGTTTGACGGATCATCATCCTCCAAGGGTGAGGCGTTGCATGTGCGAGGCGGCGGTCGAGCATAGATCCTCCAACGACGGCAAAGATCATGACAAGAGCCATGATGGCAGGGGCCGCTCAAAGTCCAAGCCCCCACCGGGAAGAAATTCGTAAGTATTGCAAAGGGAAAACTCATTTTATTGAGGAGTCTTTGGAAGTTGCGAGAAGAAAAAGAAAATAGGAAAAATAAATCTGCTGGTAATGCCCTATTGTTTCTTCTACTCGGCGATAATTCCGATTAGGGGAGATTGTTTAATTGTCCTCACTAGTTGTGTTGCTAGTCATGATGAATGGATACTTGATTCAGCATGTTCATTTCATATATGCACTAACAAAGATTGGTTTAGTTCCATTAAGCCATTGCGAGTGGAAATGTAGTGTGTATGGGAGATGATAACCCGTGTGAGATTGTGGGGATCAGCTCAGTTCAGATCAAGTCTCATGATGGCATGACACGCACACCGAAAAATGTGAGGTACATTCGGGGATGAAGAGGAATCTTATCTCTCTCAGTACTCTTGATGCGAGAAGGTTTTAAGTACTCGGATCAAATGGGATTTTTAAAGGTATCTAAAGGTTCTACGATTTGTTTAATTGGTGATATGAATTACGCAAATTTATATGTCCTTAGAGGAAGCACTTTACATGGTTCATTGATACTGGCCGCTCTCTTGTTTCTAATCTTGAACCTCGTAAAACTAACCTTTGGCATAAGCGTTTGGGGCATATGAGTCGAGGTTGGCATGGCGAGAATTGATAAAGAGAAACTTCTTTGAAGGGGCTGCACCGAGTAACATGAAGTTTTTGTGAGCATTGTATTTTCGGGAAGCATAAGAGGGTAAAATTCAACACCTCAGCTCATACCACTAAAGGTATTCTTGATTATGTTCATGCTGATTTATGGGGTCCTTCTTGTAAACCCTCACTTGGTGGTGCTCGTTACATGCTTACTATTATTGATGATTACTCTAGAAAAGTTTGGCCTTTTTTTTCGAAAAATAAAGATGATACCTTTCTTTGCTTTTAAAGATTGGAAAGTTATGATTGAGAAGCAAAGCGAAAAGAAGGTGAAATTGCTTCGCACTCGATAATGGTGGAGAGTTTTGTTCGTATGCCTTTAATGATTATTGCAGGCAAGAAGGCATTGTCCGTCATCACACCATTCCGCACACTCCACGAGAATGGTGTGGCCGAGCGCATGAACAGAACCATCATTTTGAAGGCGCGTTGTATGTTCTTTCCGATGCACGCATGAGCAAGCGTTTTTAGCGAGAGGCAGCCAACACGCATGTTATTTGATCAACGGGGCACCTTCTATTCCGCTTAATAAGAAAAACTCTGTTGAGGTATGGTCCGCACACCTGGCGATTATTCACGGTTGAAAGTATTTGGTTGCACCGCTTATGCACATGTTGATAATGGAAAATTAGAGCCTAGAGCTATTAAGTGTCTTTTTTCTTGGTTATGGTTCGGAGTCAAGGGATATAAATTGTGGAATCGAAAAGGGGAAAGACTTTCAAGAGCAGGAGCGTTGTTTTCAATGAATGCGTGATGTTTCTTGACGGCTTGTCCTCGGATGTTTGAGATAGTTCGATGAGAAACAATAATATACCAATGTGCGGTGGAGCTTTTGGATGATCGGTCGGGTGAGCGAGGTGGAGCCTATTGCCGATCCGGGGAAATTGATGTCGATGATTATGAGGCTCATGATGGTGTTCAAGCAAAACTCACCTCCTACTTTGCAGCTAGAGGAGGAATTACCTATTGGCCAACGCAGGTCAAAGAGGAATTGTGGACCTCGTCCACATCTTATTGAAGAGTGTAATTTAACCCATTATGCTTTGAGTTGTGCTGAACAGGTGGAGAGTACACATGAGCCAACCATATATGTTGAAGCTATTGATTGTGGTGATAAAGAGAAGTGGATTTCAGCTATGCATGAGGATGTTGTACCATTGCCTAAGAAGAAAAAAGACGGTCCGTTGTAAATGGATTTTCAAGAGAAAAGAGGGTTTATCTCCAAGCGAGCCTCCAAAGTATAAGGCAAGGTTAGTAGCGAAAGGCTACTGATCAAATTCCCCGGTGTTGATTATAATGATGTTTTCTCTCCCGTGGTAAAGCATAGTTCCATTCGCACATTCTTTAGTATTGTGGCTGCACGTGATCTTGAGCTTGAGCAGTTAGATGTGAAGACTGCATTTTTGCATGGAGAATTTGAGGAGGACATTTACATGGACCAGCCTGAAGGGTTCATAGTGCCAGGCAAGGAGAATTTTGTTTGCAAGTTGAAGAAATCCTTGTATGGTTTGAAGCAGTCCCTCGACAAGTGGAACAAGAGGTTTGATTCATTTATGTTGTCGCACGATTTTAAGAGATCTAAATATGATAGCTGTGTTTATATTAAGCATGTTAATGGATCACCTATATACTTGCTTATTTATGTTGATGATATGTTGATTGCTGCCAAGAGTAAAGTCGAAATTGCTAAATTAAAGAAATTGTTGAGTAGTGAATTTGACATGAAGGATCTTGGTGCTGCTAAGAAAATTCTAGGCATGGAAATTACTAGAGATAGAAAATCTGGTGTGCTATATCTTAATCAGCAGAATTATATTCGTAAAATTCTTCAAAGCGTTTCAACATGAATAATGCTAAGCCTTCAAGTACTCCTATTGCACCTCATTTTAAATTATCACCGCTCAATGTGTCGGGTACAGATCAAGATATTGAGTACATGTCAAGGGTTCCTTATTCTAGTCTTTGTTGGTTCTTTGATGTACGCCATGGTCCGTTTCTCGTCATTTATCTTATGCTATGAGTTTGGTTAGTAGATTTATGACTAATCCCGGTAAAGAACATTGGAGGCGATTCGGTGGATTTTCAGGTACCTCGGAGGCACCGCAGATTCTTGTCCAAGTTTGGCAGAACTGAGAAGGGACTTATTGGTTATGTGGATTCAGATTTTGCCGCTGATGTTGATGACGAAGGTCACTCAAAGGTTATGTGTTCACTATTGGTAGTTGTGTTGTGAGCTGGAAGGCTACTTTCTGATCTGTTGTGGCTTTGTCTACCAAGCGCAGAACAGTACATGGCTGTTTTCGAGGCGTGCAAGGAATTAATTTAATTTGAAAGGTTTGTACGCCGAAGTCGTGTGGAGTTGATTCTTGCATTAATTTATTTTGTGATAGTCAAAGTGCCATTTATCTTACCAAAGATCGATGTTCCATGAGAGGACTAAACATATTGACATCAAGTACCATTTAGTGCGTGCTATGATCGAAGATGGTAAGTTAAAGGTATGCAAGATCAGTACTCATAATAATCCTGGCCGATATGATGACTAAACCTCGTTCTCGTTGCTAAGTTTGAGCTGTGCTCAAGCTTAGTTGGTTTAGTAGATTAGCCCAAGAGGCTATTTGGCCTTAAGTATTTTTTTCTTTGTTATGCTCGGGATGAAGGTGTTTGATTTATGCTGCAAGATGAATTTGTCTCAAGGTGGAGTTTGTTGAATATGCTCCAAATTCAATGGCTGAGAGATGATGTTGCATGCACCATTGATGTGGGCCGTGCGCCATGCGTGGTCTTCGCGCACACTACTTGCAAACATCCATGGAGCATTTTGGTGGTCTGCATGCTAGCTCAACTAAGAATAGTCCTATGCTTAGAAAGGTTTCCCGTGAGATCAATTTATCTTGCAAGCCGCCGCATGGCGTTGTAACTAGACACTCCAGAATAATAAAGAGTTTTGCTGGCTGGCGCCCGTGGTTTTTTCTCTCCCACATTGGGAGGGTTTTCCACGTTAAAATTCTTGTGTCCCTTGTGTGAGTGTGTTTGATCATATTCTCTTCGTCGTTCCTCGCCTTACGATCACAACAAGTCACTATCTTGCAGACACCTGAGAGAGTGAGAGACGCATATTTTTTCTGGATGACTACCGGTTATCTCCGCCCATTTCAGTATGTGGATATGACAGCTCCATGCCGTCCAATGGAAGCAGCTGGGCTTTTAATTTTCTTGCTAGATGTAGTACGTTTCTAGGCCTGATTCGTTGTGTCTATGTCCATGCGAAACACGCGGTGTAGATATATACATGAGCATGGGCACTATCACTTTCCTTGCGACTTAAGTAGATGTCTGAATCGAGATATCCGTCCACATAGAACCGTCTCTCTCCTCGTGGTCCATGGGGACGTACGGAGGATAGCTAGTTAAGGCCACAATCATGAACATCTTATCTTAACAAATAGTAGGTAAGAAAACACACTATATTAACCCAAGCCAAGAATGCATGACCCAGGCATCTAACCAGAGCACAGAAAATTAGCAGCACAAAAGAGATCCATTGAGCAACATACAATGGCCTCGTCCATTGTAGTCCCCACCGACGACGAGCTGCTGCAGGCACAGGCCGATCTATGGCGAAACAGCCTGTCCTACCTCAAATCCATGGCACTCAAGTGCGCCACTGAGCTCGGCATACCCACTGCCATCTACCGCCTCGGCGGTGCTGCCACGCTTGCCGACCTGATTGCCACACTGTCACTCCCCCAGGCTAAGCTACCGTTCCTTGGCCGCCTCATGAGGCTGCTGGCCTCGTCTGGCGTCTTCGCTGTGGATGGCTCCACTGATGAGGCTGTCTACTCCCTCACACCACTGTCATACCTCCTGGTGGACGGCATTGCTGCCGATAGTACCCACATGAACCATGCACCTTTCCTGCTGACGGTGACATCAACCCACTACATCGACTTGGCAATGGACCTAGCTGACTGGTTCCAGAAGCAAGGCAAGACACCTCCTTTCGATCACAAGCACGGGGCATCGCTATTCGAGGAGAGTATGGACAAGAAGGATCCCGGGTTCCACAAGATGTCAATGCTGGGTTTGTTGGTCCATGACAACTTTGGGACCGACATTGGCGTGCGGGACTACCAGGACAGTTTCAAGGGTGTGAAGTCAGTGACTGACTGCTGTTACCATGGGGATGGCACGACAGGGAGGGCCATCGCCAAGGCCTTCCCACAGATCAAGGTCACTGTGCTAGATCTTCCACAGGAGATTAGCAAGATGCCGGCTGATGGTGTTGTTAATTATGTTGGAGGTGACATGTTCAAGTCCATCCCGCCTGCTCAAATGGTGATACTTAAGGTACAAATATTGGAACTAGCTAGTGTTTCTTTACTGCAAAAACATGCATAATATACATGCGTCAATAATGCTTACGAAAACAGTTTGAATGAGAGACGTCAACCTGAGGAAATAATTGTTTTCTGTATAAGATAACAATCTTATCTATGAAATATTCTATGTGATGAACTTAACCTCTAGAATTTTCGTGAGCTCGACTAATATCATTGAAACTTCAATTTCCATGGAAGATGGTGCTGCACCACTGGAGTGATGAGGACTGCGTGAAGATCCTCGCCAACTGCAAGAAGGCAATACCTTCACGGCAAGAGGGAGGGAAGGTTGTCATCGGAGATATTATTCTTGACCCTGAGGCAGGACCAGTTTTGTATGAAACTCAACTCCTAATGGACGTCTGCATGATGCTGATGAAAGGAGGCCGGCAGCGGGACTTGAATGACTGGCGTGACCTCATCCTGAAAGCAGGGTTCAGTGACTATAAGGTGCTCAAGAACTTTGGAGCTCGTGGTGTCCTGGAGGTCTATCCGTAAGACTTATTGTCCTCGATCGGCGCATCTTTATATTGTGGTTTGGCGCGAAGAAATCTACATAATACATACAAAAATAAAGGAGGTGTGTCCTACTTTTCTGAATGATCGTTTCATGGAACATAGAGTACCTAGCTTTGACGAGCTTGGTTGCTCCACGATCTGTTTAAGTTCCATTTGGAGAAGTACCTAGGCACATCATCATGAGATGTTACATGTATCATATTATTAAAAGATACCATATGTACTATGTTGTAATTGGTCTTGTATTATCGGCCACGTACAAAGTGAGCCTCTCCATTAGCCCCTGTATGCATAGGACTGTATAGCAGGAGCAACTATTGTACGGTTACCAAATACATATATCAATAAAAATCCAGGAGAGTCTCTGAACTGTTGTTATGTATCCCTTCGGCCCAAACTACTGCACATTATTAGTTTTTCGATAAGTTAAACTTTTTAGGTTTACTTGATTTATACAAAATAGTATCAACATTTGTATTCTCTAATTAACATGTTTATTATAAACATATATATATCACTTGGGTCATTATTGGTGGCTTTAATCTTGATTTGATAGGTAGACAATTCACTTGGGCTAATTCTCTTCCTCCTCCAACTTATGAAAAGCTTGATGATAGGGTCTTAATGATGACTGAATGGAAGTTTAAATACCCTATGGCGACTATACACTTGGGCTTTAATCATTCAAAATGGACTGTCTCAGACCATACATCATTCAAAATGGACAAAAGCCCTCATCGGAACAACAAAACTATTCAAAATTGAAAAAGCTAGTTCTCTCATGAGAATTTCTCTCATTGAGGTATAGAATAAGGTATAGAATAAGCAAGTGAGGGGTAAGTTAGTTGGAATGTCAGAGGTATAAACTCGACAAAAAATGGAATGCTATTAAAGACCGTGTTATGTCAACAAACTGTGATGTGGTTTGCCTTCAACAGACTAAAAGGCAGTCTTTCGATCTTATGTTTATTAAAAACATTTGTCCTCCATCTTTTGAAGCTTTTGAACGGATGGTGCCTCAGGTGGCTTGTCGTGATCTGGAAATCAAGTCTTTTTCTAGGTACCAAAATTTTTTTGAGAATAACTTTTGTATGTCTGTGCATTTTTTTCTAGACATAATATTGATTCTTGGGTGCTTCTGAATATCTATGCTCCTTGCACACTTGCCGGTAAAAGAGACTTCCTAAGTTGGTTCAAGAACATTAACATGCTTGATTCAATTCTTTGGCCGGTGGTTGGAGATTTTAACTTGTACAGATCCCCCCAAGATGGAAATAATCTAGAGCAGATCATCATGAGATTTATCTTTTTAATAAAGCCATAAGTGCTCTAGGTCTGATTGAATTACCACTTGGAGGGAATTCACCTGGTCAAATAAACAGTCATCTCCTCTTTTAGAGAGGTTGGACTGGTTCTTCACTTGAGCCAATTGGTTTATTACCTATCCTAATAGCTTTGCCATCTCTTTGGTTATGGAAACATTTGACCGCACTCCATGTACTATATCAATTTCTACCTCTATTCCAAAGAGAAGTGTGTTCAAATTTGAAAACTATTGGCTTCAACATGACGACTTCTTACCTCTTGTTCAGCACTTTTGGGCCATTCTAACAAGTGCCTCCGGTAAAGCTAAAATCATCAATGCCAAATTCAAGAACTTAAGGATTGGAGCAAAAATCTATCTAGTCTCAAATTATCCATTGAAAATATGAAGTTAGTCCTAACTTTCTTCATTCATTTTGAAGAGTTCAGAGATCGGTCTCGCCCAGAATGGAAATCAAGAAAAATCCTAAAGGCACATTACTTGCTCTCCTATAGCAACAACACACATATTGGAAGGAAAGAGGTACTATTAAGTGGGTCACTCTAGAGGATGCTGGAACAAAATTTTTCCATTTCAATACCTCTATCAAGTTCAGAAGAAATTCTAAGTACAGTTCTTTTGGACAAAAACTGAACACCTTGTTTAGATTGAAATACTCCCTCCGTTCTAAAGTATAGTTCATTTTAGCTTTTTTTCAGATACATTTCTTTTGATATGCACCTAGTTATACACTATGTTTAGATGTATAGCAAATGAAATGCATCTAGAAAAGCCAAAACGACCTATAATTTGAAACAGAAGAAGTATAGCACATCCCTGTCTTGCTTGCGGCTGGTAGAGAGATTGTATGCACATTGTAGAATGTAGATCGCTCTTAGACAAAAAAAATGTTGTCGACGCAAATGCCAGGTGTTATGCTGACCAACAGACCAATACATACACAAAAAGTCTGGCTGCAACTGTAACGGGTGGAGAAAAATGGTGGGTGTTCTGTTTTTGCGATTAAGCATCTTGCTTGATCTGTGAAGAGAAAAGTTATTATAGGTATGTACTCCCTCCGTCCCAGTATAAAAGACGCTTTACGATTCACAGAAAATTTCAAAATAAATGGCGTTATAGCTCTGGTGGCTAGATTGAGCAGTAGGCTGAGTACAATACCTGTCAATCCATCAATTGCTGTCGTCCACTACATTGAATAAACAATAGGAAAAAAAGGCCGGCGACAGGAAACTGGGAGGCTTATCCTCTCACACGTGGTCATGAATGGCCTGGTCCACTCAAAAAAAAAAAAAAAAACGAATGGCTTGGTCCTCTCCGTCGTGCACCTAGCTCATCTCCCCGTCTCCAACTCCATCCCCACCGCCACCCAGCTCGACTGCGGGTCTCCGATGGAGGCGCATTCGAAGGAGTTCAACAGCCACGCGCGGGAAAGGAGCTCGGCAGACGGCAGAGGCCGCGCCCGCCCTCTTTTCCTCCGTGACCTCTCTCCTCGGTGACGGCTTGCCTTGGCGGACCGGCCGGCGAGCCAGCGACTGCGCCCGGTGCCCCTCCATCCCGTATCCTCTCCTCCTCCTCCTCCTCCCTCCTCCTCCTTGTCATCTCCTTCGCATCGGACATGGCTGGTGCTGCGCGGCGCCGTCGTCGTTTCCACGACTACCTAGCCAAGACCCGCCCGCTGTATCGGGGGGTTGGCGGCGATGCGGCCTCGGTCGCCCCACGAAGGTTGGGGTCGGCGGCGATGCGGCCTCCAATCTCGCCCGAAGGTGAGGGGCGAGGCGGCGATGTGGTGACGGACGTGAGGGCGGACGGCGATTCGCGGTCCCAACACGGGCACCTGCATCGGTACATGCAATGATTGCAAGCTGTAGGGGCATCGCAGGTCATTTGGCGTTGGCCTTGGTAACACCCCCGCCCACCCACCCCCGTTCCAAAACGTCCTTTATATTGAGACGGAGGGAGTACAACAAAGAATGGATAAGACTAACCGATACATTAATCAAAGGCATAACAGACATGTCACTTCATGTCCGCGATCTCTCAACAACTGTGTTACTGGCCGGCGTCTACACGCCATGGAGGAGGTGGTTCTTACTTCTCCTTGAGTAATTAGAGCCTGTATTGTTCTCTCAAAATAATCGAACCTACATTTGAAAAGGTACACAAAGCACGCATACCATTGCAAATGAACACAGGTTAGCAAAACAATACGTGTTGACCACGCCCGGTAGGGGGACTAGGGGCATTCCATCGGGCACATGATATGCAACTCCTCTGGAGTCATTCAAACCCAAGCACCATCAAACAATTGTTGTAAGCCAACTAAGAAGCAAAGTAAATGCCTTTTGGGGGGGCGAGAAGGGATGCACGCCCGGTGACGGAGGGGCCGATGCTGATCCGTTCACATTTTGTTGTGCGAGGGGCAGGAAACATTTTTTTTTTTTACTTAGGGTGGGCTTGTTGTGGGAGCAATAGAGAAGCGTAGGCGCACGCATGGGCCGCACATCTGCACGCTGCCACCGCTGAGCATCTGCGTGATGCAGACTACGGGTGAGAGGAAGAGGCGGCAAAGAACACGCTAAGGGCAATGTTACAGGTTTGCGTTGAGCACCACCGGGGGCGAACCTCCCCGAGGAGAGAGATCCGGGACGGAGAGGGCGTGGAGGAGAGAGATCCGGGGACGGTAGTGCGGTGTGGCCGTGGTGTTGCCGGTCCATGCGGCGCGGCGAGCACACGCTCAAGGGGGGCAGGGGATATGGGGCGGCGATGTGCTAGACGCGACGAGCCGATGGGAGGCGGTGATGGATGTCCGGTGGGCGCGGGGTGGACGTCCGTGGGGTGGGGCAGGTCTAGCGGTGGAGGCGTGTGGGCAGTTGGGTGAGAGCGACGAGGACGGGCGGGTATGGAAGCAGCGTGGAGAGAGGGAGAAAGAGGTGCTTTTTGTTTTGCTATAGGCTAGTTGAGCGGGTGACTTAGGGTTTAATATGTATGTTTTGGGCCAAAAGATTGTGGGATAGCAGGCCAAAAACATCGCGACTAACCGTTCGAAATACTTTTAGCAATAGACAATCCATCGTTAACAACTGCCAGTCCGATGGCGATCTTTGGCAATTGACCTTACAATGCTAAATATTAACTTTAGCAACTGATATCCATTGCTCATTAACGGTCGTGGTGTAGTGATATATATGTCTCAAACGATCAAATGTTTTCCTCCTGATCAAAATTATTTTTCTAAGTAACTAACTAATGTTAGTTCTCACTCGTACAACCAACGGATTGCTTCCACGTGATTAGTTCTCACTGTACAACCAACGGATTGCTTCCACGTGATTTAGTTTTTTTTTTTTTTATCTCTGAATGAAAATTGTTTTTTTATTTATAATGGCAGAGGTGAGTAATTTTCTATATATTAAAACAGATTTAATGGTCATCGGTGCCTACACACTTTGGATTTGATGGCGGATGCTTCGATTAACGTGAGAATTTTTAGCTTTTTTTCTTTTTTCTTAAGGCTTCGGTGAGAATCAGCGTGGAGGCTCCGTTGGAGCCTCCAATTAGTAATAGTAAGAGAAACTGAAACAGTTTAATTTTTCAGGCAGTGAGAACAATAATCTTTGTGAGATTAATCTCAAAAAAAAAAAAAAAAAAAAAAATCTTTGTGAGATGGAGTATATGAACAAAAAAGCTCACCGTTGCACTGTCCCTTACGTAGGTCTGGAACCCTGACATTACATACATGTCTAAGCGCCATCGCTGTCCTAGTGATCCACGATATACGATAGTTAAGTCACAGATTTTCAACTCAGTGACTTAATTAATAACGGTAGATAAGCTACGCACACTATATATTAACATTAACACCCTAACTCGCATAGCATCCAATTAAAACACAGACCATTCGATCGACCAATGGCAGCCGAGTCCCAATCATTTATAGTCCCTACCGATGCTGAACTCCTGCAAGCGCAGGCCGACCTATGGCGCCACAGCCTCTACTACCTCAAATCCATGGCACTCAAGTGTGCCGTCGAGCTTGGCATACCCACAGCCATCCACCGCCTAGGCGGCTCTGCTTCACTTCCTGACCTGATCACAAGCTTATTGCTCCCCCAGTCCAAGCTACCATTCCTTCACCGCCTCATGAGGCTGTTGTCCTTATCGGGCGTCTTTAGCGTGGCTGAAGAATCCGTTGAAGCCATGGCCGTCTACGGCCTCACCCCCCTGTCCTACCTCTTGGTGGAGGACATCGCTGCAGACGGGCACATCAACCACGCGCCTTTCTTGCTCACTGCGACCTCCACTCGATACATGGACCTGGCCATGGGGCTGGCTGACTGGTTCAAGAAAGACACCAAGGCAGCGCCTTTTGATCATGTGCATGGAGCGTCGCTGTTCGATGAAAGTATGGAGCTGTTGGATCCGGAGTACCACAAGATGTCAATGCAAGCTTTGGCAGTCCACGACAACTTTGCTGTTGACATTGCGTTGCGGGAGTTCAGCGGCATATTCCAGGGGATAAAGTCATTGACTGACTGCTGCTACCATGGTGATGGCACCACGGCGAAGGCCATTGCTATGGCCTTCCCGCACATGAAGGTCACCGTGCTGGACATTCCACAGGAGATTCAGAAAATTCCTTCTGACGGTGTCGTTAACTATGTTGGAGGTACATGTTCAAGTTCATCCCACCTGCACAAGTTGTGATGCTGAAGGTAATATGTATAAGTGGGACACAAACATTAAACTCTTTCTATTTTTCTCTGTGTGTTGAAATTATCAGGTTTTGATTGTTTAAAATTCTTTTCAAGCGTACAGCTGCATCTGTTGTTATCCATGATTTTATGATAAACAGACTTGCTTTGAAGCTTTTATCCTGACCTCACCTAATAGGCTAATACTAGTGAAAATTTCACATGGTAGATGGTGCTACACCACTGGAGTGATGAGGACTGTGTGAAGATACTTTCTAATTGCAGGAAGGCCATACCTTCACGAGAGGAAGGAGGCAAAGTTCTCATCGGAGATATAGTAATTGACCCTGCCTCAGGGCCAATGTATGAAGCACAACTTCTAATGGACGTTGCCATGATGCTGATGAAAGGAGGACGGCAACGGGATGAAAATGAGTGGCGTGACATCATCATGAAAGCTGGTTTCAGTGACTATAAGTTCGTAAGCAAATTTGGAGCTCGAGGTGTCTTGGAGGCCTATCCATAAGATCTCTTGACAAAAATCATCTTATATTATGGTGTGCTATCTACAAAAAAGAATAAAGCGGAGTACTGTAATATTCTAAATATGGTTGTTTCAAGGAACAAACAGCTTCCAGCTGATGTAACAGTTGTGATTTAAATCCATATAAAACTTTCATTTTGGATGAGTACGAATGTACTTGGCGATATTTATATGATACTAAGTATCACCTGGTCAAGCACGTACTCTACAGGTATGGTCAAAAGTCAATCTACCTAAAGTTTGACACTTCAACTAAATTTATAGAAAGTGATATCAACATGTGTTACTCATATAGTTATAATATCGAAATGTATTTCATAACAAATCTACTAGTTTTACTAATCTTATGTCATCATGAGCTTTGATGGGTTGACTTTAGTGCAAATTTTTAGAAATCAGAAGGGGTCATAGCCCCTACAACAAAGATTTATTCAAAATATTAACCATGTCTCGCTTAGTAGAAATCATAAGGGGCCTGAGCGGCTGTGGGTGTGCTTAGGATTGCCCTGACTCCTTCCAAAGGGTGTGCACGAGCGTACCGATGGGTAGGGATGAAAACAGATTGGATACGAACCGATATCATTGATATCATATTTGTTTTCATATTTCTGCTCAGATTTGGATTCAAACACAAATAGTTAGCGGATACATATACGAATACGGATGGTCTCGGTTACATATACGAATAATGAGTATCAAATACGACATGAATTGATTCGAAAATGTCGAATACAAATATCTTTGTGGATATTGAGTAAAAGCAACATATATGTTCATGACTAGAGCATAAATTATGTCGGAAACAGAGTCTTATACATGACTAGAGCATAAATTATGTATTCGAGCTTGATATGAGCTTCCATCCATGGTTTTCGATGCTCACATGGATCATCTAAAGTAGTGTTTGGTTTGGAGTCATGGTGGGGTGGGATGGTCCTGATTCTAGATTTTGGGACGGGATGGGGATGAGACTGACTCTGGATTTTGTGACGGGACGGATGGGACAACTCCAATTTTCCTTTGGTTGAGGAGGAATGGGACCGATCCATTTTTTGTTTGGTTGGGGGTCATCAAAAGTGGGATCACCTACTGACACATAGGGTTCATGGTTAGTATTTTTATTTATTTTCTTTTCTTCCGTCTTGCTTTATCTCCTATCTCCTTCCCAACTACATCCTCTCCGGACAACCTCCTCTGCGCCTGTCCTCGTGCCTTCTCTCGCCGACGCATGCATGGAGACCTCGCCCCGCTCGGCTACGCCTAGAGCTGGATCTCTTCTCCCAACGCCTTGACAGAGTCGCGCCGCCCCTAGTCTTCTTCCCTAGTGAGCCCGGCCGGGCACGACCCGCCCCATGCCTCCTCCGCATGCAAGGTCAGTCGCATGCCGCCCCATGCCTCCTACACCGGCAGGACACATAGGAGGTCGAGCGTCGTGGGGGCTTGTGCCGCGCCATGTCGAGCGATGTGGTCCCGCGACCCCGCTGGTGGTGGATGCCTCCTCACCACCGAGTTCTTAGGTGGGTTGCCCACTCGTCTCTTTTCTACAAAGGAAGAAGGAGTTCGGCCTCGGACGATAAGGAGAGCACTAGCGAAGAGCGAGGATGCCAGCATCTGTCAAAAAAATAGAAAGACGTAACGTCAACGAATCTAGAGGGAATATGCTACTTTCTCTGTTCCATATTGTAGGTCGTTTTGGCTTATCTAGATGCATTTATTTTACTATGCATGTAGACATGATGTATAACTAGGTGCATAGCAAAAATAATGTATCTAGAAAAGTTAAAAAGAACTATAATTTAGAACGGAGGGAGTACGTGGGATGTCCCCTGCCCCTTTCTTGACTCTTATCCAAACAGCCTCATCCTAGCTCCATCCCCACATATCCCACCAACCAAACACACCTAAGGTGATGGCCAATGAGGATCGAAATCAAAAGGCAAATTACCGAAGAGATTAAATCCATGATTCAAACTAAGAGAATGTCATGTGCCGAAAAGAGGGGGCCGAAAAGGGGTTGTCACAACCCTAAAAGGCCGCCCAAAGATCCCGGGAGGGGAGGCCACGCCGCGCGCGCCACCCTAGCCGCCGCCACCTACTATCATCGTGTCGCTTGCTTCCTCATTAAGTAATATTATTTAGGATAAAATAGGAATAGATTAGGAAATAAAGGAGATCTACTTCACATGCAAGTCTTCCCGTGACTATAAATACAAAGGAGATGTAATCGTTGAATCTTAAGAAGAAAAATAAAGGGGTAACTCCTAATAGCTTCAGCTCTCCAACCCTAGGCTCTCTCTCTCTCCCCTCCCCTCGCCGCCGCGCCCAACGCCAAACGCTCGCCGCTGGCTCTCGTCGCCACGCCGCCGCCATGCCGCCACCCTCACCCCACTGCCGTCGCGCCGCCGCCGCCGCCGCGCCGTTCCCGTCATCATCATCATCGCCTTCTACCTCGCCATTCATCGCCGCCCACGCCATCTACGCCGTCCCCCGCCGGTCACCGTCTCCACCGCCTCCAACACCGCCGCCTCCTGCCCTACCCTCATCACCGCCCTCAACCGGCCACTAGGTCGGGCCCCCCTCCTCCCTTGCCGTCGCCGACGCCTAAGAAGCTATCACCGACGTGTCACGGCCCGCCCAATCTAACCGGTTTGTGATAGAGAACGACTTCTTCCCGGCCCTACGAAAGACAAAGCTAACTAAAAGAGGTTGCCATGAAATTCTCCATGCTAGGGGTGGGGAATTCCTTTGAGGAGAAGGTAATTCCTAATAGTCCAAACTCCAAATGGCCAAATCCATTACTATCATTGCATTCATCATGAAGAGAGGGAAGCCAAGTTAGTTTCTCAAGAGCTCCAACCGTCGGTAGAATGTTGGAATAATCATGTGAAGTTCCAATGGGAAAATCATTTGGCTTAAGTTGCCTTAGGACCCGTTTTGATCCTTGAAATCGAATTCATTTTAATAATATAAGTTAGGAACATATTAATTAAACTAATACAATTGTATATGATATAAATTTGTATAATATATTTAACCATACAAGGCACGATAATATATAAAATTAATTTCTATCTTCTACCCTATGAATTTGAGATCGGCTTATATGCGAACTTTAGAAAGTTGTACAATGTCAAGTTCCAAGCAAAATATCATCAAGTAGATTCGAATTCCCCCCAAAATAAAAGGATTTTTTTCGAAAAGCGTGCATTGGCATGTGCTGCATTAAAATAAGTGGGATCCCATAGATACAAACAAGCAAAGAAGAAACGAGGGGACCCTCCACCTTACAACCCAAGTAACTGAACCCTCTAAAACCTAACTATGCCTCGTAAAACCACGCCACAATGAGCGTCAACATAGAAGACTGTCCAGCAGTAGCAAACAAAGTGACAAAGCATCCGCTAACGAACCATTAGTCGTCACTCTTGGCGGCTCAACAAACCGCCTAAGACGAGGTTGACCACACGATGGTAAGGAATCCGCCAACAACCCGACCATCAACCGTCACTCTTGGTGGGTCGTAGCTGCCCAAGAGGAGGCCGACCACACGGCGGCAAACCATCCGCTAACGAACCACGATGGCACAGTGGCAAAGCATCTGTCAACGAACCATAGCGGCAAAGCATCCGCCAACGAACCAGCGACAACCGAGCGGATAGGTCAAGAGTTGTAAGACGAACCAAAGCGAGTGGGATTGAGTGCAACGGGGGCAATGCAGAGGGACTCCAAGAGAGGCACACGAGCAAACTCAGGGCAAAGAGGATAGACTAAGTGGTGCTCAAGCGATGCCTTAAAGAAGGGCTTTGACATCCGCAGACGCCAACACATTTGGAAGAGCACACAAGATCCTTCGACCCAGACTGACCGTGACAATCAAAAACTTTGAAGACATGCCATTGCGCCATTGTTGTCGGCCCAAAAAACAGTCTAGGTTTTCACCTAGTTTTTGAAAGTCAAGAGGCACCGCCAGCCTATGGTTCCGCCAGACGGCCGAAACCATCGCACAAGCACAAGTCGGAAAGCACCGTGGCCGGCCGCCAACTCATGGCCACACAAGGGCGCAAGTGATAGCTTCCAGAAGCTTCGTCGGAGATGCAGACCCGACGATTGTAGAAGCCACCGACCGTAGATCCGGGCACGGGAACAAGCTCGCCATAGCCCTGCACACCCGAACAGTCCACAAGACCGGCGGGAGGCCGAGCCGCCACCGGGCCGACGCCGCCGCCCCCAGCCGCCACCGCCCTCGAACCCAAGAAGAGCGATGCGAACGCCCGCCTAAGACACCACGCACCAGATCCGGGAGTGGGTGAAAGGTCCTAAATGGCTAGAGGGGGGTGAATAGCCTAATAAAATTTTCTACAAAGCACTAGACAAACTTGTTAGAATAACAAATGGCGATAAAAGCGTTTGCTCTAGCTCTACTTGTCAAGCAAGCCTCCTATTGACAATTCTAGTTGCTATAGTCTCTAAATCACACTCAAGGGCTATGTCACTACTTTACCACTAGGTGAACAAGCTAATTACTCTAGAAACTAAGCAAGTCTACTCAAACTACACTAGCACAAGATATATGAAAGTAATGCGAGTGTGTAGAGATGATATACCACAATGTCGAGGCTAGTCAATCCAATCACCGGAAATGAATATCAATATAACCAATGAAGCCAATCACCAATGTATGACAAGAGACAAATGGAGACACAATGATTTATCCCGGGTTCACTTGAGCACCGGCCAAGCTACGCCTCCGTTGTGTCGACCTTCTCACGTGGGTTGATGTGGAGCTCACTCCAAGCCAAATGCCTTCAGCTTATCGCACCCAAAGCAAATGAGAGGTACTCACCGACACGAGCAATATATTATCTTGCAATTGGCCGCCCGACGAGGATGCACGGTCCTCTCACAAATCACCGGAGGTGGCCAAGAACAATCACCAACTCTTGCCAACGCCTCCACCAATCACCAAGCCGGGTTAGGAGTGGTGCTCTCCAAGAGCAACAAGAAACCACCGCTCACAACGATCCATAAGTGCCACTAGATGCAAAGATCAAAGCAAGTGCACTTGAATCACCTCAACTCACTAGAATTGATGCTCTCAAGCAAAGGAGTGAGGAGGAGGATGTGTGCTCAGCTCTAGAGGTGTTAGGATTGATTCAAAATGACCAAGAGACCTCCACAAGCCGGCCAAAGGGTATAAATACCCCCCCACCACGAAATGTGGCCGTTGGGGTGAAAACCACATTCAAATCAGCCCGACCGACGATCGACCGGACTCACTAGTGAGTCTAGTGAGTCCGGTCGGTGGGTCCGGTCACAACCGACAACCCCAACCGGATCGCCGACCGAGTTTGCCGGCGGTCGCGCTAGCGTCCGATCGGTGCTTCGGTCAACGGAAGCTTCCGGTCGATGCGTCCGTCTTTCCTCGGCCGAACCTCCGAAAACATGCTCTCTACGGGACGCACTCACCGGAGCGTCGGTCAAGCCTCGTGCTTCCGGGCCACCGGTTCCGGCCGGTGCGTTCGGTCGCCTAAGCTGCGAATTTTCGTCGTTTCGCCGTCGTTCCTTCGCCTTTGCTCCAAACCGACTTCCGTCACTTGATTCTTGTTGCCGACACGTCGAAGAACACCCCGACACCATGTGTTAGCATTTTTGAAACAATTTTCATCAAGTACGAAGTTAGCTCTCTAGGTTAGAATGCATGCAAATGATTTTGAACCTAGAGGCACATGTGGATCGATATGTACGATAGTTTTTCCCTCTTTATAGTACGGTTTATCGATCCTATAATCACGCACACCCTCTATGGTGTCTTGAGTGTAAAATCAAAATGGCCCTATGGATATACCTTTGCCTTGAGCCCATTTTGATCCTCGATCCACTCCAAGTCATGCACTTGATCATCAATTGAATCATCTCGATCCATCCACCATGACCACCATGCATCACACTTGGCTTGACCAATCTCCAACTAAATCAACACTTAGCATAGAGAGATTAGTCCTAAGGATGTCACTAATTAGCCAAAACCAATCTAGAGATCTTCAATGGGGTGTCGGATTCGGCCGAAGGGACCCGGATTTAAAGCTTGAGGTCACCGCCAACCGACCGCCATGGAGATCAAGGTTGAGTGGAGAAGTGGGGAGGGGAAGAGAGGGGAGGGAGGAAAGGGGAGGTGTTGTGGGTGGGCCTTTTGGCCGCCATAGCTGGCCGGGCGCCGCCGCTAGCCAAGGAAACGACGGCGGGGGCCGGGGTAACGTGAGCTCGAGTAGCGGGGGTGGTTGTAGTGGTGGAGGAGTCACCCCCCGAGTCACCGGAGCTCAAGAATACTACAACACCGTTTCAGTCCAAAAATTAAAGGATTCAAAGCGCCCTTATGGAAATGAACTATATGAGTTTCCTTTTATATATATATTTCATGTGGTTTTATCTCTATTTGTATTTAGTTAATTACAACATAAAATTATAATAATTAACAAATTAATCCAAAAAAATTCCCAAAAATAGACATGACACAATCTCTCGATGTCATTTGCATATAGAAAAAGTTTCATAGCCAAACCACAACTTGACCACCACATCCACATGAAATCACATTGATCCTTCTAAACAAACCCCGAAACTTCTAATAGATGTTAAAAACTTGTGAACATCGTACATGCCAACTTGTGTTAAATGTTCCCAATTTTTATCATAGCCTCGCATAAGATATCATGACATATTATCAAATTTCATAATTTTTGCACATCGGTTTATTTTTCTAGAATTTTTAAACCACTTTCGAACAGGATTAGCGCTCATGATTTCATATTAAGATGTTTCAGATTTCATTATTTTTTTTAAATGTAAGGCCTTACATTGTGTTGAGTATGAGGAATATAAATTTTCTACTAAATTTATTCAAAAAATTTCAAGCACTTGTAGTTCAAATCGGCCTCATTTCAAAAATTCCCATAAAAGAGAATAATTACCTAAATATATCAAATAAAGTCAATAATTCACCAAACTTTAACATGGAGTGCCATATGATGTGAAGAAGTGTAGAAAAAGTTTGGAGATGAAAAACCAAAAAAAAAACATTTCCATGAGGGTTTTCCCGTGAGCGGGATCACGGCTCAAGGGAAAGGGCGCTTAGCTCACGGAAAGGCTACTCACGGGAAAGCCTTTCCCATGAGCTACACGACGCTGCTCACGGAAAGGATGACGGAGGGGACGGAGGGGTGAACGGTGCACATGCGGTTCCCTTTCCCGTGAGTGGGGTCCTCACGGGAAAGGGGGACCTTTACCGGATCTACACGCACGGAAAGGATATTTCTGTCGTGGTTTTCCTTTCCCGTGACCTTCACGTAGAGATCACGGGAAAGAGGCGCCTTTCCGTGAGGGCCGACGGAAACGATTCCCCCACGGAAAAGAGACAGATTTCGGTAGTGCAGCACAAAATTCCAATCCATATCAATGGAAGATAATCTCAATTCGTATAAAAATTATATGTAATATGACATCGATGACTAGAATATTAATTTCTAAAATTTTCGTGTCTCTGGATAATCTTCAGAATTTATTTTATTTATTCAAAATAATCAAAGTGAGCACCTCTATGCACGAAATAAAAAGGAAGGATTTAAACTTCATTTCATATACTCTGGTGCACCAGTGCATAAATAGATTTGACCTGCTAGATTTGGTGCGAATAGGAATAATCAATATTGGCAGAGTTAATGTATTTATTTCACCCAACTAGATTTGACCTGCCATTCTAGTATTTCGTCATTATTATTATTCTTATAAATAAATACATACAATCGATCTAGAATTCCCTAGGATACAAACGATTGATGTGCTGTGGAACAAAAAAAAAAGAGTCATATAGCCATGGTCATAGTATCCAAAAGATAGATTAGAGTAGTTTTGTTTTTGCAATTCGTTTTATGCAATGCAGAATCAGCATTCGAAGATATTGCTCCAGAATCAATCGTGAAATCGATTAAGGTTGGTTGCTTTTTCTACTTCCTTCACCTGATTCCAATGCATAATATTACGATCGATTACCTTTGTGCAACGAATGATGCAAGACTACAATTTTAACCAGATTGGATATGGGATCGTTGACTGCGTCGATTTGTATTCACAACCATCTTTGAAGCATCCTTTGATGATGAATCACACTATCCAGGTATCTATCTGTAGTCCAACCTGTTCGTCTGTCTGTTGTGAGATTCAGATGAGTTCGGTTCTGAGCCCTGTCCTTCCCCTCGAACGCAGATGCAACCAAGCTCTTTTTCCAAATGATGTGCTCGGTGATGTCCGGTCAAAATCTTCATATTCAGGAGAAGTGACAAGTGATATAGAGTGTCCAACTGGATCTGTTCCAATCCTAAGAAGCCACAAAAGTTTTAGGAATACAATGTCATCAGGAGCACTGATGGGGTCCGGTCCCGATTATGATCCTAATAGTACTATCCGAGTAAGTCTTAACGATTTCTTGTGCTGCCAGTAATGCTCCGTACCTAAATTATTAGTCGATTTCTAACATATATGGTTTCAGTTGTTTGTGATAATAATGTATATGTTTGGTTTGATTTGTAATACACAAAGCTCTTGTATTGTATAGCTTGCCATGGTCTCTACAGGACCTCATTCAGATCCAATCCATGGTACCGAAGCAGAATTCTCAGTCTACGAACCAAGTGTTGGTGAGGGACAATCACCAAGGTTTAGTTCAGCGTTCCTTGCAGTACAGAACGGAGACCCGCCAACCTACAGTATGATAATGGTGGGATGGGATGTAAGTTCTTATTGCCTTATCATATCAATATTAGTATTCATCACTAGAGTTACACTGTCCATTGTGAGAGGTGAGGATTTTTTTTCTTATCTCAGGTGAATCCACAGTTTTACGGCGATGATCGTGCCCATTTTGAGATTGTGTGGGTAAGTGAAACTGATAGTAGTACATAATGGTTTTACTTGGGCAGAATCATGGCCGGCTTCAAACTATATATAAATATACTTTGGTAAAACAGGTTGACAAGGGCACTGCCTGCGCAAATCTTGACTGTCCTGGCTTTGTGCAACAAAGCAAGCAGGTATTTCCTGGATTGAAAATAACCCCTGTTTCAACTGTAGGTGGGCAGCAAAGCTACCTTCATGTGAATGTTTTCAAGGTAACTAATTGTAATTAATGACATGAGAAATCTCATGGTACACATTTCTATATCTTTTTCTTTGAATCCATGCTCTCTATACATAGGCATAAAATAAAATAGAAAGAAATAAAAGGAAAACCCGTCGATAAACCCTGCAGGACCCAAAAACTGGGAATTGGTGGTTGATATATGGCGGCGGCCACCATCCAATAGGCTACTGGCCAAAGGAACTCTTCATTTACATGGCTGATGCCGCGGACGCCATCAGTTGGTTTGGCATGGTGGCGGCGGCGCGTGGCGAGCCGACGCCACCTATGGGCAGTGGCCAGTCACCTGACCAAGGAGAAGGCAAAGCTGCCTACTTCGAAAACATTAGAGTTGTCGATGCGAGCAACAACTTTGTGGTTCCTAGCCTGGGTGGCTGCCAGACGCATGTAACGGAACCAAGCTGCTACGCGTTAGGCCATTTTACAAATTCTGATGATGGGTCGGGTCTTCGTTTCCTCTACGGTGGAGGAGGTTGCCATCCAGAGTGAATTTGTATTCCTTATTCAACCTTGTATTAATAATAACTCAAGTCTTCTGGTGACTTATGCATTAGATAGGCCATTGTTCAAGGCCTACACAATTATCAAACTTTAGCAATGCGTTGGCGCCACACCATGGGCGCCCCCTCCCTCAACATGCACTACATCTATTTAAACTTGTTTGCTGTTGAAAAAAAAAAAAAGACAAACGGCTGCGCATACATGAACTAGAAAGCGTCACTGCGAGTATTTCAAAAGAACTTAAATGAAATTAAGTGGAGATGATGTTTTTTTAGAAAAAGAAGTGGAGATGATGTGGATAACTTGTATTAAGAGGTTGGAAGTTAGTAAAATGATATGGTTATCAGTGGAAGAAGATATTCATAGTTAGCAAGGGATGATGTGGGTGTCTTGTTGAAATATAGTTGTAGTAGGATAGCTCTATAAGTGATAGATTAGAGTCCATAGTTATTAGAACCAAACAAGCCATTCGATCCATCGCTGCAAGAGGGCCTCAAATGTCAATCCAGCTATGTCTCGCATCCAAATTATCATGGAAGTCTTTAGAAAAACAATAGCATGGAGATAAATAACCTTTTTTTTTTTTTTTTTTTTTTTGCATGTGTGCCAGCCAAACATCATATTGTCAAGTGGCATGATCCTGACCACTGTCTTAGTGACCTTTATATTTGATCAAGAAGAAGGTAAAATACACAAATAACATTCTATACATCGAACAAAGTTTCTTTACACTAGACCTTCATAATTTTGAACTAGAGAACGGTAAACTGACAGAGATTGCAAATGTCCAAGCTCCATATTTTCAATGAAATTACAACACAGTGGCATACACAGTTCAGGAAACATGATTCATGTAACCAAATCATGATGCTGTACCCAGAAGCTTCTGGATGTCATTCTGCAGAAGAAACCACGAGAACGAAAAATCATTGACTCGTTCAATGGGCCGAATATGTGCAACTGTGCAGTTAGGTGGAGAAACAAACCTCTATCTTCAAAGGAGAAGTCGCCGGAGCATATCGCTCAACAACCTTGCCATCTTTGTCAACAAGAAACTTAGTGAAGTTCCATTTAATACCATCGCCAAGAAAGCCACCTTTCTGTGATTTCAAGTACTTGTACAATGGTGCAGCGTCCTTACCATTCACATCAATCTGAGAAATCAAGTGAACAAACTTTTAAATCTGCACCTATATCTGATTAACTTGTACCTTCCATGAACCAGGGGATATCAAATACTGACTCTGATTCCAAATAAGCTTATTTGAACTCACCCATATGTAACTAATCAGCCATCTTATAAGGTGCTTATCATATATCACATAATGTATTAGTAGGTAAATTAAATATTGTCAAAACTGGAAAAAAGAAAAAAAAAAGATTCTTCAAAATTGTTGATGAATTCCTTATTTGCAGAAGCTTGATAGTGCCAGATGAAGTTATATTTAGAGGCATAAGCTATATGGCTTACTCCGTACTAAAGTTTAACCTTTACTGCTCAATATTGAACTAACATTATTTGCTAAAGTATTGAGCTAAGTAAAGCGAGAAAAGTATTACTGGAATTCTTATCAAAACTACTGTTTCTGCTTCTGTTTCTGTCTCCATTCCGAAAAATTACTACTCCCACCAATTGTAACTATAATAAGTCGTTCAGGATTCATGACATTTGCCAGTCAAACATTTTTAACTGTGACCATAAATACATAAACCATTAGGTAGACTAATAATAATGCAAAGACTAAAGAAAAATATTTGCCATGAAGCAAGTTTCACACTGTATGATCCTATTCATTTCAATTATCATAGTTTCAGAAAACTAGCTGGTTCAAAACCCACCATGCAATGTGAATCAGGTGGGTCTGCAGGAGAGGGCAGCAGCCAATGCAGCATGGTGGTTGCCTTCCCTGCCTGGACGCACGCCCCAACGCCCCAGGGTACCCCAGGGCTTTTATCCATCCCCATCAAGGTGAGATTGTCATTGATTAGGCATGCAATAAGGGGCTGAGGCAGGCCACCAGCCAGTAAAAACACACACACACACACAGCCAGGTAAGGATCTCCAACCCAGACGCCAAATATCGGATGCCCAGGAGCTCCACACGCCAGGCATCCTTGTCTGGCAAAAATCCAAACATGCCCTAAGATTCGGTTTACGAGATTAGGAATAAAGGATTAAAGGGGAACGAAAGGATGAATCAAGCAAGAAAAAAGAGGTTATCCTCATCACTATCCTCTGCCCCTGCTACAGTTCACACTGGGGATCTTCCTGCTCCAGTCGAACACCATAATACCATATATGCTGGTCATGCCACTGCAGCTCCTCTCTCAAACCCCACTCTCACCGCTATTTCCCCCTCCCACTTTCTTGTAGTCATGCACAACAGGTTTCTGAAACTAAAACCCTAGTAACAAGGGTTAAGGAATAAATTTCCTACTCTGTTCACATCTCTGCCTGGTCCAATCAACTTGATTATAACAAACTTCCAATTTATAATAAATGTCAGTCACCCCAAAGAACCCTGAAGAATGACAACTAATATGACATGCAAACACTATCATTATGTGGGTTGTTTTTATTTCACGTATTCAGATGTATGATAGAAAACTCTGAATTCATAATATGTTAGTTACTGCAAAAGAAAAACTCACAGATCGAATTGCTTACCTTGTCAAAAATAGGAAACTCTGCTTTGAACCTGCTACAAACTGTCTCCTGGATATCTTCATTGCTGCCAGGCTCTTGACCAGCAAATTGATTACATGGGAATGCAAGTATCTCCAGGCCTGCATGCAAGAGTGGAAGGAAGCCAATGAAAATGAGATAAACATTTTGATAAAGGAAAGATATAGTTTCATATTATTTCAGGTATGATTCTGCACAAGAACCCATAGTGAATGAACAAACCTTTCTCTTTGTACTTCTCATACAAGACATTTAGCTCTTTGTAATTGGAACTTGTTAGTCCACTACAAAATAAGTAAAACCAATGAACCACAGGTTTCACATATGTTCCAACTGTGAAATACAATAAAAACATTGCTCTAGCATCTATTTCCGAGGCATCTTCATTCAGTCTTACAACATGAATTGAACAAGGGAAAACATGTACAACAAAGCTCAAGTTTTCTACAATGGAATGACCTGTTTACAACATGAGTAGTCTGCAGTATAGTAAGTAATATGTATATAGGCATAGCAAGCAACAAGCAAAAACATACATCCGTCTAAGAACAGAATATAAAATGCAAGATTGTACAGCAACTCAAATTCATAGTAAAAGTTGAGTTCAAGACAGATGCCAGATCACTCTATCATATCAAGTTAAGGAAAACAGATACAGCATGATGGATAACTCTATCATTTCAACTGCCCTAAAGATTAACAAGTAGATTATACGATTTTCGCTCAAATGAATAAATTGAAACCTGGAGTAAGGGACAGCCATTTTCATCAGATGATCAATGATATATATTTTTTAAAATGTTCAATTGATATTAGGCTAGATTGGAATTTTAAACAATAAAGTTAGTTTCAACAGTTACCATTTTGAAGCAACATTGACGATAAGAAGAACCTTTCCAGCATACTCGCTTAGTTTTATGTCATCACCCCTAATATCCTTTACAAGAACAAAATAAGAGTTCAGAAACAAATCTGCAAAGACAGAGACCATAATATGTAAATTGAGGTCACAGGTAACAATGCACAGCTATGAAATTTGAAGAAATATTTTGCCTATGTTTACTGTGTTGGGTGCCAGCAAAAGATGCAGAACTTCCTGATAGGACGCAAAGTAAGAGAAAAAGGTAGATAACTTTATTGTGATAAGGACAAACGACACTTTTTTCACTTTTGATGACAGGTCCGCCCAACAGTATATCTTTGCCGCGAGAGAAACAGAGTTCCACGCAATTGAATTAAGACAACGGTTCCCCCAGGTCAAAATTTTGTTTTTTCTACCTCGTCACGTTTACATCGAACCCAAGTGCAGATTTCAGTACTAAACTCGAGTTCACAAGAAAATAAGGTATCTTGAACAGCAAAGCCACCACCATCTTGTCACCAATTACTCCAATCTAAATCAGGATTTCACTTCGGCAGCGAAAACAGCCCGAATCTTTCAAGTAGAAACGAGCAGAGGAAGTAGCAGAGAGGGGAAAGCAGAATTGACGCCTAGCAGATCTGCAGGCACCAACCACATACCTTAACGGTGATGTCGTAGATGGAGGTAGGCAGGTCGTCGGCCATTTGCGGGACTGCCGGGGTGAGGGAGCGGAAGACGAGAGCAATGGCGACGACGAGGACGGCGACGGACAGGAGGAGACGGGGGCCCCTTAGCCCTCTTGTAGCCTCAATCATCGGGGGCGGACCGGCGGTCGGCGGAGGCGGGTGCAGCAAGAAATGGGACACCACACTCCAGCCGGCAGCAGCCGATCGGTTTGACTAACTATGGTCAAAATCGGCGTCTTCATGATTTTTTTATTAATCCTTTTTCAAAACTATTTCTAATAAGGAAAAAGTCCAAATTACTACCCTGTATTTTCACTCAAGTCCAGATAACCCCCTAAGGTATTGTTTAGTTTATTTTACTCCGGTGGTTTTTATAAACCGGTGCACTTACACCCTTTTGGCACTAATATAATCCAGTTTTGGTGACATGGCGGTTGTTTTACAATTAATCATACCACGTAAGCAGACTGACATGGCCAGAAAGACGCACACATATTTGCATTCATGTAGGGGGACGGTTGCATGCATATCATTGAATAAAATCATATACGCCTTCGATATATGGCCGAACAATGACTTCATGAGACACTACCCAACGTCTTTGGTAAATAGGTACGTGTAGTCATCACTACGTAACCCTATGTGCTATCGGAAGACCGCACGGGAAATAAACGACGCACCTTGGAGCCGCCGGTCGCCTCGATGTGCCGATCACCGATGGTCGCCTGGGCGTGCCACGGGCGCGGCATGAAGTATCGTCGATCGAGGCCGCGGATAGATGCACCGGTCGCGAGATGGATGTTCCCCCACGGTCCTCGTGCCGCGATCGCCACCGGTCTTCGGATAGAACTTCAGCGTGTGCGCAAGGGAGTCGTGGGAGTCACGTACATGTCGCGGTAGTCACGTACGAGTCGTAAGGGAGTCACGCTAGGGAAAATATTTTTCTGCGCATGTCAGCAACTTATGTGGCATGAGCATGACTAATTGCAAAACCACCTTCAGGTCACCAAACCCGGATTGGATTAGTGTCAAAAGGTGTTAAGTGCACCGGTTTGCAAAATGACCGGTGTAAAATAAACTAAACAATACCCAGGGGGTTATCTAGACTTGAGTGAAAACACAGGGTAGTAATTTGGACTTTTTCCTTCTAATAATAACACTGTTGAGATTTTTGAAATCTAATCCTTTTAACCATGTCAATCCTATAATGCAGTAACGATGTCATCAATCCTATAGTGCAGCAAATCACTTTGACGTGCAGGGCCGACAGGACTGCCACTTGCCAGTGTGGCTAAGTCAGGACTGGCGCATGCATCGCACCATCGACTGGTGTATTAGTGGTTGCGCCAACTCCCCCTCCCGCCTCGTTCTTCATCCACCAGCTCTTGGTCTAGAGCGCGTATCGCTGCCGCCACCCAAGACCTCACTGCCTAGCCCCTCCGTCGGGAACTTGGGGAGGTCACCCTAAGCTCTCCTCCTCTGGCCTCCCTCCCTTCTTTCTTCCTTTATGCCTCCAGCTCGAACTAGCGGTGGCGCCCTCAACCTCCTCCACTGACATGTTGAGGAGTGCTCTCGAGCCCCAACCATGGATGAAAGCTAGTTGTATTATGCTGAGGTAGAGGAGACAAAAGAGAAGTGAGTTGTATTACTAGCCTTGCTCTAAGCGATTTCCTTAAGCACAAGACACGAAGTCAGATTTTTATTTTCTTTATTAAAAAACTTTAAAATAATTGATATGATTCCCTTCTCACCATGCATGAAGCTAGTTTCCTTTAAAAAAAGGATGTGATGTTGTTGGGTGTTTGCTTCTATTATATGTATAAGTTATAATTAAAAAAAAATAGAATAACATAAAATTTGTCCTTATTTATCAGTTGGGGATTAGGAACTCGAACATCAACAAAAGAAATAGGATGACTTCCGAAACATAAGGGCACCTCCAGTGTGCCACCGAACCGATCCTCAACACCGAGCTGCTCTAAGTAACAATGAGAACGGGTGAACTCTAAAAATCTCGAATAGGATCCTAGCTTGAATAGGGTCCTTCGTCAATTGCAGTTGAAGAATTGGGATGGGGCGGGTTTAAAATTTCACCAAAATTTCATGAATTTTTCAGTAATTTCAGTAGTGGCCGAAAGAAAATCCAAAATTTTGTAATACACTAACTAATACATGTCCCGCGTCTTGGTTCCGTAATTTTATTTCATGTGCTAGTATGTAAAAAAATCAGCGAAATTTCGGCCCAATCTCACAAAATGTGGTAATTTCTGTGGTAGCCTAAATTTTTGCAGTACCGAAATTGAAAACCCTGCCTCAAGGTAGTGTCAAGAACAAGGCGTTGTCTGAAGGTAATCCGGCAACGGCAACGGCAACGGCAATGGCAATTGAAATCTGAGTGCCGGTTGAGTCGAGATTGGGCTTCGCGTAATGGCCCGTTATTTTCGCGTAATGACCCGTTATTTTCATTATTGTTGCGTCGTTGGCCCGCCCGCCAAGTGTGGTCGGTCGACACCAAGGCTCCTTCCCGATGAAGGCATGGAACAATTCTGCTGATTCTGAACTCGTAACCGCCTCCTAGCTCCGTCCCGTGCTCCTCTTGCTGTTCGACCCCGAATCCGTGCTTATTCTTTCTCAAATTCCGTCCGATTCCCAGTTATCCGTCACAATCTCATCTCGGATTGTGACAGGTAGTTGTGAGAGCGACCGTGTTGTGTTGCTGGCCAAAAATCCCACGCGACTGTACCAGGCCGGATCGATCGCCGCGTAAGCCTGGCCACTACGACTCGGACACGACCGATCCCACTTTTATACCCTAGTGGTCAACGGATCCAATCTCCCGCGCGCGTCCAGGAGACAGCTGGAGTTCCAAGGTTGGAGACTCTGCTGCTAGATCTCGGCGGCGTCAGTCTCCGATCTTCGTCGGCGGCCGACTCGAATCTCGACTCCAATTGTCGCCGGGGAGCGCCGTCCGGAACCGCCGTACGTTCCCGGCCTGCTGTCCGTGAGTGAATCCGTGATGCCGACGTCGAAGATGCCTTCGTTCGTCTACGGCTTCAAGTGCATCGTCATCGGCGACACAGGTCCCTTCCTTCTGATGATCTATTTGATCAGAGTATATATATATCATACGGAAACGATTGATCACGTACTGTTCGTGCTGACTGACTGACTGAATATTTCGTCGCTTTATTAGCTGTGGGGAAGTCATGCCTGCTGCTGCAGTTCACGGACAACAGGTTCCGTCCGGTCCACGACCTTACCATTGGCGTCGAGTACGGCGCCCGCGTCGTCGCCGTAGATGGCAAGCCCACCAAGATCCAAATTTGGGATACGGTTCGTGCATCACTGCTAGCTGCTTCTGTTACGTATCCCCAAATAAATATATATAGTGGAGTAGTTGTCGTCTGACAGAGTTATTATATGCTTGTAATTTCCTGCACATCCATCATGATCACAGTATTGCCTTGTAACTTTGCATATGCAGGCTGGCCAAGAAGCATTCAGATCTATAACTAGATCGTACTACAGAGGAGCTGCTGCTGCCGTCTTGGTTTACGACATCACCAGGTAAAACTACGATTATCATGTGGTATTGAATTTGCCTGATACTTTGATCCTTATTTATCTTAAACATTAATCTGCAGGAGGGAGACTTTTAATCATGTGGCGAGCTGGCTAGAGGAAGCCAAGCAGCTTGCCAGTGCACACCTGACAATAGTGCTCGTGGGGAACAAATCTAGGCGTACAGTCAGCTACGAGGAGGGACAACAGTTTGCCAACGAGCATCATCTGCTCTTTATGGAGGCGTCTGCAAAAACCGCGCAAAATGTTGAGGAGGTGATGTTCTATATGGATCCCCTGTATATATAGTAGTGCCTTTCGGGTGCAATTGCACTGCAATTTAAATTTGGCAAGGTTATAAAATAATAACTTATGTGGTGCAGGCATTCACTACTGCTGCTAGAGGAGTGATCAAGAAAATTGAAGACGGTGTTTCTGATAAGGTAAGCTTTATGTGCCTCATTCTCGCCCTTGGCGTTATGATTCGTCGTTGGTTAATATTTTATTTTACTTCTATTGTACTTTCTACATTTTAATTATAGTTCGTTTGACTTTTTTGGACCATAAGTTTGACTACTCATCTTATTCAAAAAAAATTGCAAAAAAATTACAAAAAAATTGCAAAAAAAAACAGTCAAATTTAAGTCATTCTTAAATATCATTTGTTAATAAAGCGAGCCATAACAAAAGAAGTGATATTTTGCATAAAATTTTGAATAAGACGAGTGGTCAAAGTTCGGGTTGAAAAAGTCAAACGAACTACGATTTAGAACGAATTTAATATTATATATTTATCTATTTTCTGTATTCCCTGCAGTCTCTTGACATTGTCTTCCCGCCTTTACCTGATGACGACTCAGCTGGTGGTGGTCGCTGCTGCAGCTAACTATGCCGTTGGTACCCATGACGAAACAAATCGAAGTCCTTCCAAATATTCATGGTGCATTGTGAAATATTCATAGCTACAAAATTCGTACTGCACGGGCTAGTTCGATGATCACTGTGTTTTTGATGTTTAGTTATTATTTGAACATCCAACTGAATGTTAGTAAAATAGTAATCCATGGGTTTTAGATCTGTTACCGGGCAGATAGACGACTATTTTAAGTCATCTCATGTTGATAGGAGGAAAAAATGTTAGTACATATATATCATTTGTGGGCTTAATGCAATTTCTTGAGGCAAATGGGTGATGCATTCTTTTCCCTCTTTTGTGTTTTATTTTAGGTCAAAATTCCATATGGTCAAAAGCGAAATTGTTTCTTGCACATGTTTAGGTTCGAATATGAATTTTAATCTGCAATGAGGCATGATTACATTTCTCACTGAATTGCTCCTATTGCATTTAAAACTGATACCATCTTGGTGCTACCCAAAAGATATTAATAACACATCTTATGTTCTTAACACACATGCAACATGCTAAGAAAAGCTATTACACACATGCTAGTCTGTTGATTTGAGTCATGGCTAGGTCTATGCCTTAACATCAAATCTCCGGTGTGATAAGCCCAAGTCTTAGTGTACATAAATCACGCACTACTATGCTAGAGTACTCGCTGCAACATAAGTACATCCTTAGGAAGCTCCGAGCAACTCATAACAGAGAACATTACGGCCAGGTTCTTAAAGGTTCATTGCTAATATATTGCTACAACGGAGCACATGGTTCACGGGACCAATCTGCCTCGAGCACTTGCTACAGCTGGAGCAACCTGCGTACTATTGCAACTAAGCTGCTCCCATGCTTCAGCACATAGAGATGGCATAATGCATCCCCAGCGACGTTCCATGCAAATCCACACTTGCTAGCATCACCATGTGCACGTGCAGAACCATAAGCGATCTGGTATATCGCGCAGGCCTCAGCAAACACTGTCTGGTGATCTCTTGGGGTTTCTTCAAATTTATGAGCGCTGTACAGAATCTGCAAGTTTACAAGTCATTATTACATGATGTAGTTAGTACCAGCTTAACAGGATGCCTGGATGGGACTGGGCGTTAGAAGGATCAGATAATTACCTGCTTATACTTTGCGTGAACCTGCTGAAGCTTCAGGTTCTTTCCTTCTTTGGAGTCAAGCAAGAAAAGTGACGGCCTGGTCTCCCTCAGGTACTCTTGATAGTGGTTTCTCCACATCCCCATGCACATTGCTGATACTTCCACATCAGTGAAGCACTGGAGGAATGATATCTCTGAGAAGCCAAGCAAATGAACAAGATATGTATTAATTCTCGTCTATGACATTAGTTAATAGACGTGACCAATATCACCAATTAACCTATAAACTTCAAGAAAAATGCTCCTTTCATTAAGTAATAACCCTCAAGCAACCTGGTATTGGCATCCAATTGTTGCAATGGAATATCAATGCAAAATAGCAGCAACACTAAACTTCAAGAAAATATGGTATGGAGTGAGCAAAAGAGATGGGCAAAAAGGTGCTAGTGCTTTGCAAATTCGAGATGCCCAGCACAGTTGAAGATAGAGTTTGACTATTAAGTATTTACTGTGCACCTATTAAAAGCTTAGAGCATAGCTGCAAATTATTGTAGCAAAAGAATTGGTGCCTAAATGAATTCAACAAAAGCCTGCATGAAACTTCAAAAATAATGCAGTAGCTCCCATAAATAACATGTAGAAATCTCACTACTTCTCTGGTGACAGTGAAGCTTGTCTACGAGAACATATTCAAACTGGAAATCAGGAAAGGCTATAACCACTCCAAAGGTTATATTCAGCATAAGGACAAAGCAAGCTCACCTATTGGAAGTCTGTCCTCCATTTGTTTAAGTGCTTCATCGTAGATAGCACCCAATACAGATTTCGAGTGGTATGAATGGCATCCAGTTTGTTCCATGAAGTGTGGATAATGTATGACCATCAACTCTCTTGGAACTTGGACCTAGTCACCATGACAAAGAAGAGAACGAAAGGCTTAAGTCCAGTTCAAGTAGGATGCACAACTACTTGCACTAAACCTTTGTCTTGCTAAAGATAGAAACTGCTGTTAGAAAAGGAAGGAAACAAATGAAACAACAAGCAAGCATAACAACCTACACAGTAACTGAAATCAATAATATGCTAATAAACTTTCATTATCACCAATGATATTCAAAGTATGAGTCGCTATTTTGTTGTCTCAAACACACAAGAGCTCTCAGAAGCTGAAGCACGAAGTTAAACCATGATCACCATAGAGGCATGACCATTGGTGCTATGCCTTCTGCCATGACTCCATGCCGTGTGCATCTCTAGAGGACGCCTCTCACCAAGCCACCTCATCGCCCTCCACTACCATCAGTTCTAATTCTTTTTTGACTCTTCATCTGCCCGATTAGGGTTGAGTCACCCATTTTGTTGAAGACAACCCACAGGTTTGGGGCTAGATTCAGATTTCATTGGCCTTGCCAGCCATAGCAGGATTTTGGAGATACATACAGAGTAGCAGTATTGGTCCTTAAGAAAGGATTACAGCATATTCTAAGTAGATGCTAAAGTAAATGTGCAAAAAACAGATGCATTGCTACTGTACAGGAAGAGGCAATGCCATATGGATCATGCTATACATGTCGTGAGTCCTATGAAACTAGCTAAGTGTTTATAAAATATTATCAAATGTAAGAGCTACTACCTCTGTCCCGCTTTAGTTGACGCTTTAGCAGGATGCCAGGTGCATTGAATGAATGAGCTGCTATGACATGTACCTGGACACTGTGTCTGACTAAATGCATGTACGATCGTTGTGAACCTGGACGAATGCATGGGCTGCTAGAACGTCATCTATAAAGGGACAGAGGAGTACGTAGTATTTTCTATAGCTGTGTATAAGTAACATCAAATATTGTCAAATTTGACCATGTTTCAGTTATTAGGACAAGGCCCTTCTTGGCAGTCTTGGAGATGGAGATGGAGGTACCACTTTTGATTTTAGTCTAAAAACAGCAGATCCAACCTAGATCTTGGAGCTGAAGCTGTGCTGAACACGCCCAAAGAATAGATAAATTGTGAGTGCCAACAAGCCAAGCACAAGCCATTCTACAAACCTAAAAGCCCCTAGCAAATCTAAAAAAAAGGATTTTAAACATCTCCACACCATGTCTGTACTAGTAATACTGTAAGCAATCTTCTTGTCAATTATCATACGAGGTTTCAAATGGATAGTAAGCCAATCATCATGTTTACAACAACAACATAGCCTTTAGTCCCAAGCTAGTTGGGGTAGGATAGAGATAAAACCCATATGAAACAAGTATAGAAGAACGCAAAACAAAAAGGTAAAGATAGGGTAGATAGAAAAAGAAACAAAGGTCACGGTTCAGGCACGCTAATAGCTAGCCTCCATGCGCTCCTATCCATAGCTAAATCCTTGGAGATATTCCACTCCTTAAGATCTCTCTTAACCGACTCGTCCCAAGTTTGTCTAGCTCGACCTCTACCTCTCTTTACATTATCCACCTGCTTTAAAACCCCACTACGCACCGACCGCCATGGTTGGGTTACCTCGGAGAGTCGGCGCGCCGCGGGAGCGTTGTCGACGGGAGCTCCTCGGCGTCACGCCCCGGCTGACTCAAGGCGGACGGTGTTTCAACCGTCATCCACCGCTCACATTGCCGCGACATGCCGTTCTCGCCCGAGGTGCTTCGCTTGCTTTGGCCTGGGACATCGCTCAGGTGTTTGTCCATCTCGTCGTCCCCGCCCTCCGCTGGCCATACCAACTTGTCTGGCGTCCTAAAGCCCCGGCGTCGTCGCGTCAACCGGGCATGCAGCCTCCGGTGGTCTTGGGTGGCGGGACGGGACGTCACGGCCCTCTTCGCGTGGGCGGCGGCGCAAAGTGCGAATCGTCGAAGCGACGTCGTCGCCACCGGAAGCGCGCGTTCATCGGGTGTGGCTTCGCGGCCGATGATTCCATCGAAGATGAAGACGAAGTCGGCCCGTCCCGACCCGGTGCCTATCGCCGCCGAGCTCGCGCCCGGCCGGGCGCTATTGTCGCACCCGGCGATTCCACGCCGCGATTCTCGATCGGGTCGGCGCGGTTGGCCCGCAATGAGGACAATCTGCAATGTGCTCTGGTCATCACCGTCTTTGGGAGGTCCTAGAGACGGCGTGATGGACCTCATACGTGCCACGATCGCTCTTAGATTTGAGATCGATGAAGCTCTGCTTACCCTGTACCCCTGGGGTTCGTCCAGTTTCATCTTGATCTTGCCTAATGAAAATCTTGCTGGCACTGTCTTCAATGGAGGTCACCCCATCATCACCGCCTCCGTCCGGCTTCATGTCATGCGTTGGACGAGGGTTCTCAAGGCTGTAGCTGCTAGCCTTCCGGTACCTGTTGAAGTGGAGCTCACGGGCATCCCTGCCCATGCCTGGGAGTTTGAGACGGCCGAGGTCCTTTTGGATGAGCTGGCCGGATCGTTGGTGTGCATCCAAGCAATGCAAAGGCGACGCGATGTGTTCGAGGGTGAAGGCTTGGTGCCCGATCCCGCTACCTTCCCCGAGATGTCATTTGGAGATTGTGGAGCCCCTATGGGCGTAACGATGATGTCCGACGCTAGCCTATCCCATTGGTGTTATCGTTCGTCGCTCGGCGAGCCTAAAGCATTCCACGATCCTCCTTCGCCCCCCCCGCGATGTTGAAGATCGCGTCGGGCCGGCGGGGGCGGCAGAGCTGCTCTTCTCCACCATCTTCTCCGGCCGACGACGGTGGGGCGGCGGCCGTCATCCTCGCCGGTGGCGCAGGATTTCGGTCCATGCTTTCGGGGTGGTCGGGTCCATCTTTGCGCAGAGGCCAACGACGGTCTAACCTCTACAACGGTGCTCCACATTGATGACGGGTCTCGTGGGGCGGCCGGTCGTGCTTCGAGTCTTCTCGGGGAGGACCGTTTCGAGCCAAGGCAACGGTCCATGCGGGCGATGGCGCGTTTGCGGGAGATGATTGGTCTCTTGGGGGGCGCAAAGGCTTCAGCGCACCGCCGAGGATGACCGCTTCGAACCAAGGTGACAGGGTGCATGCCGTTAATGCGGCACCACCGTTATGGTGAGCAGGGGCGTGGATTCGGCAATGGGAGGTGGAGAAGATACGGATGTCGGGGATTCCGATTTCGCGGGGCCTCAGGAGCTCTCCGGTGGGCCGGCTGGGAGCCCTGCTGCCGCTGTGGGCGAGGGAGTTGGGCCACTGGGGGCCGTGTGTTTACATCAGTTGGAGATTGCTCAAGACTTCAGGATGTTGAGTGCAAATGAGTTGTGGCTGCGCAATAAACTTAAGAAGCATACGCCTGTCCTTGCCTCCTTGCTGAGAACTGTTGCCAGGGTCAGGTCAAGAATCAATTGGTTGCAAGATGGAGATGCTAACACAAGGTTGTTCCATATGCATGCTAGGCACGAGAAAAAGGAAGAATTTTATAGCCCTCTCGAGGGAGGGTGATCAGCTCCTAACATCTCATGAAGAAAAGGCTGCAGCAGTTTTTGATTTCTATTCTAATCTTATTGGGGCTGACAGCGACAGAGGTAGGACCATCAATTTGGACTACCTGAACATTCCAAATCATAACCTGGAGGCCCTTGAGTCTCCTTTCTATGAAGAGGAGGTATGGCAGATCATCAAGGACCTGCCTTCAGACAAAGCTCCCGGACCGGACGGGTTCACAGGAAGGTTCTATAAGGCGTGCTGGCCGATCATAAAGGGAGATATCATGGCAGCCTTGCTATCCATTTGGGGGAGAAATTGCAGGAATTTATGGAGGCTGAATTCTGCATATATCACCTTACTCCCTAAGAAAACAGATGCGGAAATGGTAAAGGATTTTAGGCCTATAAGTCTAGTCCACAGCTTTGCCAAGTTGGTGACAAAAATCTTGGCCAATAGATTGGCTGGTCGTCTCAGTGATATGGTTTCGCCCAATCAAAGTGCCTTCATTAAAAAGCGGTTCATACAAGACAATTTCATGATGGTGCAACAAACAGTGAAGTATCTTCACAGTCAAAAGCAGCCTCGGATCCTTCTTAAGTTGGACATCACAAAAGCATTCGATTCGGTCTCTTGGCCTTTTCTTTTGGAGGTTCTTAGGAAATTTGGCTTCGGTCCGAGGTGCAGAGACTTGGTGTGTGCTCTCTTGGCTTCTTCCTCCACTCAGGTCCTCTTGAATGGCGCACCTGGGGATTTTATTCAGCATAGGAGAGGGCTTCGTCAGGGGGATCCTCTTTCCCCGATGCTCTTTATTCTTGTGATGGACGTGCTGAATTGGATGGTCTCTAGGGCATCTGAAGCTGGGCTGCTGCAGCCCCTCTCTTCACGACCCATTCAGCATCGCATCTCCCTGTACGCGGATTATGTGGCTATATTTCTCCAGCCTATTGCAACAGATATTAATCTAACGCTGCAGTTGCTACAGCTGTTTGGGGAAGCTTCAGGATTAAAAACTAACGTGCAAAAGAGTAATGTGATGCCAATACAGTGTGCTGAAGAGGACCTGGCCATCATACAGAATTTGCTCCCTTGTGAGGTGCTAAACTTTCCGTGCAAGTATCTTGGGCTGCCACTGTCTATTAAGAAATTGACTAAGGAGCAATTTCAGCCTATTATTGACCGAATTGCAGATCAGCTGCCGGGCTGGAAGGCGGATCTTATGACTCGGGCTGGGAGAGCGGTGCTGGTACAGGCTGTACTTACTGCAATGCTCGTATATGTGGCCATGGCGACAGAGCTGCCTACATGGGCTATTAAAGCCATAGATAAGATCAGAAGAGGGTTTCTGTGGCGTGGTAGGAAAGAAGCAAACGGCGGTCATTGTTTAATTGCATGGCCAAAAAGTGTGCAGGCCGTGAGCTCGGAGGACTGGGTCTCTCAGATTTGAAACGACTTAGTTGTGCTTTAAGAGCACGATGGCTTTGGCTTAAGAAAACGGAACCGAATTAAGCCTTGGGCAAACCTGCCCATCAAGGTCAGTAGAGAGGTGGAATGCCTCATGCACATGGCAGTCATTACAGAAGTGGGAGATGGTACAAACACTTTGTTCTGGAAAGATAAGTGGTTGGAGGGCCATAGCATTCGGGATCTGGCACCTCGGGTGTATGCCTTAGTCTCTAATAGAGGGATTGGTAGCGGACGGTGCGTGAGGCACTCACTAATGGAAAATGGCTAGAGGATATCCAGGGATTCATTTCGGCGGATGGTTTGGTAGAATTCCTTAAGATTTGGGATCTGCTCAGTTTGGTTGAGTTGCAGGATGGGACACCTGATAAACACATTTGGAGAATCTCTAGCTCAGGAGTCTATTCTGCCAAATCAGCCTATGAGATCCTTTTTCAGGGGGCTGTGTACTTCAAACCTGCTCTGAGAATCTGGAAGTCCCATGCTCCTCCCAAATGCCGCTTCTTTATGTGGCTGGTCGCTCATAATAAGTGTTGGACTGCTGACAGACTTGCTCGGCGTGGTCTTCCCCATCCGGCCAAGTGCGTTTTGTGTGATCAAGAGGAGGAAGATATCCAGCATTTGATGGTTGGGTGCGTGTTCGCGCGCCAAGTTTGGTTTTGTCTCCTTCGGCGGGTTGGGCTGTCCCAACTAGCACCACAGCCTCAGGACATTTTTGATGATTGGTGGGAGAGGGTGGAGGCTGCTGTTTCAGATGACTTAAAGAAGGGGGTCAACTCCCTTATCATTCTTGGAGCCTGGAGCATTTGGCGGCACCGAAATGACTGTGTGTTCAATGGGGCCAGCCCTAGTGTTGCTGCTGTTCTTGCTCTGGCTAATGTAGAGGGCCAGTGGTGGCGCATGGCTGGTGCAAGGGGTCTAACCTTCTCTCAGGGTGAGGGCTAAGGTTGTTTATGTAGGTCGTTTTTTCAGATTTATGTAACAGGTGATCAGTAACATTGTGTTGAAGAGGTGTGTGGGGTGTGTTTGGGTCCATGTATGACCTTTTTCCTCCTATTAATGCAATGATACGCAGCTCTCCCTGCGTGTTCGAAAAAAAAAAAAAAAAATTACTGGAGTGTGTGTCGGTGGTATAGCACAAATGCAAACATATAATAACATTTTAAAACTAGAAATTTATAATAAATATTACAAAATAACCTTGTTCAAAGTTTTCCAATCATCAAGGGCTTCATCGTAAGCATCTAATAAACTTAGCATCTTGTCCTTCAGATATTTCTTCTCAGTTATACTAACTTCACAAGATAACAATCGGTCCATATATGCCAGCCAACAGTTAGCTACTGTATCTGGTGATGAACTGCAAGGAAAACTCAATAGACATTAGATTATACACCTTAGTATCTATGCTTTAATTAACAATGGGGTCAGAGTGTCACAGGATATTTGGAAGACAAAATTACCAATGAAAATAAAAAAATTTTATGTGGTATTATCAAAAAAGGTGTTGTTCTATCGAAGGATAACTTGGCTAGGAGAAATTGGAATGGAGATAAACAATGCTCTCTCTGTCATCTTCGTAAAACTATTCAACACCTATTTTTTGATTGTTTCTATGCCAAATTTTTGTGGCGCTCTGTACATTTACTTTTTGGTTTATCACCCCCTTTAAATATAAGAGATTTGTTCATTGTTTGGTCTAAAAGGGGAACAAAAAGTACAATACATTGTTATTAACAGCAGCATCTGCACTTATATGGGCAATTTGGTTAACAAGGAATGAAGTAGTTTTTGACAAATGCAAACCAAAATCTCTTTTTGCGGTACTATTCGAGGAACCCATTGGGCTGCGACGGTGGGCAAGCTTGCGGGCCGGAATGAAGATCTTCAAGATCAATTAATATCCGCAAAGACGTCACCTAGAAGTGTCGGCTTTAGAGTTCTTGGCTCACGTGGTTGGCTATCACAGAGACATGTTGGATATGTTTAGTCAAAAACTTTTATTTCCTTGTTTCTTATGCCTTGGGGGCGGCTGGAAGTTGTTTCTAGCAAAACTGTTTTTTGTTTTAAACTCGTAATAATTGGTGCGATTCTATCTACGGATAGATGAAGCCGGATTCATATCCTTTATCTAAAAAAAATGAAATAGTCACCAAAATTAAAAACAGTGGTACCTCAAAAGTACTTATAAGACAAAAATTGTTACCCAATATAATGACCGCTTAAATATGTCATCCTAAAGCACAAAATGAACATTTAAACATGAATTTCTAACCCAGAAATACTTCTCAATATAAGTGAAGATTTGGATCGAAAAAAATAGTTTTAAAATGCTTTCAACAATTTATCATGCAATCTCAGTAGCTCCCATTAGTAAGTGTGGCAGAAATAATAAAAAAAGCCATGAAAAGAGTACCATACATCATGATATCCAAATGAGTGATTTATCATGCAATCTTATAATAAGAAATGGCTATCCATGTTAGTGAGTTGCTATTGTATCTAAAAAACATATGTCTAGCCTATGAAGTGTCTATATTAAGCCAAACTGTGATCCTTAGTACTACAAAAAAAAGGGGGCTCAATACCTAATTTACAAAAACCAATCACACCTAATTCCAACAATTTATATAGTATACTTAGTACTACAAAAAAGGGTGCTCAATACCTAATTTACAAAAACCAATCACACCTAATTCGAACAATTTATAGTACTTAGTACTACAAAAAAAGGGTGCTCAATACCTAATTTACAAAAACCAATCACACCTAATTCCAACAATTTATATAGTACACACTATAATAAAATAACGCAACACAGTTGCTATGGAAGATTTCAGCTAAATTGCATTCACTGCCGGTCATATCCATTGAGTTGTATTCATGAGAAAAAAAACTAGATAAGCATAAATATAAATACAGAAAACAATGCACTATAAATTCTTACAAAGGATTACACAGTATAGAGGAACATCTACTAATTAGAAAAAGGAAGTACAGATTCAAAATCATCCACAATAACAGCACGAGAAAATGGTTTAACTCCATTCTAATCTACTGTATCATGAGCTCTTGCATTAAAGTCAGAGCTGCTCAAACACATGAATTGTGTATTGTGTTTCCTTTTCAAATATAAAATATTATGAAATGCTGATATTCCATAGAAATGCAGGATCACAGATTTTCAGTACTGATAACACCAACCAACCTCTGAGTTTCTTGATACCCACAACATATTGCCATCAAAACTGCTTGCCACAGCTTGTGATCCAGAAACAGGAAAAAATATAGCATACTTGGAATTTCCAACAATATCCTCCAAACCCCGGATATATGTAGCCGTTAATACATGAATATCACCAAGATGTAGCCCAGGATACATGTAGACAAGAACGTCTCCAGAAAGTTGGCCATCACCACTGTGCAACAGGAGATATAGGAAGTTACAATGGCCACCAATAGGAACAGCAAGAAAAAAAATACTCAGTTGCCTAAAATTTTGTAAAAATTGTTAATTTCATGCTACCCTTACAGATCACAGTAAATTTCTGTTTTAGATGAAGCAAGCTTTGTTTCAAGACGAAATATTGTGGCCTCCACATTCCGCAAAATGTTGACGCACCCAGACATTACAAGGTTAAAAACGGGATAGAACACTGAAACAAGGTGTGCATCAGGCAACACGAAGTCACAAACCCAGGCCTACGCCTCAAAACCACAAGAATAGTGGTTGCAGCTTGCTATGCACCAACACTTGTTGGCTTGTGCAACTGAAAGAGAGGATCTCCAAGACTCCTATCACATGGAGAGTGACCAATAAGGTGCACTCAGTTGACAGCCACCATCAAAGAAGATGACCACAAAGCATGGCCAATGACTAAACCAGTGCCTCCTGTCACAACGTGTTTGATGCCATCAAAAACCTGATCCAAAAGGATATATAATGGTTTTCACCTGGATAACCAGCTGAGTGATACAGAGATGAAGGCAGCACCAAGGAGGGCAATCACACCCTTAGGTTCAACTGTCACAAGGAACCCAGTAATTTATTCCAGTTTTTCTAAACAAACACAGAAGGAACTAGAAGACTATATTAATTAGTAAGAATTAGGCACCCAAATTCACCTCGATGAGGATTTGAACTTGAGTTGTCAGGGTGTACATCCACACCGTCATGCAACCTGGTAATTTGTTCCTTTTTTTAGAATGACATGAAACTTTTTGCCAAAAATGTAGTCACATTAGAAAGAGTTAAAGAAAGGTAAAACGAGAACAATGCAGCAACATTGTTATACTTCATGCAAATAGGTCTGAGAACCCTACAGAAGTTTCTGATTATGCAGGCATGCATGACTAGTTTCTGTGTTTCTGGAGTTTAACTGTAAAAGATGGTGAGCAGTAGACCACTAACAAATTTAGCTGCTCAGAGGAGACAAAAGCATCAAGATTCAACAGGCATTGTTGAATACTTACAGTATGACACAAACTTCGTTAGGTTTTAATGACCCTGTGGGGTCGGTTGTACCCATCAAAAAGAAGGAGTCATCAATTGGGATCTTTCCATGTCTGAGTCCTCTCATTTCCTCTTTAACCATGATTTCAAGTCTGGACTGCAAATATGGCTCCTCTATTGAAATCCCAGAAAGAATCATTTGTGCCGATATTGAATTGTCCATTTCAGCAAAATTTAATGAAGCTGTATAGCCAACCAGACAAGATGATATAGGGTTACAACATGAATCAAAGCACTAATCAGAATAATACAACAATTGGTCTTCGATTAGTCCGTGCTTACATAATCTAGTGAAATTTATAGGCCAACAACAAAAAATGACCAAGAGATAGCACATGAACAAAAGGTTGCCACAAGGATAACATCATTTATAGTCAGATCACCTGAAGTATAAAAAATTATAAATAACATTTTACACCAATTCTTTAGAAGGAACCAATGCCTACCCGTCAATATCCTTGTTAGGTTCATGTACTAGTATTGCCACCATTTTCCACAAAATTTAGCCAAACTAACCTAAGGTTAGGTTAGGCATGATCATCTATGGTTTAGATTGTGGGTTATGCTGGTCTCTCAGCCCGGCCCATAGGTGAATGGTTTCAGTGGATTGGTTTCGTTACAACGGTTTCCGTTGAGCTTGCCTTGATGGGTTGATTACACGGTTTTGACGGTTTAAACTTCTACATGCTTCCCTGCTTGGCTGCGAATTGCAATGGCTTGTTTTAATTGCCTTGGATCTATGTTGGGCTCTTCCATTGGAAAATGAAGAGCGACATGGTGTTTAATGGCATCCCGCCCAGGTTGGATCGGGTGCTTCTGCTTGCATAGGAGGAAGACCTCTGGATGCTGGCAGATGCTAAAGGTCTCAGAGATCTAGTTGTTACTGCTCGTAGGGGTTAGCGCTTTTTTTGGTTATTATGAGTCGTCCTTCATTCAGAGCAGTCGCAATTGTAACAGTGTGATCAAATATGTGTGTGTGGGTGTGTGTTTTGTTTCTGTACTGGCTTTTTAAGCCTTTTGACTCTCCTCTCTTAATGCAATGATACACAGCTCTCCTGTGTATTCCAGAAAAAAAAAATACTGAGCATGCCTACAGGGGGACCAGGAAGACTCCTTTTCCTCCGGACACTCGTCCCTTGTTGAAGATGCCAGCCACAGTGCGCCATGCACTCATCGCTACAGCACCTCACATCGAACACTCATTGCTGTCACCACGCCGCTGTCTAGCCCGTTGCACTTGTCCTCACCATGTCAACATGGTGACCTAGCAGCTGTCGCCAATGTACAGCCCAGCAGATCATGCATGGGTCACACACCAGGGCGTTAGGATGGGTTAAAGTGGTTTTATGGTTTCTAACCTGCAATAGACCAAACTGTAGACAAAATAGATGATTTCAGCCTTGAAACCGGCTAAACCGCTAAAACTAACTCGACTGGTCTGGTCTGGATTGGTGATGCGCTGAACGGTTTTAGCTCAGCCCAAAAGGCTCACACTAGGTGATCAGAAATTTCACCAAACACTGGCAAGCCACACACCACACTTATCTAAGTCATTGACATGGAGGACCCAGCCTCCAAGTAGCTGAAATGGAATGTTGCCACAATTGTAGGTTCTGGCTGCAAACCAAACAGGTGGCTAAACTGGTCAAACTTGCCAAACCTTAGCCATGGTGTGGCAAGTAATGGCTCAAAACCAATACCCTACTCCAATGGCTATCCCAAACTGTACCGTATATAAAGTAACTGCTTGAAAGTATCTTGATAAACAATCTAGGTAGTCCCTACTAGGCTACTAGGGTTCAACTTAATGCTGCCAAAAAATACAATTGCTAAAAGTTGGAAGCATGCATGTAGAAAAGCAGACCTTTAAGTGCATCATTAATAACATGACAAATATTATGGATTCCATCAGATGCATTTTGTAGCAATTTCATAAAATACTCTGCTGGAACACCTCCATAATAAAGTAGTGCAATTAGGAACCACGATGTCAATGCCCTCTTCGGTCGATTGCTGAGAGAAAAAAAAGTTACTACCAAATCTTTAAAATGGAATGAGGATACAACAACAGTAAAACAAAAGGACCAAATCTTTGTCAAACGGATGTAATATCGTTGAGAAAAAGAGAAAACGACTATGAGAAACCCTGGTTACAAAAATAAGTAGCCAATAGCCAAAAGATGTGCGCTTAACTAAGGATTAATGACTGATATGTGACTACAAAAACCATGTGGAAACACTGAATATGATAGAAAACCCTAATGATTTGTTGTTGATTGCATTGACCCTCAGGGGCTATATATAGGTACTCCCTCCGGTTTGCTATTAGCAGTCGTTTAGGACAGCGACACGGTCTATAAAAATCTTTATGAAAATGCGATATATGTATACTTTTATCAAAGTATTTCCTAAGACAAATCTACTCATATAATTTTCACATTTACAAACTCAACAACTTAAAAGTTATTGATGATTTATATTCCCAATGTTTGACCCAAACCTTGTCCAAAACAACTTCTAATACCAAACCAGAGGGAGTACATGAGGAAGACTTGGGGTACAAGACAAGTTATACTAGGTTGAAACATATTCTAAGCCATGTTTTCAAGCCGCCTGGGCGAACCATGGGACCGTCAGGGCGATTAATCATCGTGATTAATCGCCCTGGGACGGACGATTAATCGACAAGTCGACACTACCAGACCTGGACGCCATGGGACCGTCGGGGACGATTAATCGCGATTAATCGGATGTCTTGAAAACAGGGATTCTAAGGACTCTACAACTCAGTTATACATATGCTTCTAACAGTGGAGAGCATGGTGGAGGATAAGGCAGTAGTAATGGAAGAGGAAAGAAGACCTTGTGAAATAAACTAGAGACTTATGGTATGTTTGGTTTGTGGAGTCATCCCATGGTTCATGAGATGCTACATCATGAGTTCATCCCATGAATTTTGGTGGAATCAACCCATTCCTAATGCATATACTAATTATTAGCTTGTGAGGAATGAGGTGGTGATGAATCACTCATTCCATTCTAAAAACCAAATAAAAAAGTGAGTGATTCATATATATATATCCAAGTACAACTTGGAGTTCAAGTAACATGATATACATGTGTTCGGCTATACATATCTCTAATAGTTACCCAGTCACTGCAACATATGTCCAGTTCTAGATATTTGTGGCTTTCTATCTTCCATAAAAAATGTGCATATGCTTGGGATGTATACCTAATCCAATAAAGTTAACAAGTATACCTTGTCGAAATCACTTCCAAGGAGTTGAAGGATGCCACATCTATTAAATTTGGATCAGCTTTAACTTTTAGCATTGATGGCGGATCTGAATTGTTCTCGGCGGAAGCTGCCGTAGAAATGTAGATTAGTAACTAGAAAAAAAAAAAAAAATCTAATTGACTTTAAGAAGAAAAAAAAAAATATTTAAAATGGCAGTAACCAAAATCATGTAAACAAATAAAGATACTGGAGAGCATTATCTTCCCTTATGGCACTACAGAAACTCTCATTCACCTGCCAGCAGACTACTTTTGCAATTCATCCCAAAAAGCTACCACTTTCACTATTGTAAATTAAATAATACTTAGTACAATTAGAATAAAAGTCCAAAATTAGAAGTGGCTAAAATCATTGCCAACACATGTTTCTATATTTTGCAGACCCCATTTATGAATTAAAAAGAAAATGGCATTTACTTTATATACCTAAACCTTTTTTCTATTTAAAAGCACAAAGACACTAGTGAAATCTAGTCTCCTTTAGTTGCTACTTCCTCCATTCTAAATTGTAGGATGTTTTGACTTTTCTAGATACATAGCTTTTTGCTATACACTTAGACATACACTATGTCAAGAAAAGCAATGTATAAAGAAAAGCCAAAACATCTTACAATTTGGAACAGAGGAGCCACTAAATTTCAACAACATTTTTATATAAAAAACAACATAAGCACAAAAAAAAAAAGAGAGAAGGAAACATATAAACTACTCTAAACGTCACTAGTAGCTTAGTAAAATAAACCAAGATAAAACCATAATCATAAAAACATGCAGTTAAAACAAACAACATTGTAGCCACATACCCGTCTATCAACCAGAAATGTTCCTTTACAACACAGCCATTGGAAAACATATGTGACTGCATCAGAAGGGGCTACATCAAAAGAAAGAATTGAAGGTCGAGTAGCCAATATTCGCACACAAGATCATGCCACAAAGCTCTTAATTAAAGATTGCACTAGTCTCGGGACAGCGACAATGTGAGTTGGGCGCCCCATTGAATTGACAAGCCTTATCGAGAAGATGCGCCCGACCCACCACCTCCGACCCCCCTCCCTCCCAGGCGACGGCGGCGGCACCGCCGCCACCACCACGCCCGACCATCCTACCCGTCCCCCTCAATCCAAGCACGAGATCCATCACCCTCGCCGCCGATCTATCGATCCATGGTGATTTCTCGGTGCCTCTACCCGCCTCACCGAGATCCCGGCCATTGTTGCGCGAATCGGCCCCAGCGGCCGGCCACCTCGCCCCGCCGTCGGCCCCGCCAGCGCCGGCGGGCTCTCCCCATCCACGCGGCCCAACGCGGCGGCGCCGGGCGGATGAGCGCCCGGGCGTCAAGGGCGGTCCGCCGCTGGGGTGTGAGCCCCGGATCGGACGGGCCGCGCCGTTGGGCGGTTCCGTCAGCGCCGTGCCACGGACACGTCGGCCGCCTCCCGGGGCCCGTGCGGCCCGTGCCAACGCCATGCCGCCTCCGTCGCCGCGGGCACCACGTTCTGCCGTTAGGCCGCCGATCAGCCGCACGTGGGTCCGTGCGAATCCCCGCTACGGGCGATGATGGCTTGGTGGAGGATCTCTCCGATGGCGAAACGAAGGGGAGGTCGCGGGCCCTTGTCGTCTTCCTCTCGCCGCGCGCAGCTACACCTTTCTTCGGCCGGGCGCTGCGGTACCGGTAGGAACAAGTCTCGGAGTTGGGAGGATGACCTCGGCGGCTGACGGGGGAGGTCGCTCCTCCGACCTCGTACGGGCCGCAGCCCGCAAGGCTCTCGAGGGGCTAGGGCAGCGGGATACTAAACATGGCAATGTCGCGACCACCGGGTCATCGGCCCGATGCGCAAGCGGAGTATTTGTCGGCGCAAAGGTAGCCGTGCTGCCCGTCGCTCCCAGGGGCTGTGCGGATTCTGTGCGACATCGCTTTAGTCGCGAGCGGCGACAAGACTCGGGTACACACGCCTTGGGCCTCGGCGAGGCCGTCCATGGCGGCGACACGCCCGGCTTTCGTCGATCTTTGATGGCTTCCGGGTGGTTCGGCGGCCGTCGTCGCTGTCATCTGTAAGTGCGGCGCTAACGCCACGCCACATCACGCCGGAGCTCAGGACTGCTTCCAGCGCCTTAGGCGACCACGTTCTTGCGCGGTGTCGCTCCCCAACTGCGCCACCTCCGTTGTCGAGGTGTCGGTCATCGAGCAAGGCGTGCGAGGGGAGGGCCGTACGCCGTCGCGCTCCCGGGGCTGGCGCCCGGTCTCGCAGCCCAAGCCGTGTCGGGAGACTCTCTCCCGGCTCCCTCGGCTTCCACGTCGCGGGTGGGACGCCCCTCGGCGACACGCCTTTTGTGGGGGCACCGGCCCCAGCCGCCCGCCGCCGTCGTCGCCCGGCGCGCAGCGCAAGCTTCGAGGGGCTCGGCCTCGTCACCGACGATCTTTGTCGTTGACCGCGCTTTCGCCCGCGGCGGTGGGGGGGGTTACATAGGATGACCCAATGCTCGTTGAGCTCGCGGCCTCCATCGTTGTGCGCGCCCAACTACCTCCCCCGATGGGCGAGGCCGTGGCGGCCCTATGAGCATGGTGGCCACAACGTCGTGGGTGCCCCTCGCCCGAGGCACCGCTCTAGGGCCCGGTGGTCGTCGGCGGTGGGCCGACTTGGTTGAGGCCGAGTTAGTCCCCCACACCAGCGCGTCGTGTTGGGACGCCGCACGGGCACTCCCCAGCCTCGCCGCTAAGGGTTCGAGAGCCGATGAGCTCCGCCCGCAAGCCGAGGTCGGGGATGACCTCGGTGACGCGGGTGGCAATCGGTTGGTGGCGATGAAGATGGGTGTGCACACTCTGCCGAGTCCGGCACGCGCCGACGGCCGACGAAGTTCATAGCCGCTTTCAAGAGGCTGGAGCCATCCATACTCTCCACGCCGATCTTGAGGAAAACGCGCCAGCGCCAAGACCTCGATGCTAATGCGAAACGCGGTGCACGGCTCGCCGCAAAAAGTGCGTCCCGGGCTCCATAAGCGAGGACCAAGCACGAAGAGTTTTGCTTAAAGATGGGGATCGAGGTCGAGGCCGAGCGTGAGGATGCGGTCTCCTTTCTTCGAAGCGCAGCCGCCCTCACGGGCCCCGACGCCGAGGTCAACATGGAGGCCATCTTGGTCTTCCTTCAAGGCGAGGGAAGAAGCGAGGGCGCATCGGTGCGGCGAGGCGGCGTGTGGTCTAGTCGTGATATGGTTATCTTGTAATCAGCTTACGGTTCCTTCCGGTAGTTAGGTTTCTTGACTTACATTTGTGTTGTTGTGTTTTTGTTTTGTTTTGTGGCGGATGTCATTTCGACATCCCGGCTTAGTTTGTACTTGGATTTGGTTTTCCTCCTCTTAATGAAAAACGGGTGAATGGCCCGATCGCGAAAAAAAAAAAACAAGCCTTATCAATGTGTCATTTTCATCAAAGTCCATATTATCCTAAGAAAATCAACATATAGTAAATCACGAAGTCCACTTAAGAGGAATTACATATTTTAGCTATGTCCGCTACTAAACTGTACTTTTAAAAAGGGGAAAGCTTAAGTGCAGTTGTGTGTGAGTTGTAATCTGATGCTCCTTGATTGAATTGCTGCAGTATCAAGTAGTAGGATTGGTCAGCTCTTGCTGTCCATCCATGGTGCTGTAGCAGCATGGCAATAGGCCATGAAAGTGGCTTGCATCAGCCATGTAGAGTAGGTAGATTGGCTGAGCAAAGCATGTACTCTAGGAGTAGGTAGTTGGTGTACTCACCATGTTGTAGTGTACCTAAGGCACCTGCTCATCTTCTATCCTGAGACAGGGGTGAGGTGAGGAGAGGTGAGCTAGTTGCTCACCTTGGTGCTTGGTGCATGTCACACCCCAACAAGATAGGGCCTGGCGGGCCTTAGGGGCCGACCCACACAGCCCCAAAGGGGGTGTGCGCACGCGCCGAAGGAAGGGGTGGCAGCCCTGCTGCCTACCGCCACTGTTATCTTTATCAAGTCATACTAGGCAATAAGTATTTAGGAAATAAAGAGATGTTTTATTAGGAAAAGAGACTGAGTTTATTTAGGAAAGAGGTATTCCAATCTATAAGGAAACCCCTAAGATTTTGCTTGGGTTACAAGTCCACTAGGGACTATAAATATAGGGGAGATGTAATCTTTTGGACTAAGCAACAAAGAGATTATCTCTCCCTCTCTCCTCTCAGCGCCGCCTCCTCCCTCCCTTCCCTCCCTCCTCACGCCGCCACCACCAGCCCTAAACGCCGCCCGAGGTCCCTAGTCCAGCAAGACTCTAACAGTGCAGGTGCCAATAGTGTGCAACCAAATAAGGTAATGTATTTGGGTACACAACAAAATACGAATCATTTAGCAAGATTTATGAGCACATAACCATACATAACATTCAAACTATACAACTACCTTCCATATTGTATAAACTAGCTTTGGGCCTCTGAAGATGACACAAAATGTTTTTGGCAAATAATTAAACATCCTACTTACTAGAAACATGAGGCAACACTGACCTTGTTAAATCCTAAAATTTACCATGAGATAACAACGCATTTGTTTACATTTAATAAGAACATAATAAAAAAAAACACTACTATGACCAACTGAAACTATTGTGGCCATAATTTAGATGGCCTTTTTTTTTATCAGAATTTAGATGGCCTTGAACACAAGTAGAGCGGCCATTCCGGTGAACGTGGCCAGACTAAAAGGTCTTAGATATTGGTAACAAGGAAATTCTATGAACCTTGGTATATTTCTTGTTTGATGAGAAGATATGCAAGCATTAATAGTATTAGTACTCCCTGCATTCTAAATTGTAAGTCATTTTGGCATTTTCTACATATATATTTTTTGTTAGAAAATGCAGGAGAGCTGCACTGCATTGTATTAGAGAATAAAATAATCCCCATACCAACTCATCTCATATGGGGACCAAATATGAGAGGTGGTTTTATCAGCAAAACAAAGAAGAAACACTTGGGACATAGTAATGGTAAATATGTAAATGCCCCTCTTTGCTCCAACTAGGCACCAGAGACTGTTCATCTTTGAACTCCGTCAAAATGCATTCCTATGCTTCCAGATAAACCCTCCAAGACACGTGCATTCTTATGCTTCCAGATAATCCAAGTACCCAGAATTATTAGAGAATTCTATCCCCCTTCCTGTGTTCTTTCTCCACCCTTTTCATTGTCTTGCGCCACCACTTGGCAAAGTTACACTCATTCTGCCTAGGAACAAATCCATCTACACACACACACACACAAGTATTTGCAAACTGACTTCCTAAAATAACCTAAATGGAGGAAGCATTAATTTCAGATGCTACCTCCATCAAGAATAAGATGAATTCTACTGTCTGTATTGACACCAAAGAAAACCAGAAGATAAGAAACTTTTCATTGTGACTGACAATCCATTTTTACCTTTGACATGCATATACGATGTAGCTAAAATTTAAAGTTTTACACGTATGGCTGCTCCACAGAACAACCTTTACCAAAAGCTAAATGCTTCACTGCTGTACTCTCTGAAGGTAACTAGTAACCACACTACCACAGTTCACATTTTGTATGACAATTAATGGAAACACATAGTGAGTGCAAAGTAATGGGAGGTGCACAAACTTGAAGTTCAAATGGTTTTGAAGCTTTCCCCCTGAAGATGCCCGTAGGACATTTCATAGCCAAATCCTCAGATATAAAACCAGTGCCGGTGGTATGGATCAATGGCTTCCCTTCAGCATTGAGAACAATGTTTCCATATTCATCCTGAAATATCTCATTACCATAATAACATTATATGTCAACAAAATGAGATCACAAACATGATGGGAGGAAGTGGTTTACCTTGCAAGGTACATCTTCAATCATTGTAATATTAACAGCAGATAGATCAACATCAAGCTTGATAGTTCTTGACAATATCAAAGCAAAGCTGCAAATAGAAGATTAGAATATTAGCTTTGAGTGTAGGAGAGATAAAATGAACAGACATGTATCATGTATTGGCAACTAATAGTTCCTTTGTAGTTTGTACATGAGATAAAAGTTGCAGAGGGCTAACATCCCAAGAGAAGTAACAGTGGAACATGGAGAACGATAGTAAACCACATATAAGAGTCTTCTTTGTCTCAGTGGCACAAAAAAACTTGACTTATCAAGAAAACCTTACTCTAATAGATTATCACAATGCATTTGCTTTGTATCATGGAACCATTCCCTTATGTACACTGCTGTTTGGTTACAGAGTTGTTCTGCATTTCTCAAACCAAACGAGCTGTTAAATACCAGGGCCAAGCTGATACATGCTTTGTTAGATATTTGATATTTCCAATATTTCTGCCCCACCCATCACAGCTTATCCCAACACACCCTTAATTTCGACAAATGTGGCTTAATGCAGCATTTTGTGCTTTAATCTGAACGAAAAGCTTAGATGTCATGAGCTTGCTCAGCACATCAGCATAATTGTTTAAGTAAAAGAATATATTTGGTAGTTAGTATTGTAATTTGGTACCTCCATATGTATTCGGGGAGGCAAATTGCACACAAGCCTTTGTACTCTATATATACTGCCCAAGAGGCTAAATGCAATCAGACGCATTATAAGCAATCCTTCCTGCTCTCATGGTATCATGAGTTTAGGGTTTTGTCGCATGGCCCAAGAGAGATTCATCTCTGCCTGGGGAAGCGCCCTGGTAGGAATTTGGCCATCTAGTTAATCCACTGCCACAGCGTCCATCTTACTGCAGCAACTGATCAAAGGAGTGCTTAACATGGGTGCTGTCTAACTACTTGCCGTGGGCAGCATCTGGTCACCGTGAAGCTCATTGTCATCCTCGAGCCACCCAGGACCACGGCCATCATCACAATCTGTCACAATGGCGCACCATTCAATCATCTCAGGCATCAATGTGACATCGCTACATGGGTTTGTGTTAGTCTTCGATTTCTCCAGTCTAACAGTTTGCAATGCTCCTATCTAGTAATGCTATATGGGGAACAACTTGTTGGAAACACAGAACACAAGAACAAGATTGAGACTAGAACTTGGGCTGCCAGAGGGCAGCTTTGCATAGGCGCTTGGATTGAAATGAAAAAGATGCAGGAATACCTTACAAGACTTGGAGGCCAGCCCTTGCCCTTATAGGCAGGTGCTCAACCACTCCCCCACAGCATATTCCAACTTGCCTTTAGGCAGGTCCTCTGATTCCTTACTTGGTCACCAACGTGCCTTACATGCTTGGCAGCCAAGGTACCATTACAGGCTACAGCTAATGTAAACAAAGCAAAAGATAACTAGGCTACTGCTAATCAAGAGAAGACGGGGGTAATTCTATCAATTCTCCCCCTTAGCCTTGTCTTCCCTTGGGGTGATCTCCTTCAGGCCTATCCTTCCCCTCATCTCCTGGAACTTCATCTTGCCCAAGGACTTGGTTAGGATGTCAGCCAGCTGATCATTATGCTCCCATCTTCCAGACAGCTGCGGATGAAGTGATATCCTTTCATGGAAGACAGGGTTCTTGGCTGACAGTCTCAACAGACCTTCAAGGCGCTCTGCCATCAGCCTCGACAGCCACATTGCTTGTGTTGCAGCTGTGGTGGTCGCAACATACTCAGCTTCACAACAAGAGAGCGCCACAACATTTTGCTTCATTTATTTGCAGCTGATCAAGCAGTTCCTCAAGAAGAACAGTACACGACTTGTACTCTTGCTGGTGTCCATATCACCGGTGAGGGTCGCTGTTTTCGCAATAGCCGATGAAGCGGGCCTTGCCGGAGCCTTGGTGAAGTGAAGCCCATAGTCTTGGGTGCCAGCTAAGTAGCGGAGGATCCGCTTCACCACCGCCTAATGCTCCACCATCAGCCGCTCCATGAACCGGCTGACGAACCCAACAGCGAAGGCTAGATCAAGGCGAGTGTGCACTAGATGGCGCAGACCGCCCGATCAGCCGCCCGGTAGTGGGTGGGCTCAACCTCCTCGGCCATGTTGTGCTGCTGCTGAGCCTCGGCCGCTCCATTGGAGTATGGCCTGGATTACATCCGGTCATACCCCAAAGCTCCAAGATCCTCTTGGCGTAGTGAGTCTGCCGAAGAGTGATCCTAGAATCATCTTGATTCATCTCGAGCCCCAGGTAGAAGCTTAGCAGTCCGAGGTCGCTCATGTCGAAGACCCTCTTCATCTGAGCCTTGAATCTTGATTGCTTGCTTGCTTGCTTGAGCCGATGATGATCAGATCATCGACGAGACACCGACGAGCAGAACGTAGTCGTCGGTGAGTACGGGTATCCGATACGATACGTATCGGATACGCGGATACGCACTTTCTTAAAAGAAAACCCACTAAAATGGTGTATCCGAGTATCCATATCCGACGGATACGTCACCCCCCTTCAAGTATCCGTGTAACATCCGTGCCATGCCGATACATCGCCGCCTCGGATCGCTCGCCGAAGCCCATCTCCTTGAGTGTGGCATCCCAGCTTCGCATTCCGTGCTCGCAAGTGCTGCCCAGTAGGCCATAGAGAGCCTTGCGGAGGCGGTAGACTTTGTCCTCTTCTCCGGCGACAGCATAGCCGGGTTGCTGCTGCATGAACACCTCTTCCTTGAGGTCGTCGTTGAGGAACGCCGATTTGGCGTCGATGTGGTGGACACGCCACCCTTCTTGGGCCGCCGGTGAGTGAGGACTGAACCGACTCCATCGAGCCACCGAGGCGAAGGCGTCGTCGCGGGTCGATCCCTCTTCCGGGCGGCCGTCGCGTGCCACCAGCCGTGCCTTGTGCTTGATCACCACGCCCGCTCATTCTTCTTGAGCTTGTAGACCCATTTCAGGGTGATGGGCGGTGGCGGCAGCGAGCACACCAACTCCCAAGTCGCGGTTCTTCTCCACCACCTTGACTACTCCTCCATTGCCACCCACCAGGCCACGATCATCGTTAGCTTTTGGCGAAGTTGGCGGCTCCTGGCGTGTGTCAAGTCGGCTTCGAAGAGGCGCGGGGAGGTGGTGGTGTTGATTGCGGGCTAAGTATGTTGGCGATGGTGCGGTACGCAGCAGCTCATCGTCGTCATGGCTTGCATCTAATCGCTCTTCATCATCCTAAGCGGAGTGGCAAACTCCACTTGCTCTCCGCCGCTCGGCCAGCTAGGGAAGCGGTGGGTGACTCCTATTGTTAAAATTTTCCTCCATTTCATAATAATAACTCCTATTGTTAGACAAGCGGCTAGGCAAGGATTGTGGTATGCTAGAGCTTTGATCAATGCTAGGCAAGGATTCTATTGATTAGTTCTATTTCTATAAGCTAAACCCCTAGGCTATACTTGCCCACATATGTGTACCTTGAACCCTCTTAGCCAAATGATCCTTCGTGTCATCGTGTGATATCTCACTTACATGATATCACTTATGCCAATCCATGACCCTGATATCTCACTTACATGATATCACTTATGCCAATCCATGACCCCCGATATCTCTCTTACATGATATCACTTATGTCAATCCATGACCCTCATTAGGCAGCACAGTGTCCTTAGTCACCAATAGCACTAAGGCTGAACATGCAGCCATAGCAGCACGCATACACGCAGCCTCCAAGGCACACAAGTGAGAGACTGAGAGGTCACCAGGTCGACAACCCGCCAAGGCTGTCATGGCCCCTAGCACGTGTTGATGCTGCATATGCCAGCCTTGAACACAAAAGCCAATACCACCTGCGAGTAAGACACGCTGACAAGCATGGCAAACCAACACGCCTAGCTTGAGGGATAGGAAGAATGGTGAAGCCACTGTGTTTGTTGGGCTTGGTTGTGGGCTTGTGGCATTGCATTAGTCATGATTGGGATAAGTTGTTACTTTAGGGAGGGAGGGGGTGATGAGTGTAAGCATGATGTGGAGGCATGGCCTTTGCATGGTCATGTCCTGTGCACTGAAGCTAGGAGTGTTGGTGTCCAGTGGGAGCAACATCATACATGATAACGATAGGGCACCATAGTAGCATAGAGTCAAAGCAAGACAAGGAGTAAACCCCTATGTGATAAGGATGTTGTGTTCTTCATATTATCGGACAGAGCCAGTGACTTGATAAGGCACACAGGATAGGGATGAGGTATTCCAGAGGCATAGTCACCAACAAAAAGGAGATTTAGTGCCTGACCAGGAGGCAAAACACAAAGAAATAGGAAAGACCAGTTTGGAGGACTGAAGCCAAGAGCTACGGGCAGGATCATCTATCAATCAATAAATAAACAAGAGGTGCAACAGATAAGCTATGAGGAAAATGTGGTGGAAATGACTAACGAGAAAAATAAACTGCACCCATCTTTTGGAGTGGCATTCACAAATTGGAAAGTATCATGATGGCACCAAGGGAGTGAAGTAAAATAACTAATGCAGAAACATTGAAGAATACATCACAAATCTCACAAACTTTGTGAAGTGTGGACCACTATCAGCATATATATATTCTATTAATGGTGGAAAAACAAAAAGTTTAATTGAAGCTAAAAGAACAAAAACACATACAATGTTCCAACTTAAATACTCAGTAATGGACAGTGACTAGACTATTAATAAGATGGTAAACCTGGACATGTATTTCACAATGTCTGAAGCAGTATGTATGTGCATAAAAAGATTCGAGCCTGATCAATTGTTTTGTTGCTGAGAATATAAGGGTGATCCCTGTCCCATTCAGATTCAGTGCGAACAAAGTAACAACTGACAGAGAAGCTGTTTTTGTAATGATTGGTCCTTTTCATCGGTTTTCCTCCATTCTTGTAAACTGTAGAGATAGATCATACAACAATACAAATTATGATCAGCCATGAGACAAAAATACCCATTTTTTTTTTTTATAATACTGCTATTCAGAGCAGCCACATAAAGAAGTGAAATCTCGCTTTAGGGAATACTTTAGAGAACATGATTCCATTTCACTTTGTTACTTCTTCCATTAATTTCATTTTCATTGGGTCCACTGAACTCACAAGGCATGTATGCGTGCAGAAATACTAAACTGTACATAAAATCAAATTTGTTTACTACAGATTTCGTAAGAGTACAGTGCAGATATTGCATGACATGTACACAAGCAGAAATACTATGCTATACATAAAATCAGTCTTTTACTACAGAATTCATAAGAGTATAGTGCAGAAATTACAACAGACACATCTGCAGTACAGCTACAACATATGTTTTGTGCTACCAGTCAATGTTCCTGGGCAATGTTTGTGCTAGGCTTCCAGGCTCCACCTATCACCGAGTGATAGCCTTAATTAACTGGTATGAGAAGGAAAATGATGAAAGGAGAGGATCCAATGGAGCTGGTATTATATTCCCTTATTCAAACTCACAAAGGTTACATTTCAGGAATAGTGCAGTCCCTTTTATAGGACTTGCAAACTATTGGACAGCAGTATACCATATTTTTTGTTTAGTTCCCCTCCACATTCCAGATTTTTATACTCTCTCCATCACATCAATTTTGGACACATAAATGAAACAGTAAATGTAGGTAAAAAATAACTAATTACACAGTTTTGTTGTAAATCACGAGGCGAATCTTTTGAGACGAGTAAATCCATGATTGGACAATATTTATGCAGTGCATGCACTTCAGTAGTCAAAATCAAGTTGCCTTTTACTCATGAAAACAAATTAGTTGTCCAACATCGAGGTATTGCCTTAGTGTTTCTAGGCGATTGTACTTGTTCTGCACAATTAGAGCTATGCCTTGTTTAATAAATGGAATATGACATACTACAACAAAGAATGGCATAATCAAGCACCCACGAGTTTCATGACCCTAATTCATCTTCCTCCATGTCTAACAACCCAAAAAAAAAACTAGACCAGCCTAGGAAGGATTAGGTGTTATTTTATTAAGAAAAGAGGCACCCAGATACGACTTGATGCTGGATTGTCCCATACATCCACATCCTTGACCAAATGAGCAAGCTCAGCTTATCAAGTCATAAACCGTTCTAGGCACAAAATGCCTAGGTGTAGACAAGGCAGTGATACTGATGCTCCACCTAGCACCTAGGCGTCACCTAACGCTGTTTTGTGAAAGACAGGCAACACATTTTTGACAAAAACTGCTAATGTAACCTTGCCCTTACAGCTGTATTCTAGTGTTTGCATGCATGCTGGGTTGCCATAAACAGCAAATGTGATCTTGCCCTTACAGCTATGTGTTTTGATGTTTACATTGCACACTCATTCCATTTGTTGCTTGTGCACTGGTTTTTTAGAAAAGATAAGCATAAAAGCAATATTACTTTTATCACATCAAAACACTTGAACCATACCATAACAAGAGAATAGATAAGTGGCTCCATGATAACCAGAAGTAAATCTTACTTGCCATCTTGGCACCAACTGTTAACTTATCTAAAAAACACGTGATACATAACAAGAAGTAAAGCTTACCAAAAAAACGGTACCGACGCAAGCCAAGAATAACACCACTATCAATGACTCCATGATAATGTTGATAGTGTGCAGCAAAGCTATGATCATCATTGGTATCACCAGTTACATTTGCAAAATTCACAATGAGGAAATTATCGTCACCAAGAACTGTCTGTAGATGATTAGCTGTGCTCTCTATGTATGGTCCCTAATATGCAATCTCAGTAAATAAAATCAACCATCATACATTTCCACCGTGTAACCAAACAAATATATAAGTGAATGGATTAGTAATTTATTTTGGTCAAAACAAAAGGAAGGAAACATGTAGCCTTGTGATATTTGATGAGTCATATAATTATTTCGATGAAAATTTGCACACATCCAAAACTTGCATCAAAAATTTGAAAAAAAAAAACAATAGGAAACACAGTAAAATAAATAAATCATTAGGCATGATAAGGTAAGTATTGCATCAAATTAATGAACATAAATAAACAACATGATCAATAACTGCAAAACAAATTCTTCTTGATATAATGATTCACAGCTCTCTTGCATGTTCAAGAAAAAATAACTGGGAAAATAACAGAAAATGATGAGCACAGGAAAAGCTTATACCTAAAAAATATGTCATAGAACTACTAAGATTTCTACAAACCTTAAATGTTGTAACAACTGATCCATCTTTTATATCAACATTACAGTAGTAAACCTTTTTCTTGCTTGGATCCCAATCAAGGTTCTGCATGTATGAAGTGAACAAAGGTTAGAAACCCAATGGGACTAATGTCATCATGTACTACATCTAGATTAACAATTAAGGAAAAGATAAAACAAGAAAAGTTATCAATTCATATAAATGGTTGCAAACATGCTAAGAGTCAGATTAGGTAGACTAGGTCAGCAGTCCATTTGCTTCTATAACTAAGCATAAACAGGTGGAAATCAACACCAATGATTTGCTGTAAATATAAGAAAGAACAACCAAATTTCATGACTTATCCATAATGCAGAGAAGCAAGTAGCAGCATAATATGAGAGGACACAAAGCCACAAGAAAATTATGTCCAAATGGATAAGTTCAAAATGATATAACCTTTACTCTATCAGATGCAGCCACAAATTTGTGACCGAATTTGTGCCATATTTCTGATTCGAAATGAGGCATAGACAGAAACTTCAAGAACCTAATTTCTTCTCTATTTAGCACATCTTCTATCTTGTTGCTGTGTGAAGAGACAAGAAATTAGCTGATACAAAAATAAATATAAAATGAGCATGCTTTTTGAAGCAAGCAATAGATATTCAACAACTAAAACCATATGACCTGACAATACTATTTTGCAAGATACTTTCATTATTATGTTATGGCTAGGAGGTGCTGGACCAAGACTCCTTAGGTGTTAGTCGTGGTCTGTCTCAGGACGAGGCTTGAAGCCTCTGCACCCTATGATGGAAGAGGAGGGATTAGAGAAAGGTAGAGCCGTAGGAGAAGATTGTTTCATTTCTTATCTTCCTGAATATGATCTCCAGGTTAATATAGGCACATACAAGTAAGTGCTAATGTCTCTCAATTTGTCCTAACTCTCATGATACTATCCTTCCTCGGCTGATTGCTAATCAGTTGGCTGCTTTGCCTTTTCCTGCTTCTTTGCTGACAAGGCTTTCCCACATATATTTATATTAACAGGCTCTATTAGATATATTGCCGCTACATGCGTAAATTTGAAGCAGTTCACCCTACTAAAGCGAAACTTACCTTCCAAGGTAGCCAAAGATCAAAAAAACCTTTGAAAACTCAAGTTCTCCAAGTGCTAACATTTGAGGGCTTGCATTTTGAGAACCAGCACTTGCATTTTGAGAACCACTAGATGATGCCTTCTGAGGTTTTCCAACATCAAGGTTCCATGGTGTTGCAGCTACAAACCTTCCCGAAGGGGCAACCATTTGCTCAACACGCACAGAAATTGCTTGCGACGGATTGTTCAGCACCCTAGAACGAACAATCGCACCCTGGTCGAAGATCCCAACAGTTGATTGGAAGGCCCGCATCCCATAAGCTGGTTGCCATCAGATGAAGATCCTTCTGCCTTGTTAAAGGAAGATATCAAAACTACGAAACACAGTGTTGTGAATAAAAGAACATCATAAATAAACTAGATATGGCATTTTATTAAGCTTAACCAAAAGACCCATAAAAATCTGATTGATATAGGTGTACACAAAAAAACACCCAGGGAGAATCTCAAAAAAAAAACCATGGACATTTAGAACAACGCTGACAAAACCAAGGGCACGAAGAATGATATTGTAGAAGTCCAAAAAAATGTGAAAGACGTAGAAAAGGCAGAGATACAGTATATGGTGACTTTAGGCAATTTTGGACCGTTTGATGACGGATAGATCTTGAGTCCAGAATATTTTCTAAGGCATCGGTGGGCAGTACATCTGCTACACTGCTTCAGAGCACAATGAACAATTAAAAAAACCAAAAAAAAACGTATGGGGAAAAAAACGCAAATTTCCAGTATAACCTTTTCAACTCATTTTTCTACTGAATAATGCTGATTTCCACAGGTTCTATGAGAACAATCTTGACAACCAGCTAACTAATAAAGACCCAATTCCTTCTTTGTTCCTTAGGCCTTTTAGACCTCCCCCACTCCATTTTGCCTGCTTTTACTAACCTTTTCAATCTCTATAAGTCAATGTAGGGTCCCAGGTCCCTGCAGTTTTCTTAAAAATAAATATAAAAAAAAAAGACCCAAGAAGGAACACGACATGGCAAAAGGGAAGCAGTAATCGAACTCCAAAAGCATCTCTGAAATGTACAGTACCAAGAGCCACTAACACAAACGCTCCTGTTTCCGGCATGATCTTCTAGACTCACGCTCCTACCGCGTAATGGTGGCATCTGCAAGTTGAATCTGGACAAGCAGCAAATTAAAAAAGACCGCCCGCATGAGAAACGCAACATAGAGAGAGGGGGGCCAGAATAACATCCCTGGAACGCAGTACTAGTACCAAAGAGCCATAAAAAATTCAAAACGGCAGACAAGAAACGTGGGTTCAGAAAGCGAGCGTACTACACGCGAACTCAACGCACAGGGGAGAAAAAAACAAAGGAACGACCTGCCACCGCGCGCATGATAGCCGATGCGAGGGTCTCGCTGTCCACCGACGGCCCCCGCCGACTGCGCGCCGCGACCCGGCGAAGCGCCCGAACTGCCGCTCCCGCGTCGACGCTGGCCAGCGCAGCGCGCGCCGCTGGTGAGCCGGGGTACGGCTCCGCCCCCACGCGGCGCACACTCCTCCAGCTCGGCCTCCACCGCGTCAGGGAGCACCCCCGCCCGGCGGCGGGACGAGCATCGCGCCGCTGCCCGCGATGAGGAGGTAGAGAGGAGAGAGACAGGGAGGGAGTGTAGCGGAGGAATGGAGATGGTTGTCGGAGCCAAAGGAGGCAAGGACGACGCAGCGGCGTTGGACTGGAGGCAGTAAAAATGGCGCAGTGGTGAACTAGTGAAAGTGAACGACACATTTGCATTATAGTACGAACATTTCTATGTAGTTACAACTGGGTCAGTCGCGGACGAATAGTGGCACTGTGTATGACTCATTTGGTAATATAAACATATTTTGTGAAGGGTTTTTTCTCAAAATGTAATGGTTGCCAATTTACCCTGGCATCCCTGGTGGAGTATGCGAGAAGGAGGCCGGTATGGCGCCGCTGCTGCACGCTTGTACTACTGCCGCGGGAGACGAGATTTGTCACGGGCATGACTTGTCACGTCAAATATTGCCTGAATTTTTTAAAAAGTCTACATCACCCCCTCAACTATGGGCGGTAGATTAACACTAACTTATGAAATGAATTACATATCACCCCTCGAACTTTCGAAAACCGATTAAATTACCCCCTAAGGCAGTTTTGAAAAATCATAGTAAATCACGAGAAAAAAATCGTAAAATGAAAAAACAAATTGTGTTAGACTCGAATGAGTAGATCTACACAATGAACATATAATATGCTATGCTTTAGTTCATTTTTTTTCTTTGTAGCTTTAAATTTCTATTTTTCCTCATAGCTGTAAAAAATAAACTAAAGCATATCATATTATATGTTCATTGTGTAGATCTACTCATTCGGAGTCTAACACAATTTGATTTTTCATTTTACGATTTTTTTACGTGATTTACTATGATTTTTCAAAACTGCTTTGGGGGTAATTTGACCAGGTTTTCGAAAGTTCGGGGGTGATATAGACCGCTTCATAGGTTGGAGGTTATGTAGTCTACCACCCATAGTTGAGGGGTGATGTAGACTTTTTTCCAAATTTTTTTAACTTCGACAATATAAATCCATTGTACAAACGTTTTAAATTTAGATTTGTTCTTAAGAAACGTTTACAATTGGAATTATTTTATAAATTTGATTGGCTAGTGTAACTAATATACAAGAATACTTCAAAAATTCTAGTTTTTTGGACACGAAACAATATACATACGTAGAAGTTGGATGTCCATGGATATCTAATGATGCTCTCTAGTTAAAAAAACTAGGAATTCAATTTTCCCCATCAAAATTTGAATTCATAGTTTATTTCTAAAATTCATGATGTCTAACTTCTTCTCTGCCTTCCACTTCTACGTGTGTGTTGCATCGAAAACAATAACTTAGATTCAAACTTTTACTTGCGGCCGACTTAAAAATTCCAATATTCATGCAAATACACGACTTCTTCATACCAAATTTATGTTATCATGAAAAGAACAACACATAAATGATACATACATGCAACAAACAATATTTGATAAAAAAAAAAAATATATATATAACACCTTCGATTCATTAGAGGAATGATTATATAAGCCTACATGGATAAAATTGATGTCAAAGTATTAGTTGGCGACTAAAAACAATAAATAATTTTAGATTACATACCATCTACTCCATATTAGAGCTAACTAAACATAAAACCAAAGCATCATTGACAACCTTGTCACATGATTTGCTAAAATGAATCATTCATCGTACTACAATGATCAATCCATTAGTCTTCTACACGGGGATAAGACTGTCTCCAACGATCCGGACCTAAAAACCGGACGCATTTCTTTGGTTTGCCTAGCGCACAATGAAAGGATTATAGCACCCAAAAACTCTCGTCTCCAACAACCGGCGCAAAGCCTTTTTTTCCTTCAGCCTTGCTCGGCCCTTTCTCTCTATATCGCTTTGCTCTCCGTTCAACGCCCTCGCGCACCGGCTCTCCCTCGCTCTACCCTCGGTTTCCGTCACCGCGGTCACGCCGCATGGACCCGCCTTTGCGCCACCACTTCCACCTCTGCGGCCATATCCTTCTCCCTCCCCTCACCCCGCGTTGTCACCGGGGCCGCCACCGCCGCACGCCTTACCTACTCTATGCCACCTCAGAGATGTCGTAGGTCCGTGGCAGGTGTTGCGGCGGCCCGTCTTGACTTGCCACAATGAGCGGCGGCTGTCCGAACTGAAACAGCGGTGTCACAGGTTGCCACCGCCATGACGTCGACACTTCTCACCACCACCGTCCCGCCGCTTACGTCTCTCGCCCACATCGCCCCTATGGCCCTCCCCGCCTCCGAGTCGGAGGTCATCGCCTCGTCCATGCTAAGGACATCCTCGTCATTGTCTCCGGCCTCCTCTCTGGCTTGGCACCGGAGCCCTTATGGCTGCGTCCATGTACCCCGTTACTCCTCGGTTCCTCGCCTCCACCTACCCCTCCGTACCCCACGCTATCCGGAGAGCACAAGACATTTGCATCGAGGAGAGAGAATATGCAAATTTGAGTTTCCTCTCTCCTTGGATACAAAATGCCTAATCCATTTGCCTACTCGGTTGAAGGCTCTTTCCACCCTCTAGACCATGCATTTTGCCTATGGGTAGTGGGATACGTCTCTGTTGGAGATAGTCTAAGCTACCCTTGCATCTTATCACAACACAGATGCCCTCTCGAACATTGGCTAGTAAACACATGAAAGAAAGGAGTAAAAAATGTTAGGGAGCAACTTCCACATCCGGTTGTGGATACCCCTATCGTCATCGTGTCGCTGTGGTCATGCCATCGCCACCATCCATCGCCCCCCGATCATGCGACTCCTAGATGGCTTTCGCCATCCCACATGTACGACACCTATGAAGACAAGAGTGTGACATGATTTTGGCGATGATCGGGGCACATGTCCACCAAATCGGGAGTCGGGCCACCATATTGAGGTGCCTATGGAGAGCGAGAAGAACATGATGGGTGCGTGGATCGGGCGTAGGTGGTTTTGCTTCACTGGCGATGGCCCTTAGGAGGCACGAACGACGTCTGTCGGAGGGGCCTTGTGTGGCTTGAGAGGGTAGCATGCTTGGCGGTCGGTGGGCGGAGGGAGGTGAAGGGTCGAGATGGGGACTAGAGGAGGGGTGAATAGTCCCTTTTAAAAACTAATCGCACCGGCTAACCGAAACTAATGCGGAATTAAACTTATCGATCTAGCCAAGACTTCACCCATCTAACTAAGACTCTAGATCACCTCACAAAAGATCCTACACAAGAAGAGTGAGGTGACAAGCTTAGCTTGAGCTCCTAACCGTTTCTATTGTAAGGTCACATAAACCTATGCACTAGTACTTCAAGCGCGGGTGAGCTCCTACACAATTCTAGTAAGCAAAAGCACAAAGCCCCTAAGCTCACTAGATGCACAATGGACAAGGCAACACACGCCTAACCCAAAGGCTCAAATTACCTAGCTACACAAGCTAAGCAAAGTAACTAAACAAGCTACACAAGCTAGATAGTTACAACTATTCTACTCAAGCACAAGCACAATGTATATATGAATATAAGAACAAAACTTGTGATGAAGAGATTGCAAACCACCGCGAAGTGTGGACACAAGATGACACCGGTGATTTTTTACCGATGTCTCGGGAAGCTTGCCAACTTTCCCCTACTCCTCGTTGTGTCGACCAATACTTTAGTGGTTCCACGGTTTGGCGAATCACCCAGTGGTGATCCACAAGCTTAATGGCCAGTGCCAAATCCCACAGTGGGAGCTTGATCGAATCCCTCACACGGTGTGAGTACTCTAGCCCATCCCTCATAGGGTACCGTGTGAACCCACATCCAAGTGTGGTAGCTCAATGACACGCTCCACTAGAGTTGCTCTTCATGATCCCCGTGAGGTGAGCACGAACCTCTCACAATCCTCCTTGAGCACACGGACAAGCTTCCTTGTGTGCTTCACGAAGTCTCTTGCCACCAAGCCGTCTAGAAGGTGGCAACCTCCAAGAGAAACAAGCACCACCGGCTTGCAACACGAACACCTAGTGCCACGAATGCGATCTCTCAACGCAGAACGCACTAGAACTCGATCTCTCACTCAATCGGATGAGCGATATCAAGCATATATGAGTGGGAGGGCTCTCAAGCACTCTCAAGCATGGACACAAAGTCCGCAAGGTCTTTGAGCTACCAGCCATGGCCGGCCACCCCATCTATTTATAGGCCCAAGCCAAAATAGAGCCGTTGGGGTCGAAACTCAACTTTTCATGCGGCGTCGGACGCGCTTAGGCGCAGACCGCCAGACGCAGCGCCAGCGCCATTCAAACCGGCCAGCGGTCGAATGTCGATGTACATCGCCGGACGCCAGCGCGACCAAGGCCGTCAGCGCCCGAGTGCGCGCCCGAGTCAGCGTCGGCGACCCCGCATGACACCCTCTGCGGATTTGCGTCCGTGCGCAATCCAGCGCCGGTCTGGCGTCGGCGACGTTGAGTTCTCTGTTGTCGGATTTTTGTCCAATCATACGCGGACGCCGGGACCGGTTTTCACAGCGTCCGCGCCGGAGTGCGCCGACGCGGCTGGCGTCGATCGCGCCGACCGGCCCGTTTACGACGCGGCGCCCGGGCGTGCCGGGGGCCAGCGTCCGGCGCGGCGTTAAAACCTCCGGTTTCAACGCCCGCGTCGTTTCTAACTTCTCCACCTTACTACCCAACAAGTATACCAAACTTGAGCACGAGGGAATAGCAAGATCGGTGGAATCAAGAGAAGTGAGCGGCGGGGCGGCGGCGGGGAAGAAGCAAGCAGAGGGAGGAGGGATCAAGGCTACGGAAGGACTTCTCCAGCTTGAAAGGTCCTAATGGCTAGAGGGGGGGTGAATAGCCTATTAAAAATTCCTTCAACAACACTTAAGCAAACCGGATAGATAAAACGACGGCGTAGCAATTAAGCAATGCTTCAACTAGCTATGCAAGCCACAAGTCAATTCTATTGTCTCTAGTTCACACAAGACTAAGTCGCTAGATTACTCCTAGGTGAACAAGCAAATCTAACTAGTTTACCAACTAGAAGCTAACAAGACTAAGCAAACTAAACTAGCTACTCAAGCTACCAAACTAAGCACCCTAACAAGATAAGCTACTAAAGTAATGCAAGGGATGCTTAGGATACAATACCACCCGGTGTAGTGTCGAGGTTGAAGCCAATCACCGTGTACAAGAAATCTCCAACGAGCAAGAACACAAGACACGGAGATTTTTCACCGAGGTTCACGTGTTTGCTTGCAAGACGCTTAAGTCCCGTTGTGGCGACACACTCACTTGACGTATGCTAAGCTTAATGGCGGTGCCAAATCCCCTATGGGAGCTCAAACAAACGATCACAAGAGAGGGTCCAACAAGCCACGAGCAATCCACTAGTGCTCCTTTCGCGAATCTCCCGCGGGGTAAGGAACGACCCCTCACAAACACCACCGGTGTGGCCTCAAACAAGCTCCACTTGAGCTCAACACCGCCTCTTGCTCCAAGCCGCTAGGGAACAGGACAAATTCCTAAGAAAACAAGAATCCCGCGGCTTCTCCAAGGATGAAGTGCCTCTAGATGCAACCACCAATGCAATGCACTTCTATCACTCTCAATCTCACCAAGAATTCGAGATATGGATGGAGAGATGAGTGGGAGGAGTCTCACAAGCTCACTAGCAAGTTAGAGTGTTTAAATGTGCAAGAGCGAGGTCCCAATACCGGCCAAACCAATATATATAGACCCCCTCACGAGATAGAGCCGTTGGTCTTCAAATTGGGCTCATTTCGGGGTGACCGGACGCACCGACCGGAACCACCAGCGGGTCCGGTAAAGCGTCCGGTCACTGCTTCCGGTCGCTACCGACAAGGCCTGGGCCCACGGCTAGCGCCCTCCTCCGTGCGTTCGGTCCCCTGCTTCCGGTCGTGCTTCGGTCTAGCGTCCGGTCAGAATCTAGCCCCGTTGGAAAACATGCTCTCACGGAATTTTGATCGGACCCGACCACGGTGCCACCCGGTCGCGTGCGTCCGGTCACTTTTCGGTCCCGGTCGCCACGAAATCAGCATGTCTTCATCTTTTCTTTGCTCTTTGCTTCAAACTTGCTTCGCCTCTTGCCAAGGGTTGTCAACACATCCAAGATGACCACGTTATCACCGATGTTAGCACGCCGATAAGTTAGGCAAGATCGAAGTTAGTGCTCTCATTGTCCTAAATGTAAATGCAAGTCAATTGGACCTAGAAGCACTTCACCAAAGGATTGACGCGGCATTCCCTCTTGATAGTCGGCTATCTATCCTATAATGTGATCACACGCTCTATCGTGTCTTGATCAAGAAAAAGAAAAACCCTATCAAGATACCTTTGCCTTGATCTCGGGTTTCTCTCAAGCGGATCACCGAGCTTGGCGATTCATCATGTCGCCATCATCGTCCATGTTCATGATCATCATGCTCCTTGTCATCCATCTAATCCTACCTCAGTTCATACACTTAGAGCAAGGATTAGTCCAACAAGTGTGTCATCAATTTTCAAAACCAAACAAGAGATTTCAATCTCCCCCTTTTTGGTAATTGATGACAACCAAACTCACAAAGATAAGAAATAAATTCAATTTAACTTGAATTACTTGCCATTGAGTTTTGATCATGAATCAAGAGATGGACAATCATTTCAAGGTTCGGTTTTGGTAGTAGTAGCTCCCCCTACATATGTGCTTCCATGTGTTTGGATCAAGTTGGCACATATGTAAAGATAGAAACCTTTGGGGAGAGATACTAATACCAAAAGAGTTGCTAAGGTTCTAGAATTTGGACCTTTGAAGCGTGAAACCATCGGAGTCCTTAGCATCATGTAACTAGACATTCACCAAAAACTCAACATACCCCATGAGATCAACATTATAGGCTAGAATGTGAGCTTTGTCTAGATACATCCTATGCATGCTAGTTGGTCAATACACCAATCAATTTTCAAAAACTAGCATACACCAAGCAATCATGTATATTGAATTTAAATTGCCAATGCAACATTTCATTATGATCATGCACATACAAATGCACAAATAGTCTATGAGCTTGCTCCCCCTATTTGTGTGATCCTTTCCAACATCTTTGTGACTTATTTCTCCCCCTTTGTCAACAATCACCAAAAAGGTGTAAATGAGAGAAATCAAGTCAATCAAAGTATCACATGTGGTCTCGGCTAGATCACTTGCCTTTCCATGTATTCAAGTTTGAACCAAGGACAAGCTTTTTCACACCTCATATACATAAGGGTTATCTTGCACCATGTTAGAATACACATCAATAGCGCATTTTCTAGAGTTGACACTAGGATTGCAAGCACATAAACATGTCATATGCCACCACTAGTTTATAAAATCATTCAAAGCAATAGTGGTGCCATACATATATTGAAAACATTTTATTTTCCATGAATGAGCCTAGTAAGCATGCATAATGACTAGATGCACTAACAAGTCCTTAGCAATATATGAATGCCATGACAACCAACTTTTACCTTGGGGTTTGTCGAAGAAGAGGCATGTCATATAAGTGGGGTGCATCAACTCAAGTTGGAAAAGTCAATAATGTTCAATTCTCCCTTTAGCATGCAAAACCTCTTCTCATCAAGTGGCTTGGTGAATATGTCGGCTAGTTGATCTTCGGTGCCAATGCCCATGATACAAATGTCACCCTTTTGTTGATGATCTCTTATGAAGTGGTGTCTTATATCAATGTGCTTTGTTCTTGGATGTTGAACCAGATTTTGGGTCATCTTTCTAGCACTTTCATTGTCACAATACAATGGAACTTTGTCAAATTTGAATCAAAATCCTTCAATGTTGACCTCATCCAAAGCAATTGAGTGCAACAACTTCCCGCACTAATGTATTCGGCCCGGCGGTTGAAAGAGCAACACTATTTTGCTTCTTTGAAGACCATGATACTAGTGACCTTCCAAGGAATTGACATGTGCCACTTGTGCTCATTCTATTGATCTTGCACCCTCCATAGTCAGAATCCGAATATCCGATCAAATCAAACTTGGATCCCTTTGCATACCATAGTCCAACATCTTGTGTGCCCTTCAAGTACCTCACAATTCTCTTTGTTGCCTTGAGGTGACTTTCTCTTAGATCGGATTGATATCTAGCACACATGCCCACACTAAATGCAATGTCCGGTCTTGATGCGGTTGCATAGAGCAAACTACCAATCATGGACCGATATTTCTTTTGTTCAACCATGTTGCCACTAGGGTCGGGGTCTAAGCTTCCATTGGTTGCCATTGGTGTGGACATAGGCTTGGCATCTTGGACATCAAACTTCTTGATCATGTCTTTGATGTACTTGCCTTGACTAATGAATGTGCCATTCTTCAATTGCTTGATTTGAAGTCCAAGGAAGAATATGAGCTCTCAAGCATTGACATCTCAAACTCTGTGGCCATCATCTTTGCAAACTCTTCACAAAACACTTGGTTGGTTGACCCAAAGATAATGTCATCAACATAGATTTGCAACACAAATAAGTTATTTCCAATCTTCTTGGTGAAGAGAGTGGTGTCCACTTGCCCATCTTGAACCCTTTTTAGAGGAGAAAATCTCTCAACCTCTCATACCATGCTCTTGGTGCTTGTTTAAATCCATACAAAGCCTTCTTCAACTTGTAGAAATGGTTGGGATACTTCTCATCTTCAAAACCCGGTAGTTGTTTGTAGGATCTGATGGAAGCCAAGAGGGGGGGTGAATAGGCTTACCCCTAAATATCGACCTGTTAAAACTTAGTGCTTTGTCGGTCAGATATGCGCGGCCTAATTGCCGCGTGTAGGCGTAGCACGCCTTTGCGTGAAAATAATGGCGAGGCAGAGAAGTGAACCGAGGCCTGTTGGGAAGGTCTGGCGCGGCACTTTGCGGCGTCCCACGTCTTGCACCTGCCGCAAGTCACTTCATAGAAGTGTCTTCGAGGTGAATCTGAGAGCTATGAACTTGAAGTTCGTGATTCACACTCCTTCCTGCACCATCTTGTAGCCATTTGCTTTCATCCCTTCCCATACTTCTTCATGAATAGGGCCATGTCATCAATCTTCTTGTAATCAGCCCCATCATCTTCATCATCACTTGAGGAAGAGGTTACATCGATATTTTCTTGCATCTTCTTCATTTCTTTGTCTTGACTTGTAGATGCTTGCTTGCTGCCCTTGACCTTGTTGGAGGAGCTTGACTTGCTTGTCTTGGTTGCCTTGAGAGCCACGTCCTTGATCTTGACCCCTCAAGCTTTGCTTGCAACTCTCAAGCTTTCTTCTTTCATTTACCTCCTCTCTTTGCATGTCATAGGTGAGCAGACCTACCAAGCACATCATTTGGAGTGAAGTGTTCAAACCTCTTCTTATCACGAATCAAGGTGACCACTATATCATTTCTAGGTGTGTATGCCTCAAGCATAATCTTGACAACGGTATGGTCATCTAGATCCTCATCTCCAAATCCTCTAATCTTGCCAACTAGCACCATCAACCGATCAAACATTTCTTGGGCCCCTTCTCCATCAAGGATCACAAACCGGTTGAGCTTGGCCTTGAGCAAGTCAATCTTGGCTTTTCTCACTTTGTCTACACCTTCATGTGCAAGTACTAGAGTGTCCCAAATCTTCTTTGCTTCATTGACATTCATCACCCTATTGTACTCATTGCCTTCTAGAGCACTTATGAGGATGCTTGTGGCTTGACCATTGATGTGGGCAGCTGCTAGCTCTTCATTTGTTGGTTCCTTAGGGTTCACCGTGGCTGAAATCCACCGCACACAACCTCCCAAAGACCGAGGTGAAGGGTGCTAAGATAGGCTCTCATCAAGTGCTTCCACTTGGCATAGTTGGTCCCATCGAAGCAGGGGCAACTTTCCGCGAACACATTGATAAAAAGACTTCTTATCGCGGTTAGTCAAATAAGAAGAGTAGTTAAAGGATATGGCTGCGAACTTGTTGTTGACGCTGCACTCATCCTTCTTCTTTTCTTTTCTTCTTCTTGTTCTTGTTGTAGGAGATATCATCATCTCCATCTTTGAACTACTTGATAGCTCACTTGACTCCGCTTCTTCTTCTTGCCTTTGTTTTTCTCTTCTTTGCCCTTCTAGCGACTCTTGCCTCCTGAATCATCTTTCTTTGTTCTTTTCTTTGTAGCTTCTCGGCAAGCTTGACACTTCAGCTTGCTCTTCTAGTCTTTTTCTTTTCTCGCTCTTGCCTTCTAGCGTTTCTTCTCTCTTGTCTTGCGGCTTTTCTCTCGGGATCGGTACCATCACCCTTGATGGTGCTCTCATTATTTGTGTACCAGAGAGAGCTTCATTGGCTGGGCCTCCACATCCTCCACGGGGATGGTAGGCTTGCCTCCTCTTCTTGATCCTTCGGGCGTCCATACTTCCGCGGTGAAGCGTATAATGGGTATCTAGCTCGATACCACTTGTAGGATGTGATGGAAGCCTAGAGGGGGGGTGAATAGGCTTACCTAAATATCGACTGTTAAAACTTAGTGCCTTTGTCGATAGATATGCGGCACTGCCGCGTGTAGCGCCGCTTGTTACCGCCGGCGTGAAAATAGCTGGCAGAGGAGAGAAGTGAACCGAGGCTGTCGGGAAGGTGCGGCGCGGCACTGCCGCGTCCACGTGCGCATTGCCGCAAGTCACTTCATAGAAGTGTCTTCGAGGTGAATCGAGAGCTATGAACTTGAAGTTCGTGATTCACACTCCTTCCCGCACACAAATACCTCATAGAGGGACGAGCTAATATGGCGAAACCTTGCAACAAAGTAGATCTGGTCGAAGCCCTATCTCACAAGACAATATATGCAATAAAGTAAAAGAACACGAGTGGACGCAGGGATTTGACCCGTGGTTCACCGCGCCCACAAGGCTGGGTTATGTCCACGTTGTTGAGGTTGCCACACAAGGCTTAGCTTGCCCACCGGCTTGCTTTTTCCCTCGTTCACAAGTCTAGGGAGTTAACCCTAGAGATGTGGGGGTAATGTATTCTTTGTTTGAGTGAGGTTACAAACCTCCCAAGGCTGCCACACGAAGGGGGTAAGCTCAAGGGGCGACGCCCTAGCCGTCTAGGAGCAAGCTCCAAGAGTAAAAGAACCCTAGGGTTCGGCCAAACGTGAACCAAATGCTCTTTTGAGTGGGGGAAGTAGTAGATCCGGTCTCCAATCGAAGTTTGTAGCTGTTTCCCTCAAAATCCCCTGGTGGGAAGTGAGAGATTGAGTGGGGAGCTCAAGGTGCTTCAATGGAGGAGTGAGAGAGAGAGAGCAAGAGGTGTTCTGGTTATGCGCTCGAGGAAGAAGAAGGAATGAACCGGTGACCGTTGTGGGAGGGGTAGAATGGGTATTTATACCCCACGGACCAACGGTAGGATTTAAGTGTGGCACTTTGCCAAGACCTGACACGCTGCACGCCCGTAGGGCGCTTGCGCCGCCCTGTAATGCGCTGCTTTGACCGCCGTCGTGCGAACTGACGACAAAAGGTGAGATTCAAGTGGAATCTTTGGCTGGTCGGGCTTGGGAGTTGTGTTTTGTGTCCGATTTGATGATTTAGAGCACTTGGTCCATGGTACCGAGAATCCTAGAATCCCTCTTAATAGTACGGCATTTCCTAAACTCAAGATTCAAAATATGAAATAATTTAAACGCCTTGATCCGGAAACGCCACCATCTAGCTTATTTGGTGCCTTTGGACCTGTACATCAACTCCACATTTTATTCCCTGCATGTCATCTTCGTAAATCTCATTAGTCCCCTAATTCGGTGGTCATCAACGCCAAAACCCACTTAGAGCTTGATTGCACTTACAATCTCCCCCTTTTTGGTGATTGACGACAACCAAATTAGAGCTTACATAAGATGTAAAAGTCAAACTTAGATTTCGAAGACCAAGGATGTAGGAACCTCCCCTAAATATGTGAATGAGTTTTGATTTCTCATTATTGACATGAAAGGTCAGTTTCACATATTTAGGTGTAGTGAGGCCTCCCCCTAAATGTTTGAGTGAGATTTGAATTTTCATTTTGACATAAAAGTTAATTCACACATTTGGAAAGTGTGCAAGGCCTCCCCCTACATCCATGGTTGCTGTGGGGTGCTCAACAAGGTGTCACAAATATATACGTGATGCATATGACAACAGTAACTTGATCAGAGCACAAAGGATTGTCCGTCTGCAGCGATGTGCTTGTATTGCTTGCGGCGCCTATCGGAAATCGAGACAGACGGCACGAAACAAACCCACAACAAATTTGACATGATATGTCAATTAAATAAGCAGCAGGGTAAATAAAACAGAGTTTAGACAACTAACGACCAAATCCGAGAAGTAACAAGTCGTAGGTGGCATTATTACATAAAATAGAGTTTCTCTCGAACTCACACCTAACAAGCTACTCTCAAAAGATCTAAACACTTGAAGATCACCTGGCTTTGCATCATCCTCCTCGAAACATCCGGGCGTCGAAAAAGTTTGACCCCTCTCATTTCTTCTAATTTTCTCCCCTTTGGCGTCAAGCACCAAAAAAGATCATAGAAAAGAGAAGAAACAGAGCGGAGTCACTCCTCACTAGTGTCCTCGCGATTTCGAAGCGGTGTCCTCGTCCTCCTCGAAATAATAGCACTAGTCTGGCGTGGAGCGATGAGTAGAGCGTCGAGCCGGAATCTGCCGAGCAAAGGAACCAAGCGGGTCGAGAGGTCCTGATCTGAGCTGCTAGTCCCTGAGAGCTCTAGGAGGTCGCATCTGCTGTGGCCTAGGAATAGGTGAAACCGGAAGTCCTTGCTTCTCCCTAACACCCTTGAACGCTGCCTCACCTCCTGCGCATCTCATAAGTCTCGGGCTGAATTTGAATATGCACAAAGTGCCCAAAGATGGCCTTGATCCACTTCTTGATCTTGGATCGAGAGCCCCTTTGTGCCTCCTGGGCCTAGAGCTAGAGGGCTGCTCCAAGTCCTCTCTGCCCGGTGAGGTGCCTCTGCGGTGGATCGCCACTTGTCTTCCCTCCCGCCAAACCCCTTCTCAATGTTGTAGGAAATTTGTGTGGAAGCAGTCCTTAGGAAATATCGACTGAGACCCTCTCAATCATGAACATGAGGTAGGGAGCATATGGCGGGTTCCTCCTAGCATCATCCATGGCATTTGCTATTTTGCCTCCAAATGAACTTTCCCACATTGAAAGTTTCATCATTCTGAAATGAGCAAGTAAGTTCCTAGCATAACCATTTATGTGCGAGGTTGCCCCATCCTTGGGGTCAATAGTGCATCTGCAAAGGTTGTTCATCACATAGAAGAAGTCCTTGAGACCCTTCCTCTTGCCATCACGGTTGCACTTGGCTTTTTTTCAAGATCTCGATCACCTTGATCTCAACAAACATCAATCTCATGTATATCGTGAAGCGCTTTGTGATCAGCCCTAAATCCAAGAATCGACAAAAAGTGACAAAAGTCGACTCTGTAGTGCCTCTGTCGGTCATCCAGTGAATGGTGTCGACTGCATTTTCCCCGATGATAGGTGGCATGGGCCGACTAAGAATCTCCTTATTCCAATCATGCTTAAAAGACATGATGTCGGTCGGCTCAAACACATCCACGGGCCTCAATTGCCTCATTGAAGGCATCCTCCTCCTTCTCAGCCATCCTCTCAAAGTCAATGTAATGCATGGTGGTGATCTTGCTCTTGGAAGAGTGGAAGAGTACAGTCAAGTAGAAGTTGGAATGAAAGGCTGCCCAGAACCTCTCATCAATGCCCTGCAATGCGCTCATCGGAATAGACATTGTATGCTCGGCATCTGCTACTTTCATTTGCTTCACGAGATAGGACCCACCAGGGGATGGGTGGATCATTTGTAGGGGCTGCCATCTCAAAGACACCCTCAACATCTTTGCATGTAGCCGTTGTCAAACACTGATGAGGTGCTCGGGAGTGCCTTAGTCACTATCGAGCACAATGGTGTACCCATCTTCTTCTTCTTTGCTCCTCTCGTGAGTCGGTGACCCACTTCTCTTGCCACCGCCCCTCTGTTCATGTTCTTTTCTGCGCGACCTCTCTTCTTAACAACCTTGACCCTCATCTTCCTCTTGCCATGGGGATCACCTCCTGGATCCATCTATGCAAAATATAGGATTTTGGTAAGAAAGCGCATAAGGACGAGGTGTATAGTGGTCAAACATATGTAGAAGAAGATCGAGAGGTAAATTTTGATGCACTTGAGCAAGGCGTCGGGGTGAAAACACTGGGCTGCACGGCCTTGCAGCGTGGGAGGCGTGGGAGGCACTAAGGCGCGCATGCACGGCCTTTGCCGTGTCATGCATGCACGCGGCACCGCCTCCCCTTGTTCGAGAAAAATCAAAATTCACCTGCCATAACCTTCTAATACATCTATCCAACACAATCTACACATCCATAGCATTTTTGAAACCAAATCTCGGTTTCGAGTAGAAATTGCCTATGGATTGAAGAGAAATATGAACTCTGAGTGAAGATTTCTTCGGTATATGAATTCAATCAATTTCCCATCTCAATTAAGTAAGTGATTTGAGGGATATTTCTTTGTTTGAATCAGCTAGGAACAGTCGAGGTTCCATTTGGGGCGGCAATGCCGTGCCCTCCCCTAAATCACTTAAATTATTGAAACACGAAATTCAACGAATCCAACTATCAAGGCAACTTCACTAAGGCTCATATATCACTAGAAAGCACAAATCCATGATCAATTTCTACACAATGCATAGATTGGGCAAGTTCTTCATAGTTACGGTTTGGGTACCTTCTTTGTTGACCTCGCAGATGGAGAAGAGAAGAAGAGAAGCTGCTCGGGGAAGGGGGCTTGGCCCGGCCGGTGACGAGCGGGGGGGGCGGCGGCGGCGGCGGCCGGCGGGCGGCGCTGGGTCTTGTGCAACCGAGGCGACACGTGCACGGCGGCGGCGACGTCGGCCTTCCTTCGCGAGAGAGAGAGAGAGAGAGAGCGAGGGGCGTCGGGTAGAGGAGAAGAAATGAGGACCGGGCGAGCCCGAGGGGTAGAAAAGGAAAGAAGAAAAACTTTTGGCTCGGTACCGGTTCGGACAAAACAGTCACGAAAAACCTAGGCGCGGCACTGCCGTGCGTTACGTCTTTGGCTTGCCGCGAGGACACTGTGAGCATTGCCGCTCCATCCGGCCCCCCTGCATATGTATTGCCACCGCCGACTTATTTCTCCTCAAACTTGGTCCGCAGAGACACCAAAATTCATTGCCGGGGACAGATCATCAATACGAATAATGGCATTGAATTTCGGATTAGAATTTGAAAACCTTTTGAAACACAATATGAAAGTTTTCACAAACTTTTCCTATGTCGAACTAGTGTCTCAAGCAGTTGCATGTGTGGTGGAATTCAAACCAAGTTACGAGAATCGAGAATGTTTAGCTCACTACATAAAGCACAAAACCTTGACTCATCGAGAGGCTTGGTGAAGATATAGGCTAGTTGCTTTTCGGTGCTCACATGGCGAATTGTGATATATCCTTTGAGTTCGTGGTCTCTCAAGAAGTGATGACGGATGTCTATGTGTTTTGTTCTAGAGTGTGCTACCGGGTTGTTTTGCGAGTTTGATGGCTCTCGTTGTCACAAAGAAGAGGTATCTTTGTGAAATGACATCCGTAATCCTTTAAGGTGCGCTTCATCCAAAGTAGTTGAGCACGGCATGCACCGGCCGCAACATACTCGGCCTCGGCGGTGGAAAGGGCTACGCAATTTTGCTTCTTAGAGCTCCAAGACACTAAGGACCGTCCAAGGAATTGACATGTCCCCGAAGTGCTTTTTCGATCTACTTTGCAACCGGCATAGTCAGAATCTGAATAGCCAAGTAGATTGAACTTGGAACCCTTAGGATACCACAAGCCAAGGTTAGGAGTGAGAACTAAGTATCTCAAGATTCTCTTAACAGCCACATTGTGACATTCCTTTGGATTGGCTTGAAAACGAGCACACATACACACACTAAGCATTATGTCCGGCCTAGATGCACAAAGGTAAAGCAAAGATCCAATCATGGAGCGATATACCTTCATATCCCTTCTTTGGACCCTCCTCATCAAGATCAAGATGTCCATTGCTTGGCATTGAGTTTTGATTGGCTTTGCCTTAGCCATATCAAACTTCTTTAGCATGTCATGGGTGTACTTGGTTTGGCAAATGAATGTCCCTTCCTCCATTTGCTTGACTTGAAACCCGAGGAAGTACTTTAGCTCACCCATCATGGACATCTCAAATCTCTTGGTCATTGTCCTACTAAATTGCTCAACATACATATTGTTAGTGCTACCAAATATTATGTTATCGACATATATTTGGCATACAAAGATATTATTGCTAACTTTATGAGTGAAGAGAGTAGGATCACCTTTGCCTATTTCAAAGCCTTGTTTGAGCAAGAATTCCTTAAGGCATTCATACCATGCTCTAGGTGCTTGCTTAAGCCCATAGAGCGCTTTTACGGAGCTTGTAGACGTGGTTGGGAAACTTGAGGTCTTCAAAAACCGGGTGGTTGCTCAACATACACCTCCTCTTGTAGTGGACCATTGAGGAATGCACTCTTGACATCCATTTGGTACAGCTTGAAGTCATGATGGGGCGAAGGCTAGAAGAATGCTTAATTGCTTCTAGTCTTGCCACCGGTGCATAGGTCTCATCAAAGTCCAAGCCCTCTACTTGAGTGAAGCCTTGAGCAACCAATCTTGCCTTGTTTCTTGTCACCAACCCATCTTCATCTTGCTTGTTGCGGAAGACCCACTTGGTACCAATGATGTTGGTCTTGGGTCTTTCCACCAACTCCCACACTTTATTTCTTTTGAAGTTGTTGAGCTCTTCTTGCATGGCCAACACCCAATCCGGATCCTTGAGAGCATCATCTACTTTCTACGGTTCCAAAGATGAAACAAAGGAGAAATGTTGTGTAAAGCGGCTAAATGAGATCTAGTAGTAACTCCCTTTCGAAGACTCCCAAGGATGTTGTCAACGGGATGATCCCGTTGGATTGTTTGTCGAAGTCGTGGGTGATCAACGTCTTCGCATTTTCTTCTTGATCTTCATCATATTCATCATCGGCCTCAAGAATTGGAGCAAGATCAAGTGGTTGAACGGGTGATGCGAGGTGGGATCGGATTCGGCCGAGGTAGGTGGGTGGCGCGCCGCGCCCGCGCGTTGGTGCGGCACTACCACGCTGGACACTTCCAGCAGCGCGTGTCTTTGCACTTGGTCATCGAGTACGTCGGCGGAATCTTGTGCAGCAACAAGCGGGTGGATCCTCCTCTCCATTAGCTTGATCTTCTTGAGGCCTTATATCACCTATAGCCAATTGCTTGATTGCCTCACAAGGTGGATCCTCCTTTCCTACAACACTTTGATCAACTTGCTCTACTTGAGAGCCATTAGATTCATCAAATGTCACATCTATAGTGATTTTCAACCCTACCGGTGGTTTGGTTGAAAACACGATAGGCATGCTCATTTGACCCGTAACCAAGAAGAAAACCTTCATCAACTTTAGGTGCAAACTTAGAGGTTCGGGGCCTTTTGTTTAGAATGAAGCACTTGCACCCAAACACACTAAAGTATGACACCTTAGGCTTGTTACCGGTTAAGAGCTCATATGAAGTCTTCTTGAGTTTCTTGTGTAGATAGAGGCGGTTGATGGCATGACAAGCGGTGTTGATGGCTTCACACCAAAAAATGTCCGAAGTCTTGTACTCATCAAGCATTGTCCTTGCCATCTCTATGTGTGTACGGTTCTTCCTCTCTACTACACCATTTTGTTGAGGGGTATATGCAAATTTGAAAACTCATGCTTGATGCCCTCTTCATCAAGAAACTCTTCAACTTGGGTGTTCTTGAATTCGATGCCATTGTCACTTCTCACTTTCTTGACAAGTAGCCCAAATTCTCTTTGTGCCCTCTTGATGAAGGTTTTCACCTTCTCCTGTACTGACACTTATCAAAGACAAAGAAAACCCAAGTGAAGCGGGAGTAATCATCAACAATAACAAGTCCATATTTGTTACCCCCGATGCTAAGGTAGGCCACCGGTCCAAAGAGATCCATGTGTATAAACTCCAATGGTTGAGTAGTGGTCATCACACTCTTTGGTGGGTGAGGTGCACCTACTTGCTTTCCGGCTTAGCAAGGTCCACAAATCTGTCTTTGTCAAAATCAACATTTGTTAGTCCAATGATGTGGTTGTCTTTTCTGCGGTTTGGCCAAGTTCCTCATGCCAACATGTGCTAGACGGCGATGCCATAACCGACCCATGCTAGATTTTGCCATTAGACAAGTCTCAAGCTTAGCTTCACTTTTGTTGAAATCAACTAAGTAAAGCTTGTTCTTGAGTTTGCCTGTGAAGACAAACAGAGGAATCCTTCTGCGAAAAACTTCCACACCAACATCCATAAAGAGACAATTGTAGCCTTTCTCACACAATTGTGAGACCGACAACAAATTGTATCCCAACGAATCAACATGCAAAACATCGAAATATTATGCTCGGTTGTGATAGCAACGTTACCAAGACCGATCACACTTCTTACATCATCATTTCCAAACCTTATGTTGTTTCTATCGTCATTGGTTTGGGAATATGATGAGAACATACTCCTTTCTCCGGTCATATGATTTTATACGGCCCATTTGTCAAACACCCAACTTGACCCACCGGAGGAGTATGCCTGCAAAACAAGTTTAGTTCACAAGTTTAGGTCCCCTAAGATTCTTGGGACCTTTTACCTTAGTCACAAGAACTTTTGGGAACCCATATAGAGGTGTTGCAATAAAGTTTCCTTTCACTTTGCCTAAGTACTTTGCAAACACCTCCCCTTGCTGTTTGCCTTCACCTCAAAGCAAGGATTGGAGTCTAACTTGCTTGCTTTTTGCCTTTGATTGATAGGAGTGGCCCTTAGAAACAGCCGGACAAGATTTTTTCGACTTACGGACCTTCTTCATAGGCTTTTGGACCATCTTCTTGGGTCTATTCTTTTTTGAGGCATGGTAGGTGACCTTCCCTTTTCTTGGGGCGCGGCAAGACGCCACCCGTCCTCGCGGCTTTGCCCGCGTGTAGCGCACTAGTAACTTTCGGGTTGGCTTGTGTCCAACGCCTGTCGGGTCTCTCTCTCTGTACCCACTTGTGCCTTTGCTCAAGAATTTGACACATTCAACACCATTGATCGACTTTTCGACCGTTGGTTTTGTTTCCATGCTTGTGTCCAAGTCCATCCTTGATCCTTGGATTTCTCCCATCAATGTAGTTGGGCTTCTTTGGAGCCTCAACTTTGTTGCTCCTTGTTGCCTCTTTGGTTTCACCTTCTTTTCTTACCATAGCGGTGAGCCTAGTGATCTCTTTCTCCATTGCTTTCATGTTTGCAAGGTTAGTGGCATAAGCATTCATATCAACATTATAGCATTTTCCACAACCTTGACTAGTGGAGGGAGTAGAGTTATCCTTTGTGGCTGAGAGATGTGAGTTGCTCTCACTAAGAATGCTATGTTCATTTTCAAGCTTTTTGTGCTTGTCTTGCAAGTCACAATATTTCCCATTTAGGGTGACCATAGCCTTCTTTGTAAGAGCATGGTTTCCTTGCTCATTAGCTAGGCTCTTTTGTAAGGAAGCCACCTCACTTCTTTCAGCTACAAGAGCATCCTTGTTATCAACATAGAGCTTTTCAAGTCTATCAAGTTGACTATCTCTAGTTGCTAACTCCGCTTGGGTACTCTCTAAATCCGCCATTAGTTGAGCAAGAAAGCCTCTAGTTTTGGGATCTAGGTTTTTAGTGAGTCTAGCATATTCTTCATCATCACTAGATTCATCTTCAATAGAGCTTTCACTAAGATCACTAGATTCATCACTAAGAGAGGGAGAAGGCTTGGATGTGGATTTTACCTTTTCATGCTTGGCCATGAGACAAACATGTGTGGAGTCATTTTCTTCCTCATCCTTATCATCGGTCATGTTGTTGAAGAGCTTGGGTGTAGAGGTCTCTTGCATGGCAAATGTTGCAACATGGACTTCCTCTTCACTTGTCTCTTTGGTTGAGTCCCACTCATGACCGATGTGAGCTTCACCCATGTTCCTTCCCTTTCTCTTGTATTCTTGCCTCTTGTCTTTATCATTGTCCTTCTTGTACTTGTTGTTCTTGTTTTCATAAGGACAATCGGCAACAAAATGCTCGGTGTTGCCACAGTTGAAGCATGTTCTCTTTTTTCTTGTTTGGGAACCTTCGTTTGCACCATCTTATAGCCATTTGCTTTCATCCCCTTCCCATACTTCTTCATGAATAGGGCCATGTCATCAATCTTCTTGTAATCAGCCCCATCATCTTCATCATCACTTGAGGAAGAGGTTACATCGATATTTTCTTGCATCTTCTTCATTTCTTTGTCTTGACTTGTAGATGCTTGCTTGCTGCCCTTGACCTTGTTGGAGGAGCTTGACTTGCTTGTCTTGGTTGCCTTGAGAGCCACGTCCTTGATCTTGACCCCCTCAAGCTTTGCTTGCAACTCTCCAAGCTTTCTTCTTTCATTTACCTCCTCTCTTTGCATGTCATAGGTGAGCAGCCTACCAAGCACATCATTTGGAGTGAAGTGTTCAAACCTCTTCTTATCACGAATCAAGGTGACCACTATGTCATTTCTAGGTGTGTATGCCTCAAGCATAATCTTGACAACGGTATGGTCATCTAGATCCTCATCTCCAAATCCTCTAATCTTGCCAACTAGCACCATCAACCGATCAAACATTTCTTGGGCCCCTTCTCCATCAAGGATCACAAACCGGTTGAGCTTGGCCTTGAGCAAGTCAATCTTGGCTTTTCTCACTTTGTCTACACCTTCATGTGCAAGTACTAGAGTGTCCCAAATCTTCTTTGCTTCATTGACATTCATCACCCTATTGTACTCATTGCCTTCTAGAGCACTTATGAGGATGCTTGTGGCTTGACCATTGATGTGGGCAGCTGCTAGCTCTTCATTTGTTGGTTCCTTGGGGTTCACCGGTGGCTGAAATCCACTGCACACAACCTCCCAAAGACCGAGGTGAAGGGTGCTAAGATAGGCTCTCATCAAGTGCTTCCACTTGGCATAGTTGGTCCCATCGAAACGGGGCAACTTTCCCGCGGGCACATTGATAAAAGACTTCTTATCGCGGTTAGTCAAATAAGAAGAGTAGTTAAAGGATATGGCTGCGAACTTGTTGTTGACGCTGCACTCATCCTTCTTCTTTTCTTTCTTCTTCTTGTTCTTGTTGTAGGAGATATCATCATCTCCATCTTCGGAGCTACTTGATAGCTCACTTGACTCCGCTTCTTCTTCTTGCCTTTGTTTTTCTCTTGCTGCCCTTCTAGCAGCTCTTGCCTCACGAATCATCTTTCTTTGTTCTTTTCTTTGTAGCTTCTCGGCAAGCTTGACACTAGCTTGCTCTTCTAGTCTTTTCTTTTCTCGCTCTTGCCTTCTAGCGTTTCTTCTCTCTTGTCTTGCGGCTTTTCTCTCGGGATGGGGGTACCATCACCCTTGATGGTGCTCTCATTCGGGCTGTCACCGAGAGAGAGCTCATTTGCTGCTGGCCTCCACATCCTCCACGGGGATGGTAGGCTTGCCTCCTCTTCTTGATCCTTCCGGCGCGTCCATACTTCACGCGGTGAAGCGTATACGAAGTATCCTAGCTCCGATACCACTTGTAGGATGTGATGGAAGCCTAGAGGGGGGGTGAATAGGCTTACCCCTAAATATCGACCTGTTAAAACTTAGTGCACTGTCAGTACAGATATGCGCGGCACTGCCGCGTGTAGGCGCGACACTGCCGCGTGAAAATAACTGGCAGAGACAGAGAAGTGAACCGAGGCCTGTCGGGAAGGTCTGGCACGGCACTGCCGCGTCCACGTGCGGCACTGCCGCAAGTCACTTCATAGAAGTGTCTTCGAGGTGAATCTGAGAGCTATGAACTTGAAGTTCGTGATTCACACTCCTTCCTGCACACAAATACCTCATAGAGGACAGAGCTAATATGGCAGAAACCTTGCAACAAAGTAGATCTGGTCGAAGCCCTATCTCACAAGACAATATATGCAATAAAGTAAAGAACACGAGTGACGCAAGGATTTGACCCGTGGTTCACCGCGCCAACGCTTGGGTTATGTCCACGTTGTTGAGGTTGCCACACAAGGCTTAGCTTGCCCACCGGCTTGCTTTTTTCCCTCGTTCACAAGTCTAGGGAGTTAACCCTAGAGATGTGGGGTAATGTATTGTTGTTTGAGTGAGGTTACAAACCTCCCAAGGTCGCCACGAAGGGGTAAGCTCAAGGGCGACGCCTAGCCGTCTAGGAGCAAGCTCCAAGAGTAAAGAAGAACCCTAGGGTTCCGCCAAACGTGAACCAAATGCTCTTTTTGAGTGGGGAAGTAGTAGATCCGGTCTCCAATCGAAGTTTGTAGCTGTTTCCCTCAAAAAAATCCACGGTGGGAAGTGAGAGATTGAGTGGGGGAGCTCAAGGTGCTTCAATGGAGGAGTGAGAGAGAGAGAGCAAGAGGTGTTCTGGGCCGTCTCGCCGAGGAAGAAGAAGGAATGAACCGGTGACCGTTGTGGGAGGGGTAGAATGGGTATTTATACCCCCACGGACCCAACGGTAGGATTTAAGTGTGGCTTTGCCAGATCGACCGACAACAAGACGTTGCGTAGGCGCTGCAATGCCACCAATCACGCGGCTGCTGCCGCCGTAACACTGACAACAAAAGGTGAGATTCAAGTGGAATCTTTGGGGTGGGGCTTGGAGTTGTGTTTTGTGTCCGATTTGATGATTTAGAGCACTTGGTCCACGCGGTGCAGAATCCTAGAATCCCTCTTAATAGTACGGCATTTCCTAAACTCAAGATTCAAAATATGAAATAATTTAAACGCCTTGATCGAGAAACGCCACCATCTAGCTTATTTGGTGCCTTTGGACCTGTACATCAACTCCACATTTTATTCCTGCATGTCATCTTCGTAAATCTCATTAGTCCCCTAATTAGGTGGTCATCAACGCCAAAAACCCACTTAGAGCTTGATTGCACTTACAATCTCCCCCTTTTTGGTGATTGGCGACAACCAAATTAGAGCTTACATAAGATGTAAAAGTCAAACTTAGATTTCGAAGACCAAGGATGTAGGAACCTCCCCTAAATATGTGAATGAGTTTTGATTTCTCATTATTGACATGAAAGGTGGGTTTCACATATTTAGGTGTAGTGAACCCCTAAATGTTTGAGTGAGATTTGAATTTTCATTTTGACATAAAAGTTAATTCACACATTTGGAAAGTGTGCAAGGCCTCCCCTACATCCATGGTTGCTTTGTGGGGTGCTCAACAAGGTATCACAAAATATATACGTGATGCATATGACAACTTGATAACTTGATCGAGCACAAAGGATTGTCCGTCATGCTGATAATGCTTGCACCGCCGCGCCCTATCAGGTCAGACAGACAGACAGAAACAAACCCACAACAAATTTGACATGATATGTCAATTAAATAGCTTGAGGGGGTAAATAAAACAGAGTTTAGACAACTAACGACCAAATCGGAGAAGTAACAAGTCGTAGGTGGCATTATTACATAAAATAGAGTTTCTCTCGAACTCACACCTAACAAGCTACTCTCAAAAGATCTAAACACCGAAGATCAGGCTGCTGCATCATCCTCCTCGAAACATCCGGGCGTCGAAAAGTTTGACCCCTCTCATTTCTTCTAATTTTTCTCCCCTTTGGCGTCAAGCACCAAAAAAGATCATAGAAAAGAGAAGAAACAGAGCGGAGTCACTCCTCACTAGTGTCCTCGCGACTGGAAGCGGTGTCCTCGTCCTCCTCAGAAATAATAGCACTAGTCTGCGTGGAGCGATGAGTAGAGCGTCGAGCTGGAATCTGCTGAGCAAAGGAACCAAGCAGTCCGAGAGGTCGACCAGCCGCCTATCACATTATAGTCCTTTGGCCTTTCCACCAATTCCCATACATCATTTCTCTTGAAATTGTTCAACTCTTCATGCATGGCATTGATCCAATCTTCCTTCTTGAGTGCATTTTCGGTGTTCTCCGGTTCTTCTTGTGCTACATATGCACGGTGAGCACAAAAAGATGCTAATCTTCTTCTAGTGACCACTCCACTATTGATGTCACCGATAATTTGATCAATTGGATGGTCTCTTGCAATGTTGGAAGGTTGCATCACTTGCACTTGATGACTAGGATGAGGAGTTGGACTAGCTTGTTGCTCTTGATCTTCATCTTGAGTACCACTAGTGCTTGCTTCATTTGCATCAATCTCAATTGTAGTGGTAGGCAATGGAGTGTCATCATCATCAACTTGTCTTGGCTGAATGTCACCAATATCCATGTTCCTCAATGCATTCTCTAAGTTGGAACCTCTCACATCATCATGATTTTTAACTTCATTTTGAGAGCCTTGGGTTTCATCGAATTCAACATCATGAACTTCTTCAAGCTTGCCACTACCCAAGTTCCACACTCTATATGCTTTGCTTGTGGTTGAATACCCAACTAGGAACCCTTCATCACATTTCTTGTCAAACTTGCCCAATCTTGTGCCTTTCTTGAGAATGTAACATTTGTATCCAAAGACTCTAAAGTAACAAATGTTGGGCTTCCTTGCATTGAGCAACTCATATGGTGTTTTGCCAAGCATTCCATGGCAATAGAGGCGGTTGCTACAATAGCAAGCCGTGTTGATTGCTTCGGCCCAAAAGGAATGGCTAACATTGTACTCACTAAGCATTGATCTTGCCATTTCAATCAAGGTTCTATTCTTCCTCTCAACTACACCATTAGATTGAGGAGTGTAGGTTGGTGAGAATTGATGTCCAATTCCAAGCTCATCACACAACTCTTCAATTCTTGTATTCTTGAATTCACTTCTATTATCACTCCTAATCTTCTTGATGGATGTCTCAAACTCATTTTGAACCCTCTTGACAAATGTCTTGAAAAGCTCAAACACGTCATTCTTGTCATGCAAAAAGAACACCCATGTATATCTAGTGTAGTCATCCACAATGACAAAACCATACTTGTTGCCTCCAATGCTAGAGTATGATGTTGGCCCAAACAAGTCCATGTGTAGCAACTCAAATGCCTTGTTTGTACTCATTGTGCTCTTGGTTGGATGTGCATTGCCATGTTGCTTGCTGGCTTGACATGCTCCACAAGGTTTATCCTTCTCAAACTTCACATCATTCAAGTCTCTAACTAAGTCATGCTTCATCAACTTGTTCAATTGCTTCATTCCAATATGACCAAGCCTTCTATGCCACAACCACCCTTTGCTATCCTTTGAGAGTAGACATGTTGTCAACTTGGCTTCTTTTGAGTTGAAGTCAACAAGGTAGAGATCGCCATATCTAAATCCCTTGAAGATCATGTTTGCACCATCACCACTAACCACTTCAACTTCTTTGCTTGTGAAAATTCATTTATACCCATAGTCACAAAGTTGAGAAACCGACAAGAGGTTGTAATCAAGATAGTCAACTAGCAACACCTTTGACAAGCTTTTCTCTTGAGTGATAGCAATCTTGCCTAGCCCCAACACATTGCCTTTCTTGTCATTGCCAAATGTGATTGACTCATACTCATCAATGCCCTTGATGCTAATTGACTTGAACATATGAGAATCCCCGGTCATGTGTTGAGTGCACCCACTATCCATTATCCAATGCTCTCCTCCGGCACGGTAATTGACCTACAAAATAAGATCAATTCTTCTTAGGTACCCAATGTTGCTTGGGTCCTTCAAGGTTAGTCACCAAGGCCTTTGGTACCCAAATGGCTTTCTTCTTTGAGCCCATCCATGGTGTACCAATGTACCTAGCACGAACACCATTGTTCTTCTTCACAAGCATATATGAATTATCAAGCTTGATGGAAGAAACATTGGTCCTCTTGTTCATGCACTTTTGCTCTACATGACCAACTTGCTTGCAAGCTTTGCAATAGCTACCATTGCTCTTCACAAAACGAGTCTTGTGAGTCACATGCCCTCCTTGTATAAGGATGCCCTTTGACTACCCAAGCACATAAGCAAGCGGTCCTCACCACCATAAGCCTTAGCCAAGGTGTGATTGAGCTCCTTCACTTCTCTTTTCAAACAAGCATTCTCATGAATAAGCATAGGGTTGTCATTATCCTCGCTAGAGATGGATGTGCTAGTGATAGAGCTAGTGGAGGTCTCACACTTGGGGGTTGATTCATCAACAAGTATATCACACATGATGCTTGCATTGCATGTATCAACATTCTCAACAACTAAGCACAATTTGTGCTCATCAAGTAGAGAGGAATGAGCTTTCTCTAACTTAGAATGAGTTTTCTCAAGCTTCTTATGTTCTTCCTTTAGACTCTCATAAGATGCCCGAAGCTCATCAAGTTCTTGCTTAAGGCTCTTTGTTTCCTTATGCAAGCCTTTGCATTCATTTCTACTTTGCTTAAACATGACAACGCACTCATCAAACATGCTTTGCAACTCCTCTCTAGTTTGAGTTGGCTCCTTATCATCACTATCACTATCACTATCACTATCATCATCATCATCTTTAGTGATAGATTGTACCTTAGTGGCCTTAGCCATGAAGCATGAAGAAGGAGTGTCGAAGAGGGAGATCTTGTCATGCATAGCAAGGTGAGCTTGTCCCTTCTTCTTGTTCTTCTTCTCCTCTTCTTCATCACTTGAAGAGGATGAGCCATCACTATCCCACATAGCCACATGTGACTCATTCTTCTTCTTGGGCCGTTTCCTTCTCATTCTTAGCATCATTCTTCTTTCTTGCTTTCTTGATGCCTTTCTCATCATCACTATCATATGGGCACTTTCGGCAATTAAGTGACAATCATCGTGGCAACGAAAGCATGTCATGTTGCCTTCATTCTTGCCATCCTTAGTCTTCTTCTTGGATGATTGCTTTTTCTTATTTTCTTGGAGATGTAGTTTTTCTTCACAAACTTTCCCAATCTCCTCATAAAGAGAGTCATTTGCTCATCCACTTCACTTTCACTAGTAGAGGTGCCATCCTCTTCATCACTTGATTCTTCCTTCTTCTTCTTGCCCTTGGATGATGAACTAGCCTTGAGTGCCAAGATCTTCTTGTCCTCTTTCTTCTCTTCATCCTTGACCTTCTTGTTTGCCTTGTTGATGAGCTCTTGCTTTTTCTTGTCATCTCTATAAGAGTCATCGGTCATGACCTCATTTAGCAATTGGTTTGGGGTCAAATCCTTCAAGTTTGTCCTCACAAGCACCGTGATGAACATCCCAAACCTCTCAGGCAAACACCTCAAGAACTTCATGTTGAAGGTCTTGTCCTTGATGTCTTCACCAAAGCGCATTGAGATCGTTCACCAACACTTGCATGCGGTGGAACATCTCCCACGACGCTCTCATCTTCTTCCATCTTGAAGCTATTGAATTGCTCAAGCTTGATGTAGGCCTTTGCTTGCTTGGCGCCTTCGGTGCCCTCATAGCACTCTTCTAACTTCTTCCATATCTCATGAGCAATTGTGAGTGACTTGACTTGCTCAAACACTCTATCGTTGAATGCTTCATGGAATGCACTCACGGCAAGATTATTTGCATAGATCTTCTTCTCTTGATCGTGGTTGGCTCATTTGGCTTTGCCGCCTCAAACTTGTTCTCGGTCACCACCCACACTTCTCTATTGATTGACTTGAGGTGTGCGGTCATCTTCACCTTCAATAGGCAAAGTTGGTGCCATCGAAAGGTGGCGCCTTCTTGGTGTTGTTGACATGGAAATTCATTGCCATTTTATCCTTTGTAGGATGTTAAGCCACTCAAATAACGGTGCCTAGCTCCGATACCACTTGAAAGGTCCTAATGGCTAGAGGGGGGGGGCGTGAATAGCCTATTAAAAATTCCTTCAACAACACTTAAGCAAACCGGTTAGATAAAACGACGGCATAGCAATTAAGCAATGCTTCAACTAGCTATGCAAGCCACAAGTCAATTCTATTGTCTCTAGTTCACACAAGGCTAAGTCGCTAGATTACTCCTAGGTGAACAAGCAAATCTAACTAGTTTACCAACTAGAAGCTAACAAGACTAAGCAAACAAAACTAGTTACTCAAGCTACCAAACTAAGCACCCTAACAAGATAAGCTACTAAAGTAATGCAAGGGATGCTTAGGATACAATACCACCGGTGTAGTCACTACACCACAACACACAATAGCGCTACACAATCGGCGCTAAAAAATATCTTTAGGGATGGAGGATGTGGCTAAAATTCCTTAGAGACCATCGGCGCCAAAGCTATCTTTAGCTATTCATTTGTGCGGCCAATAGGTACTTTCAGATTTAGGGGTCATAATGTCGGCGCTAAAATCAGCTCACCATCAAAGGTCGGCGCCAAAAAAGTGGCCCACCTCGGGTGCACTCGTGCGCCCCACCATAACCCAAATTGACCACACATATTTTGGCCTGAGGTCTATATCGTAAAGTCAGGTGGTAAACCCTAGCGTCCCAAACCGGCCCGCGCCCGACTCCCAATCGCCCACCGGCGTCGGGATATCCCTCTCCTCCCGTGATCCTCCTCCCCCCCCACCGGGCCTCCCATCGCTCTTGCCGGCAGCTCGGTCGGCCATGGCGGGCCACGACTGACCGCCACACGGGTGCTCCCATGGCTGGAGTTCATACGCCTCGGGCCTCCACCAAGCTGTGGCGTGGAGCTCATGCAAGGGAGGCCGGATCCACGGCCCGCTCATGCGAGAGGGGCGAGATCCACCAATTTTGTTCGTGCGAGGGGACCGCATCTACCTCGTGCTTGAGTACCTCTACCTCGCCCGGCCCGTCGGCGCCCCTCTTCCTTCCCGTCGTCATGCACACCAACTTCTATTATTAGGCGGAAGTGAGTTTCTTGGACCATTCATATTTATGCACGCCATTTTTGCTCTAACTAGTACTTCATGCGTACTATTATTAGGGGAAATTGCATGCTTGAGGTAGGTTTCTTGCTTTCGGTGATAATAGTGGGCTGAAGTGAGATTTGACATTGTTGTGACAGTTTTTAGGTCATAATCCTAGCTTTAGTTGTTCATTTGTTTCATTTTGATCGGATAGCAAATCTATCTTGATTTTATTCCATCAATTGTTGGCTATGTTCTTTTTTGTCGGTTGTTTTATTTACTTATGTAGAAAAACTCTATTCTAGGCTGCAGTTAGAGAAACACATTTAATTTTACCTTCCCTAGAGTATCACCCGACTAGAGCCTAGAGGTACAACAAGAGAAGTCGGTGACCTAGATAAATGTCCACCCAAATGTGGATTTCAAGTTTATATAAGACTAATGCCCCTGTTTTTTATCATTTATGAATCTTGAGCTTGATTTTCTTTCGATATGGATTGCAAATACAACTTGTGACTTGCAAGTGAAGGTGTATCTTTGTCCTTTTTAAATGCTGTTCAAGTAAGTAGAAGTTCCTCCTCTCTTTAGTTACTTTCCAAGCGGTTACTAATTATTGTTTTGTTATATGCTAGCTGATTTATTGGACCATAATGGTTCCCTCATACACTTAGGCTTGAATCAATTTCAAAAAAACAATTAGGCTTGAATATTCCAAAGGCCTCTTATCTAAAATTCTACTCGGTTAATGTAATCTTAGGGTCTTTGGTGGTTCGGGCAAATACCAATGAAGAACCCTACGAGGATGCAAACTAGGGTTTTTATACTAGGCATTTGTTGGTCCAGTACATCTTGAAGGTATGAAGTGTATAATCTGAGTTTATTGCTTAGCACGTAGTTAATCCGTTCTCATGTTTAGAAGCCTAGATGAAAATATAATTCTTGAAATTAGTGAATCAATATTCTCAAGCGAGATAGTGATGACTTGGTTGAAATTTGAGTGTTCTCAAGCGGTGCATTCTCAAGTACATGTTTAGGTGTAATAAACCTTGTGTATGAATATGAATCTTCTTTAAATTTTGTGTAAACATGTAGTATAGCAGCAGCTCATGGTTTTTCTCTTTTTTTTTTTCACTGCGAGTTCGGCAACCAACCCTTGAGGAGCGGATGGACAACAACTACTCTTTTTTCTTTAGTGGCAACATGATGTTTGGCAACAATATTCGGAATGCAACTCCTAGCGATGTTGTTGGGGCACTTGATGTATACAAAAGAGCAAGTAACCGGTATATTTGTACTCCTTTTTTCTCCAACAAATAAGTAGTTTTTGGGACCATGTACAGGCCAACTAAACTACTAATAGAACAAAGTATCAACTAAAATACTAATAACACTTGATATTTAGTGGTAACATAGAGGAGCAGGCTGTTCCATCCTACACTAATCATGAAACATGATGAAACAATTGTGGGTTCTATGTCCAGAATTAATTCATGTGGGTGCTATCTGTTATGAAAATTTTTTGCTGATGGGAGTTAGTTGTTCTTTGCTATAGACTACCTACTGATTGTGTCTTGTTCACATGGTTGCGGTTACGCTCTTTATTTCCCACTTCTGAATGTCTACTTCTGTTATTGTGTGAGACCATGTACTTGGGTTCTCTTAATGCGTGTTAATCGGATGATCACCGTGGTTAACAAATACTCATGACGCTTTAGCTTACGATTTTTGTGTTTGACTTCTTAAAATTGAACTGCACTTGTATTGTTAGCACTTCCTGTAGTAGCAAAATTGGTTGAACTAAAAAACAAGTTCTATTTTCTTTTAAGAGTGAGTCGACACCCCTCACTTTTGTAGATTTCAAGAATAAAAACAACGATTTGTGTGCTTATTGCTTTTAAGTTACAATGGTTGTTGTATGGAAATCTCTACTTGCTTATTTGTGATCTTAAAGCAATAAAACATATGAACAAGGACATCTCTTTTTTTTATGGTTTGTCTTTTATTTTCTTGTCCAACAGACCCACCACGTCAATAAAATGTATGACCCAAAAATATATCTTTTTATGATTTTTTAATATGATTTGAGCTATAGACAACTCAATTCAAAATTACTTTTAACAAGCTTTAGAAATTTGGCATGGTGGTGAGAGATTGAATTTTCTTTGATGAGCAATGTAGCATGTCCTCCTTTTGCATACTTTTGAGCACTTGCTTTGTTCGGAATATCATTCTTTGTTATGCTACCTTAGTTCATTTGTTATTTTTTTCTCTAATTACATTAATAATGCTAGGCATTGTTGTTGACTTTACAGGCCATTGCATCTTGGTCCAGTTGCACCCTGCAACAACATGCGGTATTAATCGACTACTTGAAGCATATTGTTCATGTTGGAAAAGGGGAAGCATTGTTTTCACTTATATATGATCTCCCATCTGTCTAGGTGATGATCGCCCATCTCCTTCCGGCCTTCACTTAAATGTAACTTATCGGCTTTATTGGAAATCTCTTGTGACCCATGACTTGTTGTATTTGGTTAATTATCTACCTACTTTTGCTTGCTGTATTTTTAGTATTGTATATGCGGTTGATTTAAGCGTGCTTGCCCCCTTGATGTGAGCCTAAATTGGCCAATTCACACTCATTTGCATGTGCTCTAGTCATGTAGCAGTAATAGTAAATCGCTTCATTGTTTATTGACTTTGTAAGCCTGCATTAACATTTAAACTTCAATTTGGCAAGTGACTTTGGTTTTGTCCATTGTTTTTGGTTAAAATTGTGAACTTCAAATACATTATCGAAATCTCAAAATCATTCAACATAGTCGCTAATTACCAAGTTTTATTTGCAGCCATAGCATGACTTGGAAGAGTGATGCACATGTGAAAAAGAAAGAAATCTTCTGTACATCCACGGGTAAATGGATAAACATTGGTGTGTCTTTGAGATGAATGATTTTGTTGCAAAATATGTGCAAATTGATGAACTAGTTATCGCTATTGCGTCCACCGGGGGACCTTGATACTTTTCATGTCGATATTGTGTCCTCTCCTTACATGAATATATTTGCTAGCCTTAGATAACCTCTTTGGTTAGCAAAGCGCTAGGCTGTAGTGTACCAAGGTTGTAGTTTTGCCGAACAATTGCATTTATGTTTTTAGTAAGACCGATGTCCCCTCCTCAAATCTCTTTTGCAACTACCAAACATGATTAATTTGTCAAATTAATTTGCAAAAAAATTTAAGTTACTTAAGTTGGAACTCACTTATGCGGCATGAAGGATGTTAGCGACTCAATGGCACTTGATAGCGGTTGATAGCATCGGGTTTGTCAACTCTCGTTTCTTCATGCAACAACATCAGCTTGATGGTGGTGCCTTTTATTCTGATGAATAATCTTTAGGTTAACTTGTGCTTTATTTGTTCCTATAGCTAGATATATCATCTTGGTAATGCTAGCACTTTTTAATTACTTAATTCATTCCTGTTGTTGATTGCTTGTCATCTCGGTAATGCATATGCTAGCACTTTAGCATTAACTTGTGCTTGGAATGATGCATAGAAATTTGTCTATCGGTCTCTTTGCTTGAGCTTTAGAGAATGCTTGCATGTGTGTTCTCGGTAGCACTAGATCAATAGCGGCATGTGTTATTTTTCCTGGTTTAACCTTTGGTTTAATTTCTCTTGTTTAATTAATTAGGGAATTTATTAGGTTTGGTAAATTAGTAAGTTGTTGAATAGCAGCATGTTTGTTGGCCGGTAGCAACATGATTTAGCATGTGGTTGTTCAATATATACTCAATTTGTAGTTAGTTGATTAAGATCCAATTAATTTAACAAAAAAAATAAAAGCATAGTAACTTTACGGATATATGTTAACATGCTATTGGTTGCATGTCTTTTGGTTTCAGTGTCCGTGATGGTGCTAATTAGCGAGTTTGTGGAGGGTTTGACACTCAAAACCTGATTTATGTGTTAGTCTCTTTTTTTGAGATAGGTAGCTGATACTAGACTTGTCATTGATGAACCGTTGCATGTTTGTAATGGTTGATCTTATATGTATGTCCCTGTGAGTGTTTGGACTAAATGAATGAATCTATTTATATGAGCAATGTACATAATGATGTTATTTTTGTGTTAAAGCTGTAACCAAATGGTCTTTTATTTTTTTAAATGCATTCAAATTATCTCGTCAAACCATCGACGCTAAAAAGCATATATAATGTCAAGGCATGCGACGCTATAGAGTCTTTGGCATCTTTGTCGACGCTATAGAGTCTTTGGCATGCTATCGGCGCTATAGATATTCAGGCCAATTTGATCGCGGACGCTAATAAAACCGGCCGACGCTAAAAGTCTTTAGCGTCGGGACTTCTGGCGTCGGTGAAGTCGGCGCTATATGTTCTTTGGGTCAGATCGTCCGACGCTATATGTGGCTTATAGCGTCGGACCATCCAAGGGTAATTGGGGTGTTGTGGTGTAGTGAGTGTCGAGGTTGAAGCCAATCACCGTGTACAAGAAATCTCCAACGAGCAAGAACACAAGACACGGAGATTTTTCACCGAGGTTCACGTGCTTGCCCGGCAAGCTAAGTTCCGTTGTGGCGACACACTCACTTGGCGTATGCTAAGCTTAATGGCGGTGCCAAATCCCCCTATGGGAGCTCAAGCAAAGCGATCACAAGAGAGGGTCCAACAAACCCACGAGTAATCCACTAGTGCTCCTTTTCGTGAATCTCCCACGGGGTAAGGAACGACCCCTCACAAACACCACCGGTGTGGCCTCAAACAAGCTCCACTTGAGCTCAACACCGCCTCTTGCTCCAAGCCGCTAGGGAGGCAGGGCAAATTCCTAAGAAAACAAGAATCCAGCGGCTTCTCCAAGGATGAAGTGCCTCTAGATGCAACCACCAATGCAATGCACTTCTATCACTCTCAATCTCACCAAGAATTCGAGTTATAGATGGAGAGATGAGTGGGAGGAGTCTCACAAGCTTACTAGCAAGTTAGAGTGTTTAAATGTGCAAGAGCGAGGTCCCAATACCGGCGAAACCAATATATATAGACCCCCTCACGAGATAGAGCCGTTGGTCTTCAAATTGGGCTCATTTCGGGGTGACCGGACACACCGACCGGAACCACCGGCCGGGTCGGTCAAGCGTCCGATCATCGCTTTCGATCGCTACCGACAAGGCACAGGCCCACGGTGGCGCCCTCCGTCGGCGTCCGGTCCCTCGCTTCGGTCGTGCTTCCGGTCCTAGCGTCCGGTCGGAATCCGGCCGAAAATTTTGGAAAACATGCTCTACGGAATTTTGATCGGACCCGACCACCGGTGCCACCGGTGCGTGCGTCCGGTCACTTTTCCCGGCGTCGGTCGCCGCCTGAAATCAGCATGTCTTCATCTTTTTCTTTGCTCTTTGCTTCAAACTTGCTTCGCCTCTTGCCAAGGGTTGCCAACACGTCCAAGATGACCACGTTATCACCGATGTTAGCACGCCGATAAGTTAGGCAAGATCGAAGTTAGTGCTCTCATTGTCCTAAATGCAAATGCAAGTCAATTGGACCTAGAAGCACTTCACCAAAGGATTGACGGCATTCCCTCTTGATAGTCGGCTATCTATCCTATAATGTGATCACACGCTCTATCGTGTCTTGATCACCAAAAGAAAAACCCTATCAAGATACCTTTGCCTTGATCTCCCGGGTTTCTCTCAAGCCGATCACCGAGCTTGACGATGCATCATGTCCGCCATCATCGTCCATGTTCATGATCATCATGCTCCTTGTCATCCATCTAATCCTATCTCAAGTCATACGGTTAGAGCAAGGATTAGTCCAACAAGTGTGTCATCAATTTCCAAAACCAAACAAGAGATTTCCATACCGCGATTGCAGGCGGCAGGCGTCGCGCTGGGCTCCCACCATTCACGAGGGTCTCGTCGTCTTCAACGGTCTTGGCGTGGCGGGGGCCGGGTGGGGGATCCGTGGAGCTCACGCTTGTTGCCCTCGAGGAGCCGGTGGCGGCGGCGAATGGGGAAAGAAGAGGAGATGAATTCGAATTCAAGGAGTCGTGTATTGTGGAGGGAGTAGTAACGCGTGGGGGTTCGTCGTCGCGTTGGAGATGCGGCGTCCAGGCGTGGCGGGCGCTCCCGGCGCCCCCGGCGTCGGCGTCCCTTTCCCTGTGGCGATGTGGCGATGGAGGCGAAGGGGTTGGGAAAGTGTGACCGGGGAGAAGGAGAGTCGGTCGCGTGGGAAAGTGTGACGGGGGAGACGGAGGGTCGGTTCTGCGCTACTGAGTGAATGATGATGACGATGAGGAGGAGGAGGATTGATCCCAGCAATTTTGGCCCTTGGATGTTGGTGGATGAGTAAGAGAAGAGTTTATTATAGATCTGGACCATTTATTTGAAAAGATGCTTAGCTTTGGGGTGTATTTTGTTAGGTGCACTTAGTGGAGATTAGGAGAGATATAATGACTGTGGTGTACATTTTATTGTGTGGCATTAGGAAAGTTTTTTTTTTTTGGTGCATTATATGTAGTAGAGATAAATTAAATTTTTATTACATTGATGTAGTACACTGTACACGACTGCTGCTTGCAACATATTGGTGCAGGGAGCTGCAGGCTATTAGTATTGGTATTAGCCTCATTTTCATGCGACATTGGTGCAGGCTTGCAGGTGCTCTTTGACTAAATTGATATTCATGTGTTTTGTAGTACAAGTCTGTTATAGCCTCAATAGATTTCAGTTTTTTTACATGTACACCTTTTTTTCTTTGTTATAGCTGTTGAGCATCATTGTTTCCCTCTTTTTTTAAAAAAAAAACATCTTCTTTGTATCCTTGTAGTGAATTGGTAGTATCTCAACATTCAAGAGTAAATCTAATTTCTGTATTATTTGTGTTTAGATAGATCTGATCAGGTTCGACACTTACCTAGAGCAACTCGTTGTTTTGCACTCTGGTGTACATCAGCAGGTGCCGTAGTTCCTTCTCTCTGTTAGTTATCTGAACAATAGCTCTACAGTTTTGCTCGATACTTTCATCACCAAAAGCAAGCAAGCAGCAGCTGTGAACTCTCTGCATCTAAGTTGTACTTACCTTATTAATCCTAAGTTGTTTTCTTCCCCTTATAATGCAATTTCGTTATAGCTATACCTATTTCCATTTACTCAAACTTTCAGTAGTAAATAGCAATGGTCAATAGTTCTCGGTTATGGTGGATACATTGTGCCTTGTTGGCTTGTTGGTACCGGAGAAGAAACAAGAAGGCAAGTAATGCAGTCACTCAGTATCATCTAAAGCTTACTTTTGAGAAGTCGAAGCACTGTCTTGTAATAAGTGTGTAAAAATCAGTATAGTCCTGAGCGCCGCTCCCTGCAAACTATGAATTGCCATCAAGTCTGGAGCTGTAAGCCTTTGACAACATATATACTACTAACTGGTAACATGCTAAGGCTATGAGAATACCGGGTTTGTAACCTAACCATTGCCTTGTTGTTTCAGGTTTGCAATTTCGACCCGATGACGCAAGAGCCCTTGAAAGAGCATCAGCTGATTCTGAATATAGCCATCAAGGAAGCAGTGACTTACTTGAAGGAGCACAGCTGGGCTTACAAGCTGAACTGATGGATGTGGAGTGCTTGGCTGAGTGCAAATGCTGATGAGTCTCAGGAGGACATATTCCGAAACAAGTTGTTGAGCTTGTTGGGATGCTTGGCAAAACACCCGGTGTGACAAACACTTTGTATTTTGAGCTGATATTTAATAACAAACACTTTGTATTTAAGGATTAGGGTGACCGTACCTGTTTCGACATCTCCATCCACCTTCAAATAAATTCCTTTACTTTTTAAGTGCATCTATACTAGTACCATAATTATAACACCCCACTCTTGAGGAAAGAAGATTCACTCATCCCAATTATCATAAACTACATAATGCATTGGTGGCATGGCCTGTTCGGCTCAAAAGCCTCCACTCACAACAACCATACATCATCCACAATCAAATCTCAATAGTCAAGTAAATTAGTGGCACGTAATACGCAAGCAATCAAGACATAGCATCCTTCTGTCAGAGTACCTTCTCGAGGTTAACCATCATTTGACCAAAGTTGACTTGGGTTGACTTTATAGAATTGATAGAGATGATTAGTGAATTTAGAGTCCTTGTCCCAGTGGAGAGCACTAGGAATCCTTTATGGAGAATGATAAACAGGGGGTGTTTGAGGGACTTGCAAGGTCATCAAGAAGGTATTTGTGAAAAAAAAATAGTTGGGACAACTTTTGTTCGTGACTCTTTGCACTATGGACCACCATGACTTTTTTTTTCCATATGGAAAATTGATTTTATTTTAATAGTAATAATTGAACTATACTTTACATGTAAACATGATTACATTTGATAGATAAATATGATTAATAATATTACATGTAAAAGCCCCAAGTTTTTGAGGCAACTATGAATGAATTATAATTACTTAACTTCATGTGTGCTGTATATATATGCTGAATTCATGGAAGTTACCAACCAAAGACTTGCTCTGCACCACCTGTAAACTGTAATCTTTTTCCTGTTATACATCAGGCTTCGAAGCTGATCTCCATCTCTTCCTTGCCGACCATGAGGAAATGAGACCCTCTGTCGATCACCTTCTTCCCGTCCTCCCTCGCCCGGCTGAAGTGTTCGCACGGGCTGACATCAAACCTGACGTTGGCCTTCTCCCCTGCCTTGATGTGCTGGCTCCTGAAACCGATCAGCTGGCTCACCGGCCGGCCATCCGTCGAATTGGGCCACCGGAGGAACATGAGCACCGAGTGCTTGCCGTCCATTGGTCCGTGGTTCTGCACCTCGACCTCCGCCGGGAACTTGAGCTGCTCACACCCGTCCACACCGATGTCGTCGACATGGTAATAGCTCGTGATGTCCTTGGTCGCCGCGGACAGCCCGGCAAGTAGGCTCGTGCTAGGAGCCAGGTTCTTGCCGACGGTGACTAGCTGGCGTGAGAACTTGGAGTAGCTGAGGCCGTATCCGAACTTGTAGATGGTCTTGCCCCGGTAGAAGCGGTAGCTCCTGCCCGGGTATCCGGTAGCCGGATCGGCACGCATTCGCATGTCCGTCATGGGCACCTTAGTGAACTCCTCCGGGTACCACGTCACGGGCAGCCTGCCGCTGGGGTTGTGGTCGCCGAAGAGGACTCTGGCGATGGCAAGCCCTCCTGCCTGGCCTGGGTAGCCTGCCCACAAGATGGCGCCGATCTTCGGGTTCGACTGCGCGAACGTGATGTCCACGGGGCCGCCGGTGAGCAGAACAAGGATCACGGGCCGCTTGGCCGCGCTGGCGACGGCGGTGATGAGGCTCTGCTGCTTGCCCGGGAGCAGCAGGCTCGTCCTGTCCAGCCCTTCCTTCTCCTGATCCTGGCTGAGCCCCATGAACAAGAACACGTACTCCGACGAGCTCGCCAGCGCGGCCGCCGGGCCCGTCGCGGCTACGCCACAGGCCGCCGAGCCGCACCCGGCCAAGAACCGCACGTTCCTCACGTAGCTCTGGATCCCCTGGAGCGGCGTGGTGGTCTCGCACGCGGGACCAAAGTAGTTCCCGCTCAGCACTAGCGGGTCGTTGGCGTTGTGGCCGATCACGGCCGCGGAGCCCACCGCGGAGCGGTCGAGCGGGAGGATGCCCGCGTCGTTCTTGAGAAGGACGATGCCGTCCTGCGCCGCCTCGAGGGCGAGGTTCTTGTGGTCCGCGGTGCACGTCGGCGGCGCCAAGGCGGCCGTACAGCGCGTTGCCGCGCGGGTCGCCGTCGAAGTGGCCGAGGCGCATCCGCACGGCGAAGAGGTTGGTGAGGGCCTTGTCCACGTCCTTCTCCGTCATCTTCCCCTGCTGGATCGCGGCCATGCCGTGCTCCTGGGTGTAGGTCCCACAGTTCAAGTCCAGTCCTGAATGGAAATTGTAAATTAATTAATTAATTAAAGCCAGGACGGTCATATTAGTGCAGTGTCTCTGTACAACTGGTTAAAGTTCCCCAAAATGCTTATTACCAGCCTTGAGGGCGGCGGCGACGGTGTCTTCCGGCGTGGGCACATACCGCTGCGCGTCGTGCATGATGGCCACGGCGTCGCAGTCCGACGACACGTAGCCGTCGAGGCCCCAGGCGCCTCGGAACGTCTTGGTGAGCAGGTCGGAGCTGGCGCAGGCGGGGACGCCGTTGATCCCCGTGTAGGCGCACATGACGCAGGTGGCCTTGCCGTCGACGACGCAGCTCTGGAACGGCGGGTTGAACGTGTCGGCCAGGTCCTGCAGCGTCACCCGGGCGTCGAAGTCATAGCGCGCCACGCCGTTCCAGTCCTCGAGGTCGTAGGCGGTGGCGTGCTTGCAGCACGCGGACGCCTGCAGCGGCGCCGGCGCGCCGGAGGGGTGCTGCCCTGGATGCCCCTGACGAAGGCGACGCCGTACTTGCTGGCCACGGCCGGGTCCTCGCCGGGGGTCTCCTGCCCGCGGCCCCAGCGCGGGTCCCGGAAGATGTTCACGTTCGGTGACCAGATGGTGAGCCCCTCCGCCTGCCCCAGGTTGTACAGCGCCCGTGCCTCGCGTCCGATGGCCTGCACGAAACCATGCACGGCCGCAGCTGTCAATTTTTCACATCACCATGGCTGGACGGATCAAATCGCTGTAGCGACTACCAACATATGCTACCAACTTGGCGCATGATCATTTTCCATGAAGGCAGAGTGTAGGACTGTAGGACATGCTTCAGTTGCACGCTCAACAAGTTGGTGATTGCCACTTTGGCAATCGTTAAAGTGGGTAACCGATAGGTGTGAGTTGTACTGCTGTTCCCTCATTTATGTGTACGCGCATTGAGAACCATCGATCGATCATGGTTTCATGGATGGTGCGCGGGTGCAAAGCAACGTGACAATGACAGGCACATGATGCCCCTGAATGAACAACACTACCGTGTGTCATTATTGAAACGCAGTAACGACATTTGTCTACCCTGCTTTAGGTTAGTTGACGACAACAGGATGCAAAGTGGTGTGCTGTTCATCTATATATATATTTCAGGTAATATCAAGTCGAACACAAGGAACAAAAACAACTGAGGCATTGTTTATTCCAGTGTTTCTCTAAAATACAAGCTGCTGCTTCGCTTCCTTACTCTGTTCTTACATTCCAGTTCGAAGTGTAAGGCTGTAATCGTATAGTATTCATTATTGTTTGGACGACATATATCGCTATCTTTCATAAAAAATATATATATCTCGCTACCAGTATTTGCTTATTCGACTGTGCTACCAGATTTCGTCAATCAAGCAGGATCAAGATCATCCTGCAGCGAGCCCCAGCGCATGAATGCAGTAGTGCCGGATCAGTTAAGCTCTAACAGTTGCATTGGTTGCCAGACCAATCATTGGATCGGAGCTGGACGAAACAAAAGCAGGGCCGTGCTCGATCTATCGCGTATACCTTTTGCAACCACCACAAGTCGTACAACACCTGCGACCGATCAGTGTCATATTCTGAACGTACTACACCTCCTACCTTCACTGTTACTCTGCTGTCTTTGCCCTGTGGCCGTGACGGCGGAAGTTACAGCCGCCATTTCTGGCAGGATAAACCGCACGTCCAAGGGTCGAGAAATTAGATTTGCAACACCAGGATGAATTTTTAGTTAAAACTAAATAAAATATACACACACGATACATTTGCACTACAACACATGTCCAATTTAGTTTAGCCACAAGTAAAAACAATGACATGTACAACTCAGCATGCTAGTTCACTGAAAAGTTGTCACTCTCAGGAGTTGTCAATTTTCAAAAATATACAATACTCTTCAGAAAAGAATGCAACTACGAGATTAATTTGTACAAGTCAAACTATAAAATTGTCTGAATTTGTATGACTGCTTGTATATTCAGCTAATTGTTTCCATTGATGTACCCATCACCATCGATGCATCCACTATGACTTTTCGTTAAATCTCTCAAGCCTACGGGTCTAAAGTAAAGGGCGCCGCGGCGACTGAAGTACCAACCGCCCATTGCGTGCCTAATCTCTCTCAGACTCACATCACAGTGATAGATGTGAGCTTGTATTATAAAACTGATGATAAATATACGTGCATGATGTGTGCTGCCTCTAGTTTCTGTATTTTCAATAAATATACGTATTATTATTAACATAATAATTAATATAGTGCAATGCATGCACGCCCATATTGCACATGATATACGGCGGTAGAACGTAGGTACCTGGCCGATGCGGAACCAGAGGCCCTCGTCGAAGGAGGCGGTGGTGAGCAGCACCTGCGGGAAGCTGGTGACGCCACTGACGGTGCCGTTGAAGCGCATGCCGTGGCCCCAGAAGGCGAGCCCGTGCAGCCCCTCGGACCACCACTTGTACGGCGGCACGCCCAGCCGTGGCACCCCGCCGGCCTCGTCGCCCAGCTGCGACACCTTCTCCGCCACCGTCAGCCGCGACACCAGGTCCGCCGCGCGCGCCGCCGCGGGGAGTGAGCGGTCGCAGAAAAAGGGTAGCCCCGCGACGGCGACGACGGGCCGCACGAGAACAGGGGTCGCTCGCCACGGCGGCCGATGAAAAGAACGTCGACAGTGCCAGGAGCAGCAGCATCGTTGCCGTGCTTGCAGCATTGTGGCAGGAGAAGGTTAATAAGGTACCCATATGGCGATCGAAGTATGCTTTGGTACTGCAGGAGGGAGGAGACGTGAGCCGTGAGAAGGGAGAGGAAGGACCAGTGCGCTTATATAAACGTACTCCGCCAATGGAAGGCTGCCACGTTTTCTAGCTATATCATTTTCCTTCCTCATGAAAAGGGATACAGGATTTATTTGTATGGATTTCTTTTTCCATCTTTCTATTTTAGTTTCACATAATTTGTCCATATTGTACTGTAGAATCTTTTGCTGTCACCATCTCTGGTAATCAGTCTCTGCATATTTCATCTAGTATCAGTAGTTCTTATTGTTAAGGCCATTCCCTTTTGTTCTGTTATTATAAATTAATCTTTCCTCAGTTCACCTACTATTTTGTGGATTGGTTTTTCGTGTTCTGTAGTGTATGCCAAATCGTACTTCAAAAACGCGATCAAGCTAGAATCAGGTACGAGTTGGACTTACTACCAACTGTATTTATTGAGAATACGTATTTCCCAACTCGTATCGACGACCTTATCTTGCTGCATGATTTCTCATATGCTCCATTTCTGTCCCAAAAATATTGGTCTATAGGCTGCTAGGACATAAAGAAAGTTTTTCTTATGCTACGCTCTCATTCTGAAATATAAGGTACCCAAACCTATTCATTTCAAATTTATTCCAAATTGTAATGGGTTCTAGGTAAAGTTACCCCAAGACGCATAAAAAGAACATAATTCACATGTGCAATTGTTAATGTCTATCACCTACGACCCAAATATGATTTTATCCTACATGCAGAAATGGTCCATCAGACTCAAGGAGGACGAAGGTCGGCGCATCAAGTCTATTAAGGAGGACATCATGAGATGGATGCGAGAGTTTCAGCCTAGCTCGTTCTCAGCAACTGATGTATTCGAGATCTAGCTAGCAGCTGTTTAGTCTTTTTACATATCATATACTCGTTTCATTGTAAAACTGGTATCCCCAGTCTGTAATACCTGACGTTTGCTTTCTTAAAGGCAGAGGTTCTTCCTCTTTAAAAAAAACGACCCAAATATGATAATTACATGATCTCTTCAGATAAAGAGAGTGTAATTTGCTTTACCCTATAATATGTCATAGACTTCATATGATTCCTTATGTTTAAAGATGGACAAGGTACATGTTGACTTGATCGACCAATGGTGACTTCGAGAATCTCCAGATGTGACGGCTCAGTCTTACGAAGGTGCTCATAGGTGTAGGGTTTCGTACATGTGTTCATAGCAGTGAGTGTACGTGCGTGTTGTAAGTTTTGCGTTGTACTATGTATATAAAAAAGACTAATGGATCACATTTATATTATTTATAGCAGTTTACAATTATTTAATGTATATGTAAGGACCGTGATGCCTAAGAGGGGATGGGGTGTGTGTGGGTTGGGGGTGGGGGGTTGTTGAGTTTTTTTGGGCTTGCAAAAACTTCTATGCTATTTGCCTTGAAAAACTTCTACTCTAAACTTGGCTTCTAATTTCTACTTATCAAAACCTATGCAATAGTAATCTATCTAGATGTACAACTAAAAATTTGCTAAGTATGCTTCTATTGATCTCTATTGTTAAAAGATCTAAATTTCAATTCTATCAACTAGTCTAGCAAGATAAACTACAATATTAAGCACACCTAGGTGTTTTACATACCAAGTGGGAGAGCATCTTAATAATCACCTAAATCATGAAAAAAAAAAAGAGGATAAGCACCTAAAAGCACCAAAATTTTGATCTAGATCTACTTTCTCTCTCCTACATTTGGATCTAGATCTAAAAATCACCTAAATGATGGAAAAGAGAGAGATTAGGGTAGGAGAGTAAGAATCAACCTCTTGTGGTGCCAAACTTCAACAAATTCAAGGGCAAAATCCCCCTAGGAAATGACCACTTTTAGGGTTTTGGAGCTCAAAACCCTAAAAATGGAGGAAGAGCCGCAGGTAAGAAGAGAGTAGAGGTTGTATTTATAGCCTAGACTTAACCGTGACGGTTAATTAACAAACACCGCCCGGTGATTTATGTTAAAAGCAAACCCTATGGTTGAGCTATTAATCGCGTGGCAGTTTTTATAACGTGACCGCCACGGTTAATGGTTGTTTTACTTCGTCGGCTGGCTTGTTTGGCACAGATTAATGATGGCAGTTTTTTTTTAAATAGTCGTCACTGTTTAAAAGCGGGCAAATGCCTTGTAAAAGATATAATGCAGTATAGTTTGATCGTTAATTATATCTAAACTTCGATAAATTAAAATTATAGCAAAAATATAAAATACTTATGGTATAAAATTGGTATATATACTATTAAAATATATTTCATCGTAACAAATCTAATGACATTTATGTTGGTATCATAAATGTTGATGTCTTTTCATATGAACTGGATCAAAAGCAACTGAATTTCATCTGTCGTTGCTATGTTAATTTGAATTGTAATAAAGACTATATAAGAACGGAAAAGCATGACAGGATTTTTTTTTTTTTCTAAATGTAGATAATGTATATGACGAGGAGATGGAATTGATTTGAGAGCCGGTGGATATGGATGTACGCACGACCTACATCCAGCGTGTCACTCTTTTCCGTTTCCTGTAGCTGCTACAGTGCAATTGCGGTGGATATTTCGTTTTTGTTGCATGTACGTGGCCCCACGTGAAGAGCTTGTAGATATATATAAATAAATATTATATGTAGCCTATGTAGGCATATATATCTACGATGGGTACTTTTTGATTGAGTGAGAAAGCTTCGTTCCCATGCAGTCCTGTTTCTTTCGCATTATATGCCCTGTATGCGTATTCCTGCCAAGGACGACAGTAACATTGTTGTCAAAAAAAAGAAAAAGGACGACAGTAACATAGGAATGGAGAAGATACACTCGTCGACGGTTTGCCGCTGTTGCTCTGCTGGTAGCCTCATAACATTGATCTACTATCTATCTATATCCTTGTTTTGTACCTGTTGCTCTGCAGCTGGTAGCCTCATAACTGAAATCTGCTGAGCCTGTGTAACCACCGTCGGCATGAGCAGGGCAGGATCACAGGACATGTCAGTGGCTTGCCTATGTGCCAGAGTATCTGTGTGAGATAGAGTTAGAGGAGCGAGCAAAATCATGAGCACGTCGGTTTTCTCGGTCGTTTTTTTTTTTTTTTTTGATAAAGTTTCATCAGAATTTGATGGCCTGAACAGTTGGTATAACGCTAATCCTATTCCTATATACGGAAAAAAGAGCAACGGCTCATGTCACCATCAATCTTACCAGCGCCCAACCGCACATAGATTGATCAAGCCAATCCATTATCTATGGATTGATGTTTGCATAGTAGTACTCAATTTAATTAAGACAATTCAAAAACTAGATGATTTCTATGTTCATTAGTTAGGATGCCAACTAAGCAAATATGACGTGTCATTAAAACGAGAGAGAGGTCAAGGGGCTCACAGCGCAATGGCAAAGACCATTGGTTGGGGGCTCCACCCGAGGTTCAAATCACGGGTGCGACACTTTATCTGGATTTATTTCAGGATTTTTCGGCGCTGTGCATTAAGTGGTAGGCGACGTCCCCGTCGATAGCGAGGCGTTGAAGATCTCTAGATTGGTTTTGGCTAATTAGTGACATCCTAGGACTAAACTCTCTATGCTAAGTGTTTATATTAGTTGGAGATTGGTCAAGCCAAGGTTGGTGCATGGTGGTCATGTTGGATGGGTCGAGGTGATCCAAATAATGATCAAGTGCATGACTTGGAGTGGATCCACGGATCAAAATGGGCTCAAGGCAAAAGGTATATCCATAGGGCCATTTTGATTTTACACTCAAGACACCATAGAGGGTGTGAGTGATTATATGATCGATAAGCCGTACTATAAAGAGGGGAAAACTATCGTATATATCGGTCCTCATGTGCCTCTAGGTTCAAAATCATTTGCATGCATTCTAACCTAGAGAGCTAACTCCGTACTTGATGAAAAATGTTTTCAAAATGCTAACACATGGTGTCGGGGGTGTTCTTCGACGTGTCGGCAGCACAACAAGAATCAAGTGACGGAAGTCGGTTTGGAGCAAAAGCGAAGGAACGACAACATAACGCGGCAGTTTTTCACGGCTTCGGCCGGCCAGGACCCTTTGGACCGGAAGCACGCGGATCTTTGGGGACGGTCGGTCGGTGCTTCCGTCGGAAGTTCGAGAGAGCATGTTTTCATGTCTCGGTTGGAACTTCGGCCGGACGCACCACGGAACCACGGGCCGGACGCATCTTATTTGGGGGTCAAGTGTGGGGCGGTGGTTTTGTGCGGTATGGCCGGACCCGCGGCCGGACCCATCGGACCGGACTCCACTGGTGAGTCCGGTCGGCACGCCCGGTCGATCGACTGCGGCGTGTTTTGCCCCCCAACGGTTGGATTTCGTGATGGGGGCTATATATACATGCTTGGCTGGCTTGGCTCGCTGGCTTGGACATTTGAAATCATTCCTAACACCTCTAGAGCTGAGCACACTCCCTCCTCCTCACTCCCTTTGCTTGAGAGCATCATTCTAGTGAGTTGAGGTGATTCAAGTGCACTTTGCTTTGATCTTTGCATCTAGTGGCACTTGGGGATCGTTGTGAGCCGGTGGATTTCCTTTTGCTCTTGGAGAGCACCACTCCTAGCCGGCTTGGTGATTGGTGTAGGTGTTGGCAAGAGTTGGTGATTGTTCTTGGCCACCTCCACGGTGATTTGTGAGAGGATTACGCACTCCTTGTCGGGAAGACAAAGTGCAAAGGAATATATTGCTCGTGTCTTGGGTACCTCTCATTTGCATTGGGTGCAAGTAGCCTAAAGGCACTTGGCTAGGAGTGAGCTCCACCTTGCCCCCCTGCGTGAGAAGGTCGGCTTCGCGGAGACTAGCTTGAGGGTGCTCAAGTGAACTTCGGGTTAAATCTCGTGTCTCCACTTGTCTCTTGGTGATTGGCTTCAATTTGGTTATCTCATCATATCATCCTTGGTGATTGGATTGACTAGCCTCTACATTGTGGTATATCATCTCTACACTCTTGCACTACTTTCATATATTTTGTGCTAGTGTAGTTTGAGTAGACTTGCTTAGTTGCTAGAGTAATTGCTTTGTTCACCTAGAGGTAAAGTAGTGACTTAGTCCTTGTGTGTGAATTAGAGACTATAGCAACTAGAATTGTCAATAGGAGGCTTCTTAGACAAGTAGAGCTAGAGCAAAACGCTTTTACGCTTTGTTCTTTACTAACAAGTTGTTCTAGTGATTTTGTAGAAATTTTATTAGGCTATTCCCCCCTCTAGCCATTTAGGACCTTCCAGGCGCCCGGTGGTGACTTGAAACTTCAAGATTTCTTGGCTCGGTCCAGCCGAAGGTGCTCATAGGGGTAGGGTTTGCGTCACGTGTGTTCATAGGGGTGAGTGTGCGTGCGTGTTGAGCGTCTGCGTTGTACTGTGTAATCTCAAAAAAAAATGAGAGAGAGGAACTGATTTCTTAAAAAAAAACTATGTTCACATATGGGAACCAAGATAAGGAGAGATATTATGAGGATCACGGAAGGAATTCGGGGAGGAGAGAGGTAGCAGGAGGTAGGATTGGGGAGCGGCGGGGGAGGGGGGTCGGCCGAGCCTGGATGAACTGGTAATTGAGTTTAGAGTTTGAATTCTGTTACAAATTGTTGGATACATTTTCGCCTCTCTCCTTCTCACTTAAGTACAAGTGGCCATGCCTCGGTTCTTTGCGACGCTTGGTAGCGTTCTTGGGCCCAATCTTACGCAAGGTAGCGCCGAGCTTGGCATCGTGGGCCTCTTGGTCTGGGGCGGCTACTTCAGTGATGCGTCGGTCTCTCTTGCGGACCGGGCACGGTTGCTTCACCCTCCTCTCGTAGGCTGGTATTGGGGGTAAGCGACTGACATCGCCCCCCTCTTTGGACATTGCTTGCCCCCAAGCAGTTGCACGAGGAAACTCTTGACGGATTGAAAGGTCCTAAATGGTAGGAGGGGGTGAGTAGCCTAATAAAAATTTCTACAGCAACACTAATACAAGATGATTAGACAATAAGGCGGCGTAGCGAATTTAGTGAATCCTCAACTAGCTATGCAAACCACCTATCAATTCTAGGTGAACAAGATACACTAACTAATTCTATCGCTAGGAGCTAAACAAACAAGACACTACTAAGCAAGGGGGTAAAGAGCTAGAATACAATACCATCGAGAAAAGTAGAGGTTGATGCCAATCACCGATGTCAATAAGAAATCTCCAACGAGCAAATCACACTTGACACAATGATTTTTCCCCGAGGTTCCGCGTGCTGGCGGCACGCTAGTCCCCATTGTGGCGATGCACCCACTTGATTTGCAAGCAAATGGCGGTGCCATATCCCTCGAGAGGGAGCCTGCAAGAATCGAGTCACAAGATGGGGATCCACAAGCCCACGAGCAATCCACTAACGATGTCTTTCGCGAATCTCCTGCGGAGAAGGCTCAAGACCCCTCACAAATCCACCGGTGTGGGCTCGAACAATCACCGATCAAGCTCAACACCACTACCAACTCCAAGCGCTAGGGGAGCCGAGAAAATTCCCAAGAGAAACAAGAATCCTGCAGCTCCTTCGAAGAACAAGTGTGCAATACGTAGATGCAATGATCAAGCAATATGCACTTGAATCTCACTCAATCTCACCAATGATTCACAATCAAGCAAGGGGAGAGAGTGGAAGGGAGTTTTCTCGGCTCAAGATGATGTTAGAATGATCAAATGTGCAAGCGAAATCCCAAAGGACCGGCTACACCTCTATTCATAAGCCCCCAAAGACATAGAGCCGCTAGGGGCAAAAACTCTAGTTTCGGGCGCACGAGGCACGCCGCCAACAAGCGACGGACGATCCGACGCCGTTCAACGAGTGCGCCAAACCGATAGCTGTGTGGCATCGACGCGCGTCCGGCGCCACCCTGGCGTCGACTGGCGTCGGCGTGATCACCAGCGCGGACTTTCGGATCGCGTCCGGCGACACCGGACGCGCGCTAGGCCCCGCCAAAGATCCAACGTAGTGTCCGAGCGCAGCCGGCATTTTTGTCGTATCGGCGTCTCCACGCGATGTTATAACAGATTTTTTGTTGTATCGTCATCACCTTGGCTTCAACTTGCTACCCAACAAGTATACCAACTTGAGCATGATGGTTAGCAAGATTCCTCCGACAAATTGCATCGGCGCAATAGAAAATAGGCACCGCGGTACTGTTGATATTTCTTAACGACATTACCAAAAATAGATAATAACCCATTTCGATAGCGGCACTAGAAATGCTTGTTGGCACTTCATAGTGCAATCTCTAAGAATAATATTCTCGGAGATCACGTTAAGAGATATCAGATGATAGATGGATTCATGTGTTTACTTTAGTCAATCCGCAGCGCCGCGGATCTATCATTGTAGCATTTCACCCGGTGGTATTCGGGTATCGTGATTTATATTTTCCCAAGGGAAGGCAGGCTTGTGTGGTTAGCTAGCATAATGATGATGATGATCCACAATGCATTTATGAATAACCATTAGTCAATTGCGGGGGTAAGAAGAATAGATATTCGGGATAGTGACAAACACACATAAGCTACTACACCACTAGGGAGAGAAAAGGATAAAGAGAATCTACAATGAGAAGGTGGTTCTAAATATTGCACATGGGTGAACTCTAGTTTAACATGTGAGGAGGCTAAATCATGATGGGATTACGATCATATGATGAGGAGATGCCCGCGGCTAGTTTGCTAGCCGATGGACACTTGAGAACTCCAACTCAACATCGAGCGTGGAGGAATACGATGGGCGGAACGGGGCATCACCACCTGCCCCTACCTCACTACCGTGGGATCCGACATTTCGATGATTACTATAGACACGGACACCACGTCCACATTATATAGAAAACTACCTAAATCCCCGGGACTCCGACCCTACGGATCGACAAGCAAGGATAAAGGTAAACCCGAAGGTACACCAAACCATCATAATCTACATAAACCGACCACTCTCTAGCGAAGTCGACACATGACGGTTAATTCTATAATTAGCCAAGTTCTATCTACTAATATGTCAACTAGATCATAGTTCACACATTAATAAGATAACATGAGGGTAACTATACTCTAGTTGAATGTATTGCAATATGAATATAAAGACTTGAATATTGAAAGGAACTCCATAATAATATTAATATTACCAAAAGATCCTTCCAAGGAGACAAGCCCTCCTTGAAGCTCAACCTTGCTCAAAACTACAACTAGGACTAAAGAAAGTGAGTGAAGTGCTCAAGGGTGTGTGTTGTGTGTTTGGAAGGGGGTGTGGCCTCTTATTTATAGGAGAATGAAAGTGGTTTTGGCGGGAGTTTTGGCGCCAAATCCCGAAAAGCACCGCCATGCACCGCCTCGGCTCCTCCGGCCGGACACGGAGACAAAGACAAGGCGCGGGATCGGGCGCGAACTGCGGCGACGCCACCTGCGGGCGGTCGGCCCGAGGTTTGGCCCGCCCCAGCGTCCATCCTTCAGCGTGTGGGTGGCGGCCCGGTGTAGGTCGCCTTTCGAGGGTGTTTCGGTCCGTTTTGCTTCGGTTACGGCCCGCCACGTTCCCCTTGGTCAAAGCGTATTTCCCGAGTTTGCACTTTACTCTTTATTTGGCGTACTCTCACTGTTTTACGTGTTTGTTCCGCAAAACAATTATTCTCGAATACAAGTGGAACTAGGTGAGTAGTAACCATTTATTTGACATAAGTGTGTTCCATCTCTTAATTAGAGCTAAGTTGGCGGTATAAGATGTATGATAGTGACCGCCAACAAACTCCCCAAGCTTAACCTTTGCTCGTCCCGTGCAAATAGCTAAGTATTTAGGTTGATGATCGAGTTGCTTCAATGCGATATAAATCAAAAGTGTACCATGTTTATAATGAGTGTTCACTTATTGTTTAAATAAGTTGGCAATTTTCATCTATCCTTATTACTTTCGAATCATATGGGTCTCATAACATTTTTCCACATTCTTGGGATTGCAAGATAGAAGCGGTTTAGTAGAGCTACTACTTCTTTTATTCTTTTGAGTAACTATGCATCCGGGATTTTATTTAGCATATGTATGTAATTGCATACTCTTCTCTTTTTTGAATACTTGAGAGAGTGTGATATTCTCTCTTTCTTTTTTTTTTTTTTTTGGAGAGGTGGGTTCTTCTCACCCTAGACTTGTGTCTTTTATTTCCTCTCTCTTTTTTTGGAGATGTGGGCTCTACTAAGCCCTCGGACACTTGTCCATTTTTCATCTCTCTTTTTTTTTTTTTTTTAAATTCAGGTTCAGGATGTCAAGTTCTCACGAGAACAAAGTTATAGTAAAGTCTCTTTGTACCATATCATATCAGGCAATAACTTAGAAAAGGATCATGTTCTTGCAACCCATGCTTATCAAGTTTTTAGGACAAGATAGTATCGACCAACAAACTTAAACATCAAGGAATTCCAAGTTATAAACTAGGTGCAAAGGCTGATTCATAAACAGAGCAACTATTCATCATTTCATCTTAAGAGAAACCTACACCATCTTATGTCAAATAAAGGAGTGGAATATATTTTTGTTGCTTTTATCATTTTTTATTGAAAGAGGAAAACGACTTGGGAAATTAAAGGCTTACACGGTGGGGTCCTCCCCAAGGCGGCTCAAAGCCTATGGGTGGGGATTATATCCCATGTGGAGCCAAAAGGCTCTCTCAAATGTCTTGTGACGCTGATCCTCTCATGCACGGATGTCGGTGAACTCTTTGGTACTCACGGTGGCGATCTGCGATCGTACATAGGAGTGGAGTGTATCATGAATATTTCTAGTACTCACCTCGGGCAGGTGGATCGTGTCTTTGAGGTCTGGATCGTCGAGGCTCCTCAGGTGTGTCGGTGTTGTGGTGATGGAGGCAATCCTTCAGACTCGGAAGAGATCTCATAGGAGCTTTGTCCATCTTTGAGCCTTTGCTGATCGGTGCGGGGTGTAGCATTTGGTAGCTTTGGTATGTACCACAGGTTGGCATAGCGAAAAACCATGTCTTGGGCTGGCGTGAACCCGATGGTGGAGTCGGGTGCGAGGGGGTCGCACAAAGTGCGGTGGTGGTGCGGGGTGATCGTGAAGTTCTGCCCCATCTCTTGCTACTCTCTGGTTGACTGCGAGACCACGAGGCTTCTGCGTGCCGTCGGAAAGGATCGAGCGAAGGTAAGTGAAGCGGGACTTAAACAATGAGTATTTCGGGTTAGGAAGCGGAATCTCCATTGTATAGCCGGAAAGTAATAAATGACTTTCGCGGTCATACGCATCAAGCTTAATATGATGCCCTTGAACCAAGGATTGGATGCGTGATCTCGGGGCGGGTCAAGAATGTAAAAGAACATTACGTCCTTCATAAGCACCAACACCATGAGCAATCCGTGTCACAAGGGAAGTGCAATAAGCGGTGGTGGTAAGCTTGATGGTTTCTAGCATCAATTAATCATTTCTTTCCACGGGGAGCAATTTTGATTCGTTTTAGCATTGCAAAGAGACATTTTTAATTCAGCATCATGAATGCGACGGGGATCATGTCTAGGAAAAATAGTGCTAGACATCCATTTATGCATAAATCTTAGTGATGGAAGTTGTATGTTTGCATTAACAGACCTCAAATCTAGCACTAGAGCAATCAATATCAGATATTTGCATGAAGAAGGCATCACGATTATACCCGAAGGGCTGCATCAAAATCAATTAAGCACTTTGCTTTATCAAACCCCAAAATTTCAGCAATTTGTTTCCATGTGTGATAGTGGTGGGTATGAAAAATTCGAAGAAGAAATACCCTCATCATGAACTTTCAAAGTGCGGGAGGTGGATAGTGAGCATTTTAGAGCCTAACTCATCAAGAGGATCTACCTTTGCCCATCCTATGGCTCTCCACATGCGAGGGGAATTATACCGGAAGAAGCATGGGGTGCGTGGCGAAGGGTCGATCTTTGAGCATGTGGTATGCTTGTATTTCTCGTGCATCTTGGAGGTCGAGGTGCGAACATCATCACCGGGTCGATCGTCAAGTGTGGGTGGACTTGAGGAGGGCGTCGTCTTAGTGCATCGGGCTTCGCCGGTTTGATTGTGGCGAGAACTTGAGCCTTGGGTGAGGCGGGAGCTCCTTCTCGGCGTCTTCTTTGAATGCTCGGCGATCTTGCTTCCTATCTGCTCATGTTTGACAAAAACAAGAACAAGAAGAACTAGAACAAAGGGTGATGTTAGCTTGAAAAATTCTTACTAGCTCTTGATCTTTGACACGTTGGGGCATGTTGAGTGCAAGAGGTTTCTTGCACAAGCTCTTGGAGAAAAGATAGAATGGGAGGTGAAGTGGGATAGTGAAAATGTGAGAATGAGAGGGGTGGTGAGCTCTCAGGGCACCTCAGTATTTATAGAGCAAAACACCAGCGACACGGGGCGAGAACAAGCGGCTACGCCGGCCATTACGAGGGGACAAGCGCCCGGCGTTCAGCGAAGGCGGCGCCCTTGGGCGCGGCGGCGGGCCGGGTGGCCCCCTGCCCAACTTTGGCGAGGGGTGGCGACATCGGTCATGTCTTGCTCGGCCGTTGGTACTTCGGTCGGTTTAGGCCGTTGGCCCCAAATTTTCGATTTTTCCCAAGTTTATTTTAATACTTTATGAAATGAAAAATTATTTTTGGAATATGTTTTATATTTTTTTATTCATGGCGAGAATAAATGGGGTGCTAAAAATCAAGAGTTTTATTTTATGAGTTAGAAAATTTTATTTATAGGTTATATTTTTTTATATATTAAATTCAATACTATATAGTGTTGGAAAGGGAAAAATAAAATTCATTTATATATATATATATATTTATTTATTTGAGTAAATAAATTACGTAAGGAAGTAAATAAATACTTAATTTATTCTTGACTTACCTTCGATACTCTTTAATCGGAAATTAGGGTATGAGCTAACCTTTTCACATTGTACCCATCTTTCTCTGAGGCCTTCTTCTTCTCTGTCGTGAAGATCATGGTGCAATTGCTTACGGCAGGGCTTAAATTTGAAGGTTTCTTCACGGCCTTCAATATTGAAATGAATTTCTCCTTCTCTAACGTTGATTTGTGCCCTTGGTATCTTGAGGAAGGGTCGTCCAAGGATCAAGGGTGTTTCTTTTGTGGCCTCCATTTCCAAAACCACAAAATCAAGCGGTACAAAATAGTTTCTAATTTTTACGGGGGCGTCTTGACTACCCCTCATGGGTAGCGTATTGTTAGTCGACAAGTTGCAGCATCATATGCATTTGGTACTAGATGAGTGAAGTTCATCTTGTCAAACATAGCCTTTGACATGACACTCACGCTTGCACCAAGATCGCATAGGGCGTGGTCAATCTTTTGTGATCCTATGGAATAGGTGATGGTGGGACATCACGGATCTTTCCTTTTTACGGTAGGCGATTGAGTATAGGCTGCGCTACATTCTTACGTAAGCCTTACCACCTCTGTAATCTGCATTGGCACCTTCTTGTTGATGATGGCGGATGTATCTTGAGTATGATGACATGTGCAAAACATCCATTAGTGGCATGTCTATGTGGATCTTATTTACGATCATCTCAAGGAATCGGGCAAATTGGTCATCGTGGTTGGCCTCTTTCTCACGGATGGGAAGGGTATGTGATTTGTATCTCCAAAATTCTCGGTGGTGACCCTTCTCTCCATTGATTCAATTATGGGTGGAATTTCCTCATCCTCCTCCGAGGTAGTGGCACTTGTGGTGTGGGAGGTTGTTTTGTAGCGCGGTTATTCCGTGGCGGGCTGTATGAGAATGGTTAGGATACGATTGGATCACGAGTGGCCTTACCTCCTCTCGTGACCACCTCATTAACATTTTTCAAATGGGTTGGCTAGGAATTTTTTTCTTCTTCATTGATTGGTATAATAGTGGCCGGATGGGATAACTTTGACTCAACCAATTTGTTAAATTTACGTTGATTTGTAAGCGCACTTGTAAGGTTATCAAGTTGTGAATTAATGTTCTCTAACCTTCTATCATTGTAAGAAATCTTCTTATTGATGGACTCATTAATCTTTGCTTGACCATAGACTAAATCTTTCAAAGAAGGTTGGTTTGAGTTATAATTAGAATTGTAATTGTAATTAAAACCATTACCTCCTTGTGGGCGTCCTTGATTGTTCCACCTATTGTTATTATTATTGTTATTACCATTGTTGTTACGGATGGAACCCATTGTTGATGAAGGCAAGCTCTTGGCGAGTTTCGGTTGTTGTTGCCGAATGTCCAAACTCTCCACGGACTTCACAAGTCATCAATGCTTACGGAGGTGGTAGAGTGTTGTTCATGACTTCCTTCTCGGTGGCTTGATCTCCCAATCTTTTTGAGTAATGAGGTCCATCTTTGCAACTAGCATGTCCCGTTTCCTTGGCGTTGTGCATGCCTCTTTTCGTTGGGGCTCTGTCTTCTCCCCATGCTTGGTTCTCGATCATCTTCTCGATGAGTGCTTGACTTTTTCAGCGATGAGGGACATAAATGCCCCTCGGCGGCATCAAGATGACCCTTACACATAGGTGTAAGACCATTGTAGAAGTTCTGAAATGCGAGCCATGTCTCCATGCGTGATGTGGGCTGAGCAAGGATGTACTCTTGCGGCCTTTCCCGCGCCGAGGAATTGGTTCATTTGGATTACGCTAGAAATTGGAGATTCTCGCCCTTGGGGCATTGGTTTTACCCATTGGGAAGAAAGCGTCGCGAGGAGCGGTGGAGCATTTGCTCCGTGTGCTGACTTGAGCTTTGTCTTTGTAAAACCAGCGCCGCCTTCCCCACTAGGGAGAAAGGAAGCAAAGGAGCTTGATGGCGTCGGGCTCCGTCCTTGATGACAATGGTGTCACCACGGCTCTAGGAAATTTTGAAGGTGTGCGTTGGCATCCTAAACGGCAATCCGCAGAATGGATTTGCACGTGCCATCGTGATGAGGCGGTCGCGGATCTCAAAATTCTTGTCTCAACGTTATTTGTTGGCCCGATTGGGGACATTGCCCACGGTGGGGTTGAGTAGTCGCAGTGTCTTGGCCATGAGTGTTGATGAAGATGGTACGGTGATGATAGGTTCAACCTCCGGTGGAATAGCGGCGAGGTCTAGCGATACGGGGCCCGTCTCTTTACGATCAGCGCCTCGGATTGTCAACGCGAAGTTGTTGGTAGGTTGCGGCCCGATCATATACTATCCCCTGTTTTCATCCACAGCGGGAAGAAAACAAAAAGAGTTAGCCTGCAAAGACTAGGGCTATCATTCATACATGTGGTTATAATCATCATATGCTAGCTTTATGATTTTTTAGAAAACCATGCCTTCCAAGAGCAGCGGCGCCCGAAATGCTTGTTGATATTTCTTAGCGACATTACGAAATAGATAATAACCCATTTCGGTAGCGGCACCGAAATGCTTGTTGGCACTTCATAGTGCAATCTCTAAGAATAATATTCTCGGAGATCACGTTAAGAGATATCGAGATGATAGATGGATTCATGTGTTTACTTTAGTCAATCAAAAGCTTTGCGGATCTATCATTGTAGCATTTCACCGGTGGTATTCGGGTATCGTGATTTATATTTTCCCAAGGGAAGGCAGAGGCTTGTGTGGTTAGCTAGCATAATGATGATGATGATCCACAATGCATTTATGAATAACCATTAGTCAATTGCGAGGGGTAAGAAGAATAGATATTCGGGATAGTGACAAACACACATAAGCTACTACACCACTAGGGAGAGAAAAGGATAAAAGAGAATCTACAATGAGAAGGTGGTTCTAAATATTGCACATGGGTGAACTCTAGTTTAACATGTGAGGAGGCTAAATCATGATGGGATTACGATCATATGATGAGGAGATGCCCGCAGCTAGTACGCTGGCCGATGGACACTTTCGAACTCCAACTCAACATCCGAGCGTGGAGGAACACGATGGGCGAACGGTACATCACCACCCGCCCCCTACCTCACTACCGTGGGATGCAGAGCATTTCGATGATTACTATAGACCGGACACCACGTCCACGTATATAGAAAACTACCTAAATCCCCGGGACTCCGACCCTACGGATCGACAAGCAAGGATAAAGGTAAACCCGAAGGTACACCCAAACCATCATAATCTACATAAACCGAGCCACTCTCTAGCGAGTCCGACACATGACGGTTAATTCTATAATTAGCCAAGTTCTATCTACTAATATGTCAACTAGATCATAGTTCACACATTAATAAGATAACATGAGGGTAACTATACTCTAGTTCGAACGCATTGCAATATGAATATAAAGACTTGAATATTGAAAGGAACTCCATAATAATATTAATATTACCAAAAGATCCTTCTAAGGAGACAAGCCCTCCTTGAAGCTCAACCTTGCTCAAAACTACAACTAGGACTAAAGAAAGTGAGTGAAGTGCTCAAGGGTGTGTGTTGTGTGTTTGGAAGGGGGTGTGGCCTCTTATTTATAGGAGAATGAAAGTGGTTTTGGCGGGAGTTTTGGCGCCAAATCCCCTCGAAAGCACCGCCATGCACGCCTCGGCTCCTCCGGCCCCGGACACGGAGACAAAGGTGGCGGCGGGATCGGGCACGCGAACTGCGGCGGCGGCCGACCGGTGGGCGGTCGGCCCGAGTTTGGCCCGCCCGCGTCCATCCTTCGCGCGTGTGGGCGGGCGGCCCGGTGTAGGTCGCCTTTTCCGGGGTGTTTCGGTCCGTTTTGCCGGTTACGGCCTGCCACGTTCCCCTTGGTCAAAGCGTATTTCCCGAGTTTGCACTTTACTCTTTATTTGGCGTACTCTTACACCTTTTACGTGTTTGTTCACGCAAAACAATTATTCTTGAATACAAGTGGAACTAGGTGAGTAGTAACCGTTTATTTGACATAAGTGTGTTCCATCTCTCTTAATTAGAGCTAAGTTGGCGGTATAAGATGTATGATAGTGACCGCCAACGGTACCCAAACCCAACTCAACCACGCAAACCACCCTTTGCCTTTGCAAATGTGCCAACACCACCAAGTGTACATCTCTATGTGCATGTGTGTTAGCAATTTCACAATCAATTTCAAAGGCGAAGTTAGTTATTTGGATTCTAATGCATATGTAAGTCACAATGAACCTAGAGGCACTTGAAATGCGGATTAGCCGTGGTATTCCCCTCTTGATAGTCGGCTATCTATCCAACATGTGATCACACTCTTTATATTGTCTCGATCACCAAAAGTCAAAAGACCTATCAAGTATACATTTCCCTTGATCTCGGGGTCTTTTGCTTTTCCAACGAGCTTGAGCTTGATGATCCATCTTGTACATCACCATAGTCCATGCTCATGATCATGTAGCTCCACACCATCTATGCTATCCTATCTCATAAGCACACTTAAAGTAGAGGAATAGCATAATTAGGTTGCATCAATTGCCAAAACCAAACATGAGATTTTATGGATTGCCGTAATCTTCTCAAGTCGCCAATGAAGTGGGCAAGTTGTTCCATTTGATCAAAACTTGCTGCACCAGGTGACCCATTTGGCTCACGACGCGAGATTGCAACACCATTCAGGGGTTAGATGTAAAGCAAAAGTCGATGGGAGCATTGGTGTCACCTAATATTTCGACTAATTGCCTTCTTCAATTGTGAGACATGAAAAACTTGGTGGATAGCTGAGTAAAGGAGGCAACTCCGGCTTGTAAAAGGCGGGACCAATTCTTTCCACTATCTTGTATGGGCGAAGAAATGGAAGGCAAGCTTACGATGAGACCTCAGCACCAATGACATTTGCACATAGGGCTGCGGTTTTAGATATCTTGACTCACCCTCCGAGAATTCACGCTCCGAGCGATGCTTTGGTACGCTTGTTTGTTCATTACATTTCTTGGCGTGGTGTAGATGGTTTTGCGGTAAAGTCTCCATCCATGCTCGGTAGAATGCCGGCACCACGGGGTAGTGGTGTTAGGCTCAACCGGGAGGCATCGCCATGAGGCGTGGGCGTAACCATATAGAGCTTCAAAGGGAGATCGCCCAATAACGAGAATGTTCGGGAGGAATTGTACCAGAATTCCACCATAAATAGCCACTTCTTTTTGCTTCCTCGGACATGCGTGCACAAAGCGGCGTAGGTAAGTCTCGAGACATTGGTTGACACGTTCCGTTTGTCCATCGGATTTGGGGATGGCTCTTGTTGTTCAATTGCACATCCACCAAGTCAAAGAGTTCGATCTAGAAGGAGATGGTGAAAATCCAGTCATGATCCGACACTATGGTCATCAGCAACCCATGCAGGAGATAAACTAAATTGAGAAACACCTTGGCGACAAACTTAGGAGTGAATGGATGATGCGAATATAAAGTGGCCATATTTCATGAAAAAGATCAACGATCACCATGATGCGATTATAGCCGTCGGACAAGCGGGAGCCCCTCAATGAAATCCATGTACAACACCGCTAGGCGAAATCAAGGACCTGGTAGGAGATGCAAAAGTCACAGGTATCTCTTGCGATCGGGGCTTCAACTATTGACACAAGCGAACAAGATTGCATGAAGGGCTTGAATGATTGCTTCATCCCGGACCGGGCAAAGTAAGCGCTTCAACTTAGCATATGTAATGGGAAACCACGGAGTGTTTGCCCAATGCCGATCCATGAAATTGAGACATTAGGAGGAGATGGACTGGACCGATCCTTTGCCCACCCAAATCCTATTGCGGTAACGCAGAATCTCGAACTACAGAGATAAATTGGGTACTCCGTCATGCTTCACAACTAGCTTGGCGATAATGTCATGCACAAAGGAGTCCGCATCATAAGTTGCTTGATGGATGCTAGCGATCCACGCAGTATTAGAAGACATAGCAGCGCGGTGGTTGGCGGGGCGAGTGGTGGGACGAGCATCATTTTGCTTTCGTTTGTGGTACACAATCGATATTGTAGTCCAATCAATTTAGAGAATACTTTATGTTGCCACTAGGTGTGCAATTGTTGGTCTATCACCGTGTCAAACTCTTCTGATCGGTAAGTATGATAAATTCTAGGAATCGTAAGTAGGATCGCCAAGCCTGAACTACTAGCAAGATAGCCATGTATTCCTTTTTAGGTATGTAGACAAGCCGCGTGATTTCAGGCCTAAGGACTTGCCGATATAAGCTAGTGGGTGCGCATCTGCGGCAACACATCACCGATCCCGACATCGGATCGTCAATTTCAATCTGAGAATGGTTGAGCGAAATTAGGTAGCGCCCGGCATAGGGGAAATTTGGTAGAGGCGCTTGAGTTGCTGAAAAGCCATATTGTGTTCAAGTGTCCACACAAAATGAATGTGTTTCTTGAGAAGATTGGTAAGAGGACTGGCAATGATCGAAATGCTACACAAACTTGCGGTAGTAGCCCACTAAGCCAAGAGTACTCATAGATCCTTGATAGACCGAGGTCTTGGCGGTTGGCGTTAGCGAAAAGCTTGAAAGGGTCGGTGCTAATTCTAGCCCCACTAATCACATGCCAGAGATACACTAAGCTGTTTTTGGGGAAGCTGCACTTAGAGAGTTTAAGCGTCCACTAATTCCATGACGGAAGGTGGAACACATTCCGAAGGTGATCAAGTGAGAAGCCAAATTAGGGCTATAGATCAAAATATCATCGAAGAAGACCAACACAAAAGCGACATAGGCGGGGAGGCTAATGTTGTGTTCATAGCATCTTGGAATGAGGCGGGGGTGCGGTCGGCTCAAAGGCCATCACTTTCGAATTTGAACCGTAAGTAATGGGTTTGGAATGTCGTCTTGAACTCCTCTCCTTCATGCATATGAATTTGGTGGAATCCGCTTGGAGATCGAGACTAGAGAACACCTTCGAAGTTCAGCAAGTAATTCATCGATAAGCGGCATAGGGTATTTGCCTTTCTAGGTAATTGTTTGAGATGATAGTAATCCATGCGAGAATCGCCGGGGATCGTCCTTCTTCACCCGGCGAAGCTGGGGATGCAAAAGCACTATGGCTCTTCTAAATGGTACCTTGATCAAGCATTTCAAAAAGCGACACTCAATCTCGGTCTTCAAACGGGGGGCATATCTATACTTTGAACAAACACAGGGGTGGCGCACAGGATCGGTGGAATCAGTGATCGTAGTCCCTCTTGAGGTAGAGTAGTTGGTGGTTGGAAAAGGTGGGAATACTCGAAAGCAATACCGAAACTCCACACATAGCACTAGCTTGGATTCGGGGAAGCACTTGGCCTTACATAACCGTAACATCGGCAAATTTGAATGGTGAACCAACTAGTAACTTCGGGAGCATCAACCATCAACATTACTAATTCTCCTTTGTATGGTATAGCCAACCAACGCTGATTCAATCCATATGCATGGGACTAAAGCTAGAAAGCCAATCCAAACTTAAGATCATGTCAAATGATTGTAAAAGCAATAACTTTAGATCAGTGACAAACTCACAAGCTTGAACCGACCATATTGCATTTGGAATGTCTTTGGTAGCAAGACATAACCTCCCATTAGCCACCGCGCAATTGGATGCTCGGTTGTTGAACCGGACGGCAAAAGAAGAACCCAATGCAGATTTTAGAAAGGTATGTGTGCTACCCGAGTCAATTAGGATAAACTTGCCATTCGGATAAAAGACTTTCTTTGCAACCGTCCCCTACCGCTGCCGCCACAAAGATATGAACCATAATCCGAGAATGAGTAGGGGATGTTGGCTCTTGCATATTGTCTTCGTTAGCCTCGAGGAAACAAATCCGCGAGTTCTTGTACGGATGCAACTGAACCATTTCCGCACATTTGTGATCCCGACTCCAACGTGCAACACAACACATGCGAGAGGCTTTGAGTGCGGCGGCCGGGCGCGGAGATCATAGAATTTGTCCGCGAAGCATTAAGATTGTACCGCACGAGGGGCGGCTCGATGATGTTCGCCGATGGTGCTATGGGGAACACGCCATGGTGCGCCATAGGCATATCCACCGAGTGCGCTCCATGAACTTGGTAGCCTTGCCAACTGTTGACACCTGTTATAGCATAATATTACTAGTCAACTAAACATGGAATAAGGGCATAAAATGAATAATCACATAGACTAGGGGCTTTACTAACATAGTTCCACATGTTTTGGTGATTTATATATTTTCGAGGGGACTAAACTGGAAAAGCCTAGAGTTTGCAAGACATATGAAGCATAAACATGTTACAAATATATTCCAAGTTAGCACCATTGCAAAAGAGCTCGTCGAGGCGATTGAAACGGATATATTGTTTGTTATATTGAGTCCGAATCAAAAAGATATCGATTGCGAACGCGAGTTCACTAAAGCGCCATAACTTTCTCATCCGGACTCCGTTTCTGCAAAAATACTAGTCATTACAAAGCTATCAACGAGATCTACGCACCCACGAAATTTGAACTCGTTGTGATCAAGGCACCGCGATCGCCGGGCCTTTTCATGGCGACCGCCGGAGATTGAGCCCAAATCAAGTCAACTTTTTAGGTCGGTTTGTAGCAGACATTGAGGTTGTATCTACACCGTTGCCAAGGTCGGTTTGATCCAAGGGCCATCGATTTCATCGCCAAAGGCTATATAAAGCGGACCCCACGACCCCGAGGGTGAAACCCTAGTTCATTATTCAACTCAATACTCAGCGCCGAGAGGCGACCTCTCCTCTCTAGTTCCAATCTAGACTAGAACACCATGTAGAACTAGAAGCCCTAGAGTGAGTTGAAGAGCAAAGCATCAAGTTGATAGATTAGATCTGTAGTACCCCAAGAGAGTGACTATAGATCTAGTCTTGAGAGCTAAAAGAGTGGGTGGAGGAAAAGAAGGGGAAGCACTTAGGACTGCCGGTGACTCCTCTATGCTTGTACCTCCGGGATCAAAGGCCTCATGGCACTTGATCCACGAGACTCTATATGGCGGATCAACTTCTTATTTAAGTAAGTAAATGTTCTTATTGTTCTTATTGTTCACAACTCTTATTTGAGTACTTTAATGCGTAGGGACGCTATAGATTAGAGGGGTAGCTTAGGTTTAGGCTTGGTGCTTAGACCAAGGTTGCTTGTGAATGCACCCTACCTTAGGGCGTGGTAGTGACAAGTACCATTGATTCCTTTGGAGTCCACATCCCGTTGGATAGGCCAAGCGGGACCACGTCTTTGGAGGATTGCATGTTTAGGTCCATGTTTTCCTTTGAGTACGCCCCCTTAAGACAATATCGACATTGCTTACAAGGATAAGAACTAGACAACCATAGGAATCTCCTTACCTCTTTATCCTCTCAAGTCCTTGATTGCTACTCGAGGGATTAGTTATATGCTTGATTATCTTCACATCATTCTCCCCGTGGATTCGATATTAAAACCCTCTCGGGTGAAGTGCTCACCGATATCCGTTAAACTACGGATTATACAAACTACAAATATTTACGTAGGCTTATCAAATACCAACACCGACCTCAAACTTGAGCGTGGGCGGCTTCTTCACCTCGAAACACGATCGTCGATGAACTCGTCCACCGGGGCCATTTGTCGAATGCCTTGTGGGCATGCTCCAAAGGCGCATACAAGCGGGGAAGAGGAATTCTCGGCCGTGGTGTCCGGCTTCTTGTCGAGGTTGTCAAAACGCATCTCCTACGTAGCAAAAACGCTTGTCGAGCTCGGCGGCGGGGGCCTTGGTCGGGACCCATGGCGCCACGAGTGACGGTGAGGCGGGTGTAGTGGTTGTGGGGGTGGAATCGGATCAAAGGCGATTTTCGCCACAAACCTGCGATCCATGGATTGGAATTATAGTGTCGGGGACGAAAATAATCGGCCCATAGGTAAAAGTAAGCCTACGAAAAATGGCACGGCCGAAGGCCCACGAAGAAGGATCGATGAGAAGGCGGCCGGGCCTTACGACCCAAGATGTACCCTAGGGTGAGAAGGCAGCCACAAGAGCGAAGGCGGCCCTTGGCCGACAAATTTCTGAAGAAGGACTTGCCGGACGAGACATCATTTTGGCCCTATCAAAGGCCCAAAGCGGCCCATCTCCAAATACTCATCTAACGAAGCCCAACTTACCAAATCGCCCCGGCCGGTGGGGAGGGCCTGTGGTGAAATCGAAGTTGTAAAAATACAAATAAAGAGCCGTTGGGACCATTGTGAGTATTGGGGAGAAAGACTAGTAAAACAAATCTGCCTAACAGGCCTATTGATGCCATCGGCATATGGGCGAATCAGCACAATGGTACAAGACCCGCCCACGCGACCGCTCTTGCCACGACCTACTCCTAACCCAAGGTCGGGAGCATCGGGGACCAAGTTCGCCGCCGAGGGCACGGGATCTCGAGAAGGCAGTCCCTACCTCGCCCGAGGACCGTGACCCTTGGATGAGACTTCTCCGCCTCGCCCGAGGGTAGGGAAACCCCGACCACTAGTTCTTTCCTCTCCCGAGGTATGTAACCCTCGGCGCACCATGGGAAACCTAACCGGTGGTGGGGGACAGCCGCATTTAATGCACCTATTTCCATGGTCGCGATGACGGGGCAACCGATTTGCCCCTGCCGATTCTGACCCGTTATCTCTCGCATCCCCCCGTTGATGGGGCGTAAAGGGAGCAGTTACCACACCGTCACCCTGCACAAGGAAACACAACTTCAGCGTTCAATTGCTTACAACTTCACCTCCTCAACACGAGTCCAAGGACCCTCGGGATGTCGACACCACGCCGGCGAATGACCCAACAAGCTAAGGATCGCGATGGGATCGAGGATCCCCATTGGGGCCCTCGGGATGCCCCCTTCGGGCGACGGACACTAACGCGCGGGAACACCGGTGATACGGCGTCCACACCAGGGGCATTCCCTTCGGGAACCCGAGGCCGGGCTCGGGCATGATACGCCTACGGCCCGGGCGGTAGACACCTTAGCATTTGTACACGACACGTATTGTATACATTATCTCTCCTTTAGACTATAAAGGGGAGTGATGCCACAAATGTAACGGATCCCCTTTTCTAGGTTTTCACACTTAGCCATCTCATCTCAAGATTGAAGTTCTCCTTCATTCCCAAGAACACTTGTAACCGCTTTGGTTCCGTGCACATTTGGTGCGAGGTAATCGAAAGATCACAACTGGCTGGGCGTAGGGCCCCATGGCCTTTGAACCGGGATAAACTCTTCGTCTTCCGGCTCGCAAGACACGCCCATCGGCGAGGAGCGACAGCCTATATATTATTGCCGGTACTTGGGATACCCCGGTTCTCAAAACACCGACGCTTGGGCGCCGGTAGGGGAAGCGCCGGCGAAAGATCATTTCCTACAAACCTAGATGGCGACATCTCTCACCTTCTTCGCCCCTTTCGTCGGGAGCGCCACGCGACGAGGGACGCCGCTGAGATTTGGCGACCTCGAATTTGTGTCTGCCGGCCCACGACGACACGGAATTCACTCCAACGGATCGGAGGACAACCGCTCCCAGCGCCAGGGGGCGCAGAATCGACACCATGGTCGTCGCCGGCCGGGCTTAACGCCAAGCGGACGACGCGTCGGGGGCGTAACTTCCAACTACGACCTCTTTCGTGCTGCTCGCCGACACCGACGGGAGGAGGAGGCCGCTTCATGGCGAAAGTAGCCACAATGGCGCCGCGGAAGAGAACAAAGGCACCGGGAGAGCCCACGACACCCCGCGAGCTGCCCATTCGGCCCGCCGAGGAGCCACGCGTGGCGCCCGCACGGCGGCGACAACGCCTCGAGGATCTATGAGGCATTAGGCATGGCAACCACCACGCCGGTGATCCACAACCGCGGGCGCCATAGTGAACGGGGAGTTTCCCGCACCAAAGGCACTTTCGATAGCAGCGCACCAAGACGACGGCTTCCCCGCGCCACAAGTCCGGATTGGGACAACTTGTTCTCCCCCGGGCGAGGGTACCCCCCCTCACCAAAGGGATGGTCGGCTACTTAGGGAGCTCCACGATGGACATCCAAGCTTAGGATATTGCCCTAGGGCGACCTGTGTTGTAGACTCGAACTCGTTTTTCAATAATGAATATTATGACCCCGCCGGGAATGCTATAACGTTGAGCTCGTAGATGGTCATCTTATCGACCCGAGGAAAGTGATGACAACGCAAAGTACCACCACAACGACGCGCCCCCCCGACACGGTGGCATCAGCTCCGTGACGCCCGGCCGCAGCCCCCGTCGGGCAAAAGTACGCGAACCACGAGACATCGGCCCCGACTTCAAGCCGAGGCCGCGCGAGTACGAAGGTTAGAACAAACCATTCGCCGAGAACGGCACGCGGCGAGAAAGAAACCCACAGCGCCTCAAGCCCCCGGCGGCCGGGCCAATACCGAATAGCTCACGCCCCGAGGGTGCCATCTCCCTTCAACCGTGCCAGCCTCATCGTAGCTGCGGCTGCGATGCTTGTTCGAGAAATGCCCGAACCCTCCACCACCGAGGGGAGGAGATTACGAGACGGGCTCAAGGAACTCCTTGACAAAGCCGCGGTCCAACAAGCCGAGAGCTCGGCTTTTTTTGGGAACTACGCGACATCTAGGCATCGTGAGCCAATACGCTTGGCCGACAAGCATCCGCCGAACCCGAGCAAAGCCAAGCCCCGCGCGACCGAGAGAGCCGCCTAGTCGACAATCGATCCAACCATGACATTTGGGAACGTCTTGAGGAAAACCACACGAACCACAGCCAGCCGAGGGAACAATCAAGGCGGAGCCAACGGGACAATCGACGACTCCCCAACCTAAGGGAAGAAATTGAACAACGACGGAACGCATCACGCGACAGTGAGGCGGCTCACGACCCCGGGGCCGCAAGTCTTCACCACGAAATTGAAGGGCACCGCTCCCATCACGCCAGGCCCCCCGAGCCACATTGAGAAGTACTTCCGAGAGACACGCCCAAGTCCGGCTAGATGATTCTTGTTTTGGCTTACCCGGTTCGCAGTGCTCATGACGACAAGGTCATCATCCCAACCTGCCTCTCTACCTTCCGAGTCGGTAGCGAGCATGGCTCGAGCACCTCCCCTAATCAAATCACGGGCTGGGCCGACTTGGTACGGGTCTTGAGAGGGAACTTTCAAGGCACGCACCTGCGACACTGAAACTCCTAGGACCTCGGGAACTACCGCCGGAAGCCCGACGAATCCTCGCGCCTACATCCGATGTTTCTCGAAGCAAAGGAATGAACTCTGAACGTGGACGGACTCGACGTCATTGGGGCGTTCTTGGCGGGCACCACCGCCGGAGCTCGTCGATAAGTTGGGGCGTCGAACCCCGACGAAGCCAATGACTTAATGGATATTGCGACCAAGTTTGCGAAAGTGGCGAGGAGTCCGTCGGGGCAATCGTTTGACCAAGTTTCAAAGAGAGGAAAACGCCGAGAGGATGAGGCCGAGGATCAAATCCCCAGGACGCCAAAAAGAAGAAAAAAAGAACAAGAGCCGACGGGGCAAAGGATTAGCACTGTGGTGATTTGGAGGATGAACTTGTCGCTTGCAAGAGACCGAAAGGGGCCTCGGGCACCCCTGTGCAAGTTCGGCGACATGCTTAAGAAGCCCCGCACCAACCACCAATATCCCGTCAAGCATACCTAGAGGAGTGCAAGACCCTCCCGCAAGCACTTCAACAAACTCGGGGACGATCCCCGAATGGGAGGAGAAAAAGAAGAGCCCGAAGGGGAGGGGGGGAAGATTCTAAGTTCCCAAAGGTCGACAATTGCTTCATGATCTTTGGGGCGAGAACAAGCAATATGACGGCCGATAGAAAAGAAAGAGTGACGGGAGGTCTTCTCTGCAGAGCTCGCCACTCCCAAGCTTCGCAAATGGTCGATCAAGCAATCACATTCGATCAAAAAGACCATGTGTTGACACTTGTTAATGCATACTTTTAATTATCAACTAAACATGGAAAAGGACTAAAATATAATTAGATAACCTTATTAGGGGTTTCTACTAATGATTTCCATGAGTTTTGGTAAAGTTGTGATTTGCGAGGGACTTAACGTAAAAACAGCAGAATTGATGTGTCATAACGCAACGCAATCCAACTCGAAACAAGTCTAGAAGGCTTCGGATTACTCCCGACGTGAACGAAACTTGACGCAGAAGAAAACATCATCTAGAAGACTCCGAAGCCACGCGGCGCGATCGCGGGCCCGTGGTGGGACCCACCCCGGGCCGTCGGCTTAATAACCAGGCCGATCGGCCCGGCTTGGCGGCCAAGTCACCCCCTATCTCGGGAAGCTTCCTCCACCGCCTCTAAGACGCAATCTAAACCGGGTCGTGATAATGTCGGTTTGATCCAATGGTCATCGTTCATTGTCAAGGCCCATGAAGATTAGTACCATATTGCTTGGCTGAAGAAGAAGAGACATAAGAAGACCCATATATAAGCAAGCCCCCGGGCCCCCGGCTTCAATCATCTCGGATCAACTCATCATCATATCGATCAGATCCGGCTCTAGTCGACGGCCTTAGCTCTAGTTCAAGAACTAGAAGTAGAAGATTAGACAAGATGTAGAACTAGAAGCCCTAGATTAGAGTTGAGAGTAGAGCTTCAAGTTGAGAGAATTAGAGCGCGGTTGAGGCGGAGTTGAAGGAAGGCCGGAGTCGGCGCCTCCATCTTCTTCTTCCTCCGAGTTGGTGCCATTGGGCGCAACTCGAGATCTTGTGGATTGTTCGACTTCCATTCGAGTAAGTGGTATTGTCTCTATTGTTCTTAAGGTTCGTATTTCTTTGATAAGATTACTTTTGATTCTTGGTTGCTCTTGAGTTGAAGTTGTTAGATTAATGTAAGCGTGGTGCTTAGATTGACTAGCTTATTACGAATACCTTCTATAGGCGGGGTGAAGACACTTGTTAAGGCTGATCGTGGTGGTGGTGACAGCGCCATTGAGTCCTTTGTCACGCCTTTTGCCCGTTTATAGAAATCGTAGGAGCCCCTAGCGTTGTTAGCGTAGATTCTCTTTATTAAGAGTTTCTTCATGACAACCCTCTTAAGAACAATGTGCAAATGATTTACTTAAAGTGAGAACAAGACCTTCCTAATAGAACTCCTTACCTATCTTTTAATCTAGTTTTAGCCACTCTGGATTTAGCTATACACTTCGACGCACTCTCTTACCTTCTCCCCCGTGGATTCGATATTTAAAGCCCTATTCGGGTGAAGTGCTCACCGGTATCCGTTAAACTGCGGATTATCTATCATAATATTCACGGAGGTTAACAAATACCAACAAGCATTTCGGCGCCGATTGCTTGGGAGAACGGTTTGAGACCACGTTGAAAAACTATACCTAAATCTTGTACCATACTTTTATCTTTTTCTTTTTATTCTATCTTCTCATCTTTTTCTATCTTCGTGGGATCAATTGATTCCATATTTATCTATCTTATATCTGCACCCTTAGCGGAAGCTCGCCACTAGAATCCTTAAATCTCATCCTTACATCGGCCATTAGCTTCGCCTACGGTTGATCAAAATGATCATGAAGCAATACTTCTCGGGAGTGAGAAGCGGATCATATCTTCTATGGTAGGAGTCTTTGCCGACATCATGAAAGTGTTGTGCGCATGATCATCATGCAGTTTTTGGAGGAACCTTTTCTTTTCCCTTTTTAAGCAAGGTTTGCTTTGACGAACTCGGGCGGGTGAAACCCATATACTAGCATCCTTTATGACCACCCAAAGGAAGAAGAATCATCCTCCAAAGCCGAAAAAATAGAAGTTCGATAGCTATATCACCATCACTCCAATCCTAAGGCTTAGCTATCAACCCCAAATCATCAATGCGCTTAAAAACCTTTAAGGGGAGAAGAAATTCAACCCTTGATATCTCTTTAGATGATGAGTTTCATGAACTTCCAGCTTCACAAGAGACCATATATAATCCAAACCTCTTTTGAGATAATCTCTTAGAAAGCACCTTTATTACTACGCGAGAACATTGGGGGAACCTCAAGGATGGCATATCTAATCATGCCATAGGAAGAGAGCAAAGCCATCAAGAAGCCACTCCTGTCTCTCTCTTTCTATGTTCAAATTAGATAATTCTTTTCAAACCCATCTTTAACCACATCCTTGAGCCCAATGAATCCTCTTGTGCCCTTTTCTTGCGTCTCCTCACGATCCTAAAATATTATGAACAATCTAAGGAAGACCAAAAGGAGCGCATTTTATGGAGAACATCAATGAGCATAAAGACTACTTCATAAATGGAACTTTTCCACCTAGTCCATGCTCATTTGAAAACTCCTAAATTGATTACCATCTCAATTCTTGCCGCACATGAGATCTCCAATACTCTCTTTCTTAGAAAGGGTGGTTGTTGATGAATTTTCCTACGGCTTGAAATTTTGATTGGCAATATAAGGGAAACCATTTCATCATCTTGATTCATAATTTGAAAGTTTCCCAAGGACGAGTTTTTTGTCCTAAAAACAAGCACTCTAGGGGGAAATACTATAAAGACTTATATATCACTATATACCCCTACATTATGAGCATATGATTATAAAAATCTTTCCTTCGGGTATTCTTGTCACTAACCATGCCATTTGGAGTAAAGAAGAACGAAGGATGACAATACAAGGTATGTCCGGCCGGTCATTATGCAATATTGAATTACATAGAAACATTTATTATCGTGTTGCTACACTAGCTTGGCTATCTTTACCTTTATACATGCTCGATCATTTAAACACTCATCATTGCTCTATCATCTCTCGTTTGAATAAATCTACGCAATACTTTCGTGCTACCATTGTTTGCTATAGTATGCTTAGGTTTTGAAGTATTTTCATACACCTTTTAGATTAAGCAGGGTGCTTAGTTTAAATTGTTTTCATGGCTCGAGTTAAACATGGTGTTTAGTTTGATTCCCGAAACCATAAGGTGTGGTGATCTTTCTTCTAAAGGCTTTTTAAATTAAAGCGTGGTGCTTAGGTTAGAACGCCTTCCTAAATCAAATTAGACGTGGTGTCTAGGTTGACTTTTGAACCATAGTAAACTATAGTAGATTTGGTATATCTTTGTTGGACTAACCCCTACGAGGAAAATAATAAAACAAGTTTGGGGAGGTCGAGATGAACTCACTAGAGATGGAGCAAGACATGTGAGACATGACTTATGGATAAAAAGAAGTCCCGATGAGCCAAGAAGAAGAAGAGTGACACAAGACAAGATCCACAATCGAAGCGCTCACTGAAGAAGGAATTCATGGGTGATGGAAGCATCAAGGAGGGAGGCCAGTTCCATTGAAGATAATTAAGCCATCCTCTTCCTCCCGACATGCACCTGTCACTCCACATGCCACTCAAAAAGAAGAGAAGGACCACCACAAGGTGTAATAGCGCCATCATATTCCAATAATAAAGGTAACACCTTGAGGTAAGTTGTCGTTAATTCCTCTTTACTATAGCATTCTCATAAATGAAAAGTCAAAACATGTTAGAGTTATAATTTCACATGATTCAATCTTGTTAACTTCGACATGTTAGCTTTTTAAAACTGTTTCTAGCATCACTTTCTTGCTAAAAATATTTACGTGCTAGATTCATCTTCGATCTCTTACCACCCTTGTCATAAAAAAGAACTTATACATTATCTTTATCTTGTTCAAAGTGCCCACAAGGTTAGAGTAGAAGTAAATGAAATTTTGGTTCCGATGGTGTTTTCCCACCAAATGAGCCCATGCACTTGATCTCTACCTTGTCTTTTTGCCGGGACACACTTTTGCTAATAAGAGGAGAAGTCTTACTTCCCCAATTCCTATAAGTGGAAGTCCCCGACCTACAAATATGCACACTAAACAAGACGCCGCGCCGGTGCCACCATCCAATCTTCCTTCAAGCAACCGAATCAGCGAAAAACATGGGCAACGCCATCACCAAGTGGCTATTAAGATCGGATGATGCACTTGAAGAGTGACCAAGGAAGATCAAAGTGAGCACGACATGATTTGGAGGTGTAGACCACTTGACAAGAGTAATGGGTCAACATTCATCCCCATACTCCATCAAGAGGGCCTTACACCACCACTATTGCCTACCTCACCACAAGACCCAAGAAAAACAAGACGCGGAGACGCCGCTAAAAATCACAAGACCCGGTTGGAACGAAGTTGACGAACAAGGAAGACATTAAGAAAGATTAAAGAAGTTCGCTCGGCCTCGACCAACCGAACACTCAAAGACTGCCAATCCAAGAAAGGTCTCCTCCGAAGAAGCGACATGAAAAAGAAAGAAGCATCACCTACCAAGAGGACGTCAAGAGTACACCTTCGGAAGACCTACCACTACCCGCATCATCAACCGAACAAACACCATCTCCATCGGCCACCTCATCTACACCACACGTCGAGATCATTGAAGGAACCATTTCGGACCACGACATTAGGACGAGATGCCATCGATGACGCACGCCATGGGAGTAAGTACTCAAAACTCTCGAGAGGTAACTCGGTATTTATCTCGCATATTTATTTTTCTCGCACGGCATATTTAAATTAACATATTTCCTTTAGCATATTTACTTTCCTATACCTGCATAAAAAAAATCATAAAAATATGTTTCTTGCTTCGCCGCATCAGTTTCTTTAAGCCCCATGCAAGTACCCCTTGTTGTGGCGGCATAAAAATAAAAATCCAAAAATATTGCATTCATATGTTTTTGCATCATCATTCTTTTTGCATAGAAAAATTCCTAAAAATATGTGGGCACATGAAGGTCCACGCTTTTCTGAAAAAATCCAAAAATACGTGAGCACATGAAGGCTCACAACATGTTCCTAGAATTTGTTCCTTCGGGTATATGCGGAATTAATATTTGCGGGGAGAACATTTAAGGAGAACCCAAGGCGAACAATTTCAGGACGAATCAAAGGACTACTTCAATATCCGGCTTGGGGAGAGCACCCCCGAGTTATCACGATAGGTATCACTATTCTATCTTTTAAATTATTAGCTAGTTATTATATATGTTTGCTTTGATTAGAGTTAATAAGTCTTAGCGTTTAAGTCTTAAAGTTAGTTCGATTAATTCGGTTAGTTCGGTTTAGTTAAAATTAGTTTACTTTAAATATTAGGATTCGAATTATATAATAAAGTGCTCTTATGGAAGTCATCCACAAATTTGAGTCAATTATTCTCCATATATTTACGGATATATTTTTGTCTCCACCATGCTTTGTATGCAAGATAACAGAAAATAAGTGTGGGGAGATCCTCGACAACCAAACAGAATTTTTCGCGACTAAAATCAAAAATTGAACCAAGACGGAACCATCGACTTCGACGACGAACCGTGCCCGACACGGTCCGTTGGGAGGCCGACAACCCATATACCAGCCGACCGGCCCGCCTCGTCCCACTTAGGCCCGGCTTTCGTCCACCGCTCGGTTTGCTTCCTAAAACTTTTCAATTTTCGCAAATTACTTTCCGTTCGAATTAAAATAAGTCTTTTTACGTTATGGTATGTTTTCCTATATGAAAAAGATGTCTTGTTAACCCATGAACAAAGTTTTGCATGATTAAATTCCTACATATACATTGTCATTTGTTGGGATGCTTTAATTGCTTAAAACATGAGAAATAATAAAGTTAGAATAATGAGATCCTCTTTCTTTTATCTTGTCTTTGGAGAGTTATTTATTTCAAAATATTAAAATTATTAGTTATGCTTCTCCTTTGTGATCAATGATACATCCTAATAGAGCCGTAGCAATCATTAAAGATATATCTAATTAATTGTTGCTTTCTTGTGTGTTGAGCTTTGTCAAAACCACGACCCATGTTGAAATTTGTCTAAAGTCTAAGATCAAGATCACATACTTTGCTTTTCACTAAAGTATCCATGCTCTAAAAAGTTTTAATCTCTATCTCCCATAATTTTAATTGTTGAAAAAGGTACAGCTATAAAAAAAGCCAAATGTTCAAAATTCTAAAGAGTGGAGAGAAAAGTGAGAGAGAGGAGAAAATGAGCAAGTGTTCTACGGGTCGAGAAGAACCCCCTCTCTGAAAAAAAAAGAGAAAAAAGGCAAAAAATAAAGAGAAGAATAATGGACAAGTGTCCGAGGGTGAGTAGGGCCCACTTCTCTAATAATTGAGAGAGTAAAAATGGACAAGTGTCCGAGGGGGTGAGTAGAACCCACCTCTCCACTAAATAGTCGCTGGTTACCTCGCTTGAAAAATAAAATGTTCCAAAAAGGGAGATAGGCGATTTTCAACTAAAGAGAGCGGTGATAATAATAATCTTGACTCACATGCACATCTTGATCTATGACTTATGACATCTATCTCCATGGATCCACATGATTGACTCAAAGAATAAATACAAGGTAAGTGTGCTACATGTTCTTGAGCTCCACATATGATATAATAAATGAACTGTGAGGATATAATATATTTTGAGAGACTTGAGAGTGTCACAAAGGAGTAAGTAGAGCTATGTTTTCTTTTCAAAACTTATGCAAAATCTCTCCAAGTGACTTGGTTTAAGAATTTAAGGTGATCTGTTTCTAACCATTTCATGCTCGAGATATCCCAAGGTGCGGGTATGACCATGGAGTATAATTATGATCCATTCTTTGTCTCTACGGTTACATTAAAAGTTAGACCATCCTTTTATCGAGGGACGAGTAAAAGCCTAAGTGTGGGGAGTTTGTTGACACTTGTTAATGCATACTTTTAATTATCAACTAAACATGGAAAAGGACTAAAATATAATTAGATAACCTTATTAGGGGTTTCTACTAATGATTTCCATGAGTTTTGGTAAAGTTGTGATTTGCGGGGACTTAATGTAAAAACAATGAGAATTGATGTGTCATAACATAACGCAATCCAACTCGAAACAAGTCTAGAAGGCTTGATTACTCCCCGACGTGAACGAAACTTGACAATCGAAGAAAACATCATCTAGAAGACTCCGGAAGCCACGGACGATCGCGGGGGCCCGTGGTGGGACCCCCCGGGCCGATCGCTCCAATAACCGGGCCGATCGGCCTGGCTTGGCGGCCAAGTCACCCCTGTCTCGGGAAGCTTCCTCCACCGCCTCTAAGACGCAATCTAAACCGGTCGTATAATGTCGGTTTGATCCAATGGTCATCGTTCATTGTCAAGGCCCATGAAGATTAGTACCATATTGCTTGGCGGGGTGAAGAGACATAAGAAGACCCATATATAAGCAAGCCCCGGGCCCTCGGGCTTCAATCATCTCGAGATCAACTCATCATCATATCGATCGAGATCCGACTCTCTAGTCGATGGCCTTAGCTCTAGTTCAAGAACTAGAAGTAGAAGATTAGACAAGATGTAGAACTAGAAGCCCTAGATTAGAGTTGAGAGTAGAGCTTCAAGTTGAGAGAATTAGAGCGCGGTTGAGGTGGAGTTGAAGGAAGGCCCGGAGCCGCCGGCGCCTCCATCTTCTTCTTCCTGCGGAGTTGGTGCCATTGGAGCGCAACTCTTCGAGATCTTGTGGATTGTTCGACTTCCATTCGAGTAAGTGGTATTGTCTCTATTGTTCTTAAGGTTCGTATTTCTTTGATAAGATTACTTTGATTCTTGGTTGCTCTTGAGTTGAAGTTGTTAGATTAATGTAAGCGTGGTGCTTAGATTGACTAGCTTATTACGAATACCTTCTATAGGCGGGGTGAAGACACTTGTTAAGCCGATCGTGGTGGTGACGGCGCCATTGAGTCCTTTGTCACGTACGCCCCGTTTATAGAAATCGTAGGAGCCCCTCGTTGTTAGCGTAGATTCCCTTTATTAAGAGTTTCTTCATGACAACCCCTCTTAAGAACAATGTGCAAATGATTTACTTAAAGTGAGAACAAGACCTTCCTAATAGAACTCCTTACCTCTCTTTTAATCTAGTTTTAGCCACTCGGATTTAGCTATACACTTCGACGTACTCTCTTACCTTCTCCCCGTGGATTCGATATTTAAAGCCCTATTCGGGTGAAGTGCTCACGGTATCCGTTCGCTGCGGATTATCTATCATAATATTCCTGTAGGTTAACAAATACCAACACCATGCACATCACATCCCGAACCCGGGAGCCTACCCATTGGTGGTGGATCCAGTCGTCGGTAACACGAGACTGTCCAAGGTCCTCATGGACGGAGGAAGCTGTCTCAATCTCATCTACGAAGAGACCCTCGATTTGCTCAAGATTGACAAGTCCAAGATCCGCCAAGGGGGGCCAGCCTTCAACGGCATTGTCCCCGGGAAGCAAGTAAAGCCCCTCGGGCGGATTGACTTACGGTTTGCTTCGTACCCCTCGAACTTCCGAGGGGAGACTCGACCTTTGAGGTCCTCGGGTTGAAGGGGTTTACCATGCAGTACTAGGCGGCCATGCTACGCCAAATTCATGGCCGTACCTAATTACACATACCTCAAGCTGAAGATGCCAGGGCCCAAGTTGGTAATCACCACCGGTTCGACATATCACCATGCATACAACTGCGACGTCGAGAGCGTCGAGTACGCGGAAGCGCTTGCCATCTCAGAGACCCTCATCGCTGAAGTCTCCAAGAGCTTCGACAAAATGTGTGGGGAGCCCGAGGCCAAGCGGCACACAGGCAGCTTTGAAACTTCCAAAGCAACGAAGATTGTTCCGCTTGATCCCAAGCGTCCCGGAGAGAAGCTGCTGACCATCAGTTCGGAGCTCAACCCGAAATAGGAAGCAGTGCTCGTCGACTTTCTTCGTGCAAACGCCCGCACGCTTGCATGGAGTCCTTCGGACATGTCAGGCATACCGAGGGAGGTCGTCGAGCACTCCCTAGACATCCGAGCCGGCTCCAAACCTGTGATGCAGCAGCTGAGGCGTTTCGACGATGCCAAGCGCAAGATCATCGGGGAAGAGATCCAGAAGCTAATGGCGGCCGGGTTCATCAAGGAATTGTCCCACCCAGACTGGCTAGCTAATCCTGTCCTAGTAGAGAAAAAGAACGGGAAATGGCAGATGTGTGTTGACTACACTAGTCTCAATAAAGCATGTCCCAAAGTTCCTTTTCCTTTGCCTCGAATCGATCAAATCGTTGACTCTACTGCAGGATGCGAAACGTTATCCTTTCTTGATGCGTATTCGGGTATCATCGGATAAAAATGAAGGAGTCCGATCAACTCACGACTTCATTCATCACACCACCCGGGATGTATTGCTACCTCACCATGCCTTTCGGGTTGAGGAACGCTAGGGAGCCACTTACCGATGCATGCAACACGTGTTTGGCGAGCTCATAGGCCAAATAGTTGAAGCTTACGTTGATGACATCGTGGTAAAGTCCAAAAAGACAGCAAACCTAGTTGAAGACTTAGCAGCGACATTCGAGTGCCTAAATGAAAAGGGGGTCAAACTCAACCCGTAGAAGTGTGTATTCGGGGGTCCCTCGCGGGATGCTTCTTGGATTCATTGTCTCACAACGAGGCATCGAGGCCAACCCAACTAAGGTTGCAGCGGTAACCAATATGGAACCAATCACCAATCTCAAGGAGTCCAAAAGCTCATGGGTTGCCTAGCATCTCTCAGCAGGTTCATCTCTAGGCTTGGAGAAAAGGGATTACCCCTGTACAGACTTCTGAAAAAATCCGAGCACTTCACTTGGACTGCCGAGGCAGAAGAAGCCCTCGGGAACCTAAAGAGAATACTCACCAACCCGCCAGTATTGGTACCACCAAACCTCGGGGAACCACTACTCTTCTATGTTGCCGCCACCACCCAGGTAGTAAGCGCGGCCATAGTGGTTGAGCGGCAAGAAGAGGGGCACTCTTTACCGGTCCAACGACCAGGTCTACTTCATCGGTGAAGTACTTTCGCATTAATCGTTGGGATCTAACTTTTGGTTTTGTTTAAGTTTCGTCCCAAACTTTGAAGATTTCAGGATACATGCAGAACAAAGACAAGTGCTATATCGAAGATGACTTTTAGAAGACTTTGGCTTCGCGAAAAAGAATAGCAAGAGCAAAATAAGAAAGAATGAGTCAAGAATCCGAGCGAAGGCGACCCACGGGGACTTCATTTGCGGAGTTACCAAAACAACTACAATAGGATAAGATGCATTGCGGCTTTGACATTACCTTTGAAGCCTCGCGAAGATAAAGGATGTATCTTCGTGAAGAAGAACATTTTGTAGAAGATCAATTTAGAATTCTTAGTGTTTTTGGACAACTACGGAAGCAGGGGAATATAAATACCCCCGACATCCTTTTGTAAACGCCATGTTGAATGGCCCCTTTGTAAACCATATCATCATCAATTACATGTTGTGTTGAGCACTCACCCAACAGACACCAAGACAAGATATCCCCAGATGCAGAAGCTGCTATACGCCGTGGTACTGGCACAAAGAAAGCTCCGACACTATTTCCTGGCACATCCGGTCACGGTGGTATCAGCATTCCCCCTCGGGGAAATAATAAACAACAAAGAAGTCACCGGAAGGGTGGCCAAATGGGCAGTAGAACTCATGAGCGAGACGATAACATACGCCCCGCGCAAGGCCATAAAATCTCAGATCCTCGCCGATTTCGTGGCAGAATGGACGGATACTCAACTACCTTCGGCGCCAATCCAAGCGGAATGCTGGACGATGTTCTTCGATGGATCCCTCATGAAAACAGGAGCGGGAGCAGGCCTACTCTTCATCTCACCCCTCGGGGTTCACATAAGGTATGCAATAAGGCTGCATTTCCGGGCCTCGAATAATGTAGCAGAATATGAGGCCTTGGTCAACGGTCTCCGCATTGCGGTAGACCTTGGAATCCGATGACTGGAAACAAGAGGAGACTCCCAGCTCGTGGTGGATCAAGTGATGAAGGCCTCTGCCTGCCACGATCCCAAAATGGAAGCATATTGCCAAGAGGTAAGAAAGCTGGAAGACAGATTCCATGGCCTCGAACATCGGCATACTCCAAGGAGGTACAATGAGGCAGCGGACGAGCTCGCAAAGGTCGCATCTACAAGGGCTGAGGTACCACCAAACATCTTGACACTAGACCTCTACAAACCCTCCGTCAAGTACCAAAACCAGGAGACTCCCTCGGGGGTTAAGCCAACCCCATCGGGGGCTACGGAACCCTCTTCGGGAAATCAGGAGCAAAACTCGGGGGAAGGGGTCCTTCTAGAAAGCAACCCAACAACAGCCAGAGGCCATGCAAATTGATGAAGAAGCACAAGATTGGCGACTACCCCTGATAAACTATCTGACTAAAGAAGAACTGCCGGAGGACAAGACCGAAGCAAGACGAATAGCTCGACGGGCCAAGTCCTTTGCGATAATTGGGGACGAACAAGAACTAGACAAAAGGGGGGCCTCGGGAATATTTTAGAGGTGCATCTCCCAAGAGCAAGGAAAGGAGCTGTTGGTAGATACCCACGGGGGAGAGTGCGGACACCAAGCTGCTCCACGCACCCTGGTGGGAAAGGTCTTCAGGCAAGGTTTCTATTGGCCGACAACAGTCCAAGACGCGAATCATATAGTCCGAACCTGCAAAGGCTGCCAGTACTATGCCCACAAGACACACCTCCTGCAAGAAGCTCTACTGAGGACCATTCCAATCACCGGCCATTTGCGGTGTGGGGATTGGATATGATCGACCCCTCAAGAAAGCACCGGGGCTACACACATGTGTTGGTAGCAATAGACAAATTCTCTAAGTGGATTGAAGCCCGACCAGTCATCACGCCTCGGACGGAAGAAACAAGTAAAGTTATTCGAAGATCGCTCTCGAGATTTGGTGTCCCAAATTCGATCATCACGGGATAACGGAACCAACTTCATTGGAAAAAAGTTCCTAGACTTTTGTGAAGATTACAACATCGGGGTAGACACGGCTGCGGTCAAGACACCAAGACCAACGGTCAAGTAGAAAGAGCCAATGACATGATTTTAAAAGGCCTCAAGCCAAGAATCTTCAACAAACTAAGCCAGTATGGCAAAAGGTGGTACCAAGAGCTACCATCCGTTCTGTGGAGCTTAAGGACGACGAAGGGCAGAGCAACAGGATTCACACCCTTCTTTTTGGTCTATGGGTCCGATGCCGTACTCCCCCTCGATATAGAGTATGGGTCCCCAAGACTCAGAGCCTACACGTAACAAGGCAACCAAAGGGGCTCGAGAGGACTCATTTGGACCAATTAGAAGAAGCAAGAGACATAGCACTAATACACTCCGCTCGCTACCCGGTTAGATCACTAAGACGGTATCACGCCGAGAAGACTTAAGCCCCGAGGCTTCCAAGTTGGCGACCCAAAGATTGAAATTAAGAAGGGGGACGGTAGAGAGAGACACAAGCTAGCTCCACCATGGGAGGGGCCATACTTCATCGCAGAAGTACTCAAACCCGGGACATGCAAGCTTAAGAATGAGAAAGGAGAAGTTTACTCTAATGCACGGAACATAGAGCAACTTTTTGCGGTTCTATCCTTAGGACCAGAAAATATGCCATGTACATACACATCTTGTACAAAAGCAATAAAGAAAATCTTCTTATTCCTCGAAAAATTGAGTCAAAGTATTCTCTTAGGTAGGATTTTGTCTTAACCACTCCAAAGACAAAAACCTCCCTCGGGGAGGAGCTGGGGGGGGAACCCCCTCCCCTTACGATAACCCCTTGGAAAAACTAAGAAACATGAATGCTTTGAAAAACTCCTTTTTCTTTCTTTTTGCTTATAACACGCTTAAAAAACCGCAAGAACCTTTCGTAGAAATTCTCGAACGAGGCAAAAAGGGCTCAAGGACCGCCCCGGGGTATCCATAGCCAAATCAACTCGGGAAAGAAAAATACTTAAAGCAACTCAAGCGAGTACTTAAGCCGGATAGAAGCAAAAGATTGACATGTCTCCCGAGGCATCAAGCATAAAAAGATCCCTAGTTACAAAAGGCCTCTCGGGCCACGTACCACAAGTTACTTACAAGCTTGACCCAAAAGAACTCACGGGCCTGGGACATTCTCCGACCCAACTTCAGGCGCTGAGGGTTGGGAAGGGAGGTTCGCCGAAGCACTCGTCTCCTCATCACCCCCCCTCAAGACACTCGCAAAGACATCCCTCGGAGGATGCCTCCATAGGCTCGGGGGGCGCCACATAGCCCGACTCTACGGGCGAAAAGGGGAGCGACTTCATCTTCAAAATGAGTGGCCAACAAGCCTCTCGGGCCCTCCACCCGGGCATAAAAATCGGCGATCTTCTCGCTCATCGGTCCTCTCGTCGGCAACACCTCCTTCTTCTTCGTCATTACGCCCCAGGAAGAAGCCGTCGGAAAGAATCTCGAGGGTTTCATCTGACAAGGGGAAGTGCGAGCACATCACCGCGAGGCAGCATTTTACCCCGTTACGGAATGCGCTCCGAATCTCGCCTTGGACATATCCCCCGAGGGCACTCAGCTGGCTCCGAGCAGAGGTACCTGACACCAGATCCGGAGGCCCGAACCGGTGGATATGATCCAGAACGACCGCCTCCAATTCCTTGCGCGAGCTGTCCTTGGCATTGAGGCATTGGGACATATTGGTGGCGGCTTCTACCGCTTCTACCCGCAACCTCTCCGCCTCTGCAGGGAAGAAAAACAGGGTTAAAAGGCCATAACGGAGGAGGTGATCCTCCAAACACAACCATAATCGGAAAAATCATACCTTCACACTTCCCTTTCCACTTGAGCATTTCATTATGCTCACTTGCGCAGGCGAGTTCGAACCAATTCGCATCCTTCTTCGCGAATCCACCTCTCGGGCAAGTTCCTCCACTCGGGTGTTCGGGGAGTTGGCCATTTCCGATTGTTTCTTGGCCTCCCCACGAGCACGGTCACGCTCGATGCGGGCCTCCTCCAACAGCCGAGGGGACTCGACCCGACCCTCTTCACAGCCACGGATGGCCGGTCGGCATCGACCGCCTTAATTGCTATGGATTTGGCCGTCTCGGTTCCATCGAAAAATCGGAAACGACTCTCCCCGCCCGTTTATGAGCTCGGTGAGATGGGTCACTTCCCTCTTTGATTCACGCTATTTCGGCCCGGCTCTATCTAAGAGCATTCCGGCCCATGACATTCCTCCTCAACAACTATGATTTCTCTCGAGCACATCTCTTTAAACTCTGCGGATCCGAGAGCACCCTGGGAATCAAAAAGAAGAACAAGGAACGAGGTGCAAAAAAATAGGTATAAGGGAAAGGGCCACATACCTCGTCGGCTTGAGACAAATGGTGGTGCAAGGTCGGCCAATCTTCTCGCACCCTCGGTTGCCCACTTCTTGATCCGGTCATACTCCGCCCGGGCGGCAACCTCGTGGCGATCGTGTATCACCATTGCGGGCGCCACCCTCCAACGATCTCCAAAGTTCAACCGAGGCCGCCCCAAGCATGAGGATCATTGGAAAAAGGACGTCCCAGAATCCTCCCCCCATGCCGGGGTCGACCAAAAGAAATCGAGAGGGCCTTCACGACTCTCTCCCGGCAATACAAGGTCGAACTCCGGGACCCGAGGTTCCCTCGGAACAAGGGAAGTTCCCAAGTCATAGGACCCAAACAGACCACCCGGTGAGTGGCCGGAGGGCACCACGGCGGCGGCGTCAAATAGCTCCTCTTGGGGAACTTCTCCAAGAGCATCTTGAAACACTTCCGAGGAGGGGGGATCCTAGACGTCAACGAGGTCGGGCCCCGTAGTACTGGGTTGCCAGAATCCCCCGAGCCCCGCACCGCTTTAGAAACCAGGTTTTCGTGGGTCGCTACCCGAGACGGCAGGGAGAGGGAGAAGAAATCAACTCCGTCCGAGCCTCGGAACCTTCATCGGGCCGGGTCGGCACAACAGAGAGATGGGTTCAACCGGCCCGGAGCGGGGGATGAGCCGAGGCGGCATCCACCAACACGCCACCGGTCACCTCAAGGGATCACGTATGAGGCGTTGGTAACAAAGGAAGCTCCCGGGGGAGGCGGCGACCTTGGCCCCTTGAAGCTTGGGCCGTACTTGAGTTGCTTCCGGGGTGGAGGGCGGCGCTTAAAACTCTTTTTCCTAATAAAGGATGCAAAGGAAATCGAAGTTTAACAACCACGAATAGAAACAACCTAAGACAAATAGAGATAGAAGATCAACTCACAACGACCGGGGCCGCCTTCGGCGTGGTCGCACCGAGACCGAAAGGACCTAGGTACCGACCGGCCCCGAGAACCCGGAGGCCGAGGCAGCCCCTTGCCGCGTCGGGGTCGGAGCTCCCAATGGGGTCTCCGGCTCCCTTCCCGTTGCCTCGACTTAGGGGAGATTGATCACGTTTGGGGAGCCGAAGCACGGCGGCACGCGCACCCCCCTTTGGGAGCTCCTCGCCGCCGGCGGCCCGATACTTAGCATACTCCATTAGTTTCGCCCGCTCTTGGGCCGTGACGGTGACCCCCCTGCAAAGCATCCCGGCGTAGAAGGGCATCACTTTCCCCGGCGATGAGGCGTAATCCGTGGCCGAGGACTCCGTTGACTCGCCACGCTTTCGTTTCTCGGCGGCCGGTTGTTCAAAGCCACCCTCCCGAGCTTTCTTCTCATCCGCCCGAGCCTTCCTCAAACGGTCGCGCGCTCGTTCGAGCACGACCGGGCGTCCCCGGCCGGGCCTGGTCCTCTGGGACCGGAAGAAACGAAGTCCTTATAGTTCAATCTTCCCCCGAACAAAGAAAAAAGAAATAGGTTACGAGTTTAAAACACTAGGAAAGAAGGATGACCAAGGCAACGGATAATTAGCAAGGAAAGCTCACCACGAAATATATCCCGGATCTGGGCGCATTGGGATCCTGGGGATCGTCTTAGGGGTCTTATCACCCAGGAACATGCGAACCCGACGCTTCAAGGCCTCACCTGCAAGATCCCCAAACGCCATCCGGGTGCCGGACAGGTTGGCCTCCTTCGTCTTCTGCCACAGGCGGAGGGGCCTCTCTGTGAGAGGAAGGACTTGACGACGAGAGAAAGCGGCCACAACCGCCGCCGCGTTCACATCACGATCCCGGCCTGCGGATGGCAGCGCGAAGGCCATCCGGATGATGTTGCTCATGTTGCGGCGGCCCGTAGTGCCAATTATCAGGCTTCACTTTTATCACGCTCCGATTATGCGCCGGAAGCCCCCTCCGTCATTCGAAGATAGAACCACTCCTCCCCGCCATCCCTTGTTCGAACCCGTGAGCCGCGAGAGGATGTACTCCTCCGACCAGGTTCACCCCATGTTTGTCATCGGGCGGAGCCTGGATGACACAAGATCCAGCCCGCACCGCCCGTCGCGGTGAGCAGTGGCCCGGTGCTCGGGGGTATTCAACTCCGCCTTGAAAAACCACCTCTAGAGTTCCCAATGGGGCTCAATTCCCAAGAAACCCTCACAGAGGGCCACAAAGATCGATGCAGGGCGTCGGGTTGGGGGGGAATGGCTGGTGGAGTTCAACGCCATACCAATGCGGAATCGCGCATGAACCGACTTCGCCCGGCACACCAAACCCTCGCCTATGATAATCCATCATACTTACGACATACCCGGATGGAGGATGCGGCTCTTCGTGAGACACGTCGGGGAACCGGCCACTCCCGCGCCGCACGTCATCCATACGGGGCGTCACGAGACCCTCATCTACCGGCCGCTGCGGCTTCGGCTCGATCCACCGATGATCGTGGCCAAGTGAGAGGATCTAGGAGAGGAGTGGTTTCCATCTCCTGCGACGTCATCACCCTCTCCACAGCAACCACCGCGACGGGAGCAGCAATGGCAAGTAAGTGCGACCGCCCCTCGCTTTTCCCTTATCTCCTTCCTTCTCTATGATCTCTTCCCTCTCTGCTTTGGCAATGGCAAGGGAGTACGAGGGGACTAGCACTATGCGAGGAGATGAAGGGAAGCCGTCACGCCGCCGGTAGAACCTCAAATATATAAGGGAGACGGAAACCGTCGGGTTAATAGCCGGCGCGGCGGGAAGACCAACCAAGCGGATCCAACGGCGAATAGCCCTAGGCAGCCCGGTGGGCCCCCGGTTAATACGAACAAACGGGCGGGGGCTGCGGCGCCGCCGCAGCAAGCCGTCCCATCGAACCTGAACGGTCGCCTCCTCGAGGTAACGTGAAAAGGCGTGCCAATCGCTCGAGCCGACCACCCGCGGGGTAAAAATGTCGTCTGTTGTCTAAACTCAAATGTCTCCCAGGGGGCGCTCGAGCCCTCGGGCGTGAACGAAACATCACCGCAATGCGTAACCCCCAGAGGGAGCGCCAGGCCATGCGCTCACCATACGGTCCAGAAGGATCTAAAGTTGGGCCCTCGGGGTTTCTCTGGTGCCTCGGGACGACCGAGCAAGGGACCAAAGGGAAATGCACAACCGGCCGAGCCCGAGAGCTCGGGAGCTTGGGATTTCTGAGCGTATCTAAGACTTACGGTAACCGCTTATAGAGATGTCCCATCCGTGGGAGGCGCTGGCCCTCGGGACCCGACTGTCGGGACCCGGGATCCGCTAGGAGGCCCGAGAGTTCTCATGGAGTGCGTCCTAGACCACCGCGGCCGACTCTGCTCCGGCGGGGGCACGGGCACTCCGCTTAGATTTCTTGTTACAACGCTCAATGGGGTGTACCATGCTCGGCTCACAAGGCAGTGTGGCACAACCCCCATCCTCCTCCCTTCCAGGAAGGGCAACAGAGGAGCGTAAGTAAAAAGACGGGGAAGTTTGGAACGACCTTGAGCACATAAGCGCAGCTCGGGTTGCCCCCGCATTTCGGACATCCCTTGCACATTTTGCACAAGTTAGTGGGTAGTTCAAATCTTACCAAATACAGCGTAAAGAAAAGCCCCTCGAGGAATTAAAATATTCCTCCAGAGGCCTCGGGGACTACACCCACGGTGCGCTCGCCAGCGCGCACCCGTCTCGAGACCAAAAGTAGACCAAAAACCAAAAGACCAATCATGTCCATCATCATCATCCATGTTCATGATCATCATGCTCCTTGTCATCCATCTAATCCTATCTCAAAGTCATCACTTAGAGCAAATGATTAGTCCACAAGTGTGTCATCAATTTTCAAAACCAAACATGAGATTTCAATCTCCCCTTTTTTTTGGTAATTGATGACAACCAACTCACAAAGATTTGAAATAAAATTCAATTAAACTTGAATTGCTTGCCCATAGCATTTTGATCATGAATCAAGGATTGGACAAACATTTCAAGGTTCGGTTTTGGTAGTAGTAGCTCCCCTACATATGTGCTTCCATGTGTTTGGATCAAGTTGGCCCATATGTATGGATAGAAATCTTGGGGAGAGATACTAATACCAAAAGAGATGCTAAGGTTCTAGAAATTGGACGTTTGAAGCGTGAAACCATCGGAGTCCTTAGCATCAATATAACTAGACAATCATCAAAACTCAACATACCCCATGAGATCAACATTATAGGCTAAAATGTGAGCTTTGTCTAGATACATCCTATGCATGCTAGTTGGTCAATACACCAATCATTTTTCAAAAACTAGCATACACCAAGCAATCATGAATATTGAATTTAGATTGCTAATGCAACATTTCATTATGATCATGCACATACAAATGCACAAATAGTCTATGAGCTTGCTCCCCTATTTGTGTGATCCTTTCCAACATCTTTGTGACTTATTTCTCTTCCTTTGTCAACAATCACCAAAAATGTGTAAATGAGAGAAATTAAGTCAATCAAAGTATCACATGTGGTCTCATCTAGATCACTTGCCTTTCCATGTATTCAAGTTTGAACCAAGGACAAGCTTTTTCACACCTCATATGCATAAGGGTTATCTTGCACCATGTTAGAATACACATCAATAGCGCATTTTCTAGAGTTGACACTAGGATTGCAAGCACATAAACATGTCATATGCCACCACTAGTTCATAGAACCAATCAAAGCTATAGTGGTGCCACACATACATTGAAAGCATTTTATTTTCCATGAATGAGCCTAATAAGCATGCATGATGTCTAGATGCTCTAACAAGTCCTTAGCAACATATGAATGCCATGACAACCAACTTTTACCTTGGGGTTTGTCGAAGGAGAGGCATGTCATATAAGTGGGGTGCATCAACTCAAGTTGGAGAAGTCAATAATGTTCAATTCTCCCTTTAGCATGCAAAACCTCTTCTCATCAAGTGGCTTGGTGAATATGTCGGCTAGTTGATCTTGGTGCCAATGCCCATGATACAAATGTCACCCTTTTTTGTTGATGATCTCTTATGAAGTGGTGCCTTATATCAATGTGCTTTGTTCTTGAATGTTGAACCGGATTTTGGGTCATCTTCCTTGCACTTTTATTGTCACAATACAATGAAACTTTGTCAAATGTGAATCCAAAATCCTTCAATGTTGACCTCATCCAAAACAATTGAGTGCAACAACTTCCCACACTAATGTATTCGGCTTCGGCGGTTGAGAGAGCAACACTATTTTGCTTCTTTGAAGACCATGATACTAGTGACCTTCCAAGGAATTGACATGTGCCACTTGTGCTCATTCTATTGATCTTGCACCCTCCATAATCGGAATCGAATATCCAATCAAATCAAACTTGGATCCCTTTGGATACCATAGTCCAACATCTTGTGTGCCCTTCAAGTACCTCACAATTCTCTTTGTAGCTTTGAGGTGACTTTCTCTTGGATCGGATTGATATCTAGCACACATGCCCACACTAAATGCAATGTCCGGTCTTGATGTGGTTGCATAGAGCAAACTACCAATCATGGACCTATACTTCTTTTGTTCAACCATGTTGCCACTTGGATCGGGATCTAGGCTTCCATTGGTTGCCATAGGTGTGGACATTGACTTGGCATCTTGTAGATCAAACTTCTTGATCATATCCTTGATGTACTTGCCTTGACTAATGAATGTGCCATTCTTCAATTGCTTGATTTGAAGTCCAAGAAAGAATGTGAGCTCTCCAAGCATTGACATCTCAAACTCATTGGCCATCATTTTAGCAAACTCTTCACAAAACTCTTGGTTGGTTGACCCAAAGATAATGTCATCAACATAGATTTGCAACACAAACAAGTCTTTGCCAATCTTCTTGGTGAAGAGAGTGGTGTCCACCTTGCCCATCTTGAACCCTTTAGAGAGGAGAAAATCTCTCAACCTCTCATACCATGCTCTTGGTGCTTGCTTCAAGCCATACAATGCTTTCTTCAACTTGTAGACATGGTTGGGATACTTCTCATCTTCAAATCCCGGTGGTTGCTCCACATACACCAACTCATTGATGAAGCCATTCAAAAATGCACTTTTCACATCCATTTGATAGAGCTTGATGTCATGAGCACATGCATATGCAAGCAAGATTCTAATTGCTTCAAGTCTAGCAACTGGTGCATAGGTCTCTCCAAAGTCAAGACCCTCTACTTGAGTGTACCCTTGAGCTACTAGCCTTGCCTTGTTTCTCACTATAATTTCATCTTGATCTTGCTTGTTCTTGAAGACCCACTTGGTTCCAATCACATTATAGTCCTTTGGCCTTTCCACCAATTCCCATACATCATTTCTCTTGAAGTTGTTCAACTCTTCATGCATGGCATTGATCCAATCTTCCTTCTTTAGTGCATTTTCAATGTTCTCCGGTTCTTCTTATGCTACAAAGGCATGGTGAGCACAAAAGGATGCCAATCTTCTTCTAGTAACCACTCCACTATTGATGTCACCGACAATTTGATCAATTAGGTGATCCCTTGCAATGTTGGATGGTTGCATCACTTGCACTTGATGACTAGGATGAGGAGTTGGACTACCTTGTTGCTCTTGAACTTCATCTTGTGTACCACTAGTGCTTGCTTCATTAGCATTGATCTCAATTGTAGTGGTAGGCAATGGAGTGTCATCATCATCTTCCACTTGTCTTGGCGAATGTCACCAATATCCATGTTCCTCATTGCATTCTCCAAGTTGGAACCACTCACATCATCATGATTTTCAACTTCATTTTGAGAGCCTTGGGTTTCATCAAATTCAACATCATGAACTTCTTCAAGCTTGCCACTACCCAAGTTCCAAACTCTATATGCTTTGCTTGTAGTTGAATATCCAACTAGGAATCCTTCATCACATTTCTTGTCAAACTTGCCCAATCTTGTGCCTTTCTTAAGAATGTAGCATTTGCATCCAAAGACTCTAAAGTAACCAATGTTAGGCTTTCTTCCATTGAGCAACTCATATGGTGTCTTGCCAAGCATCCCATGGCAATAGAGACGGTTGCTACAATAGCAAGCCGTGTTGATTGCTTCGGCCCAAAAGGAAAGGCTAACATTGTACTCACTAAGCATTGATCTTGCCATTTCAATCAAGGTTCTATTCTTCCTCTCAACTACACCATTGGATTGAGGAGTGTAGGTTGGTGAGAATTGATGTCCAATTCCAAGCTCATCACACAACTCTTCAATTCTTGTGTTCTTGAATTCACTTCCATTGTCACTCCTAATCTTCTTCATGGATGTCTCAAATTCGTTTTGAACTCTCTTGACAAATGTCTTGAAAAGCTCAAACACATCATTCTTGTCATGTAAAAAGAACACCCATGTGTATCTAGTGTAGTCATCAACTATGACAAAACCATACTTGTTGCCTCCAATGCTAGAGTATGATGTTGGCCCAAACAAGTCCATGTGTAACAACTCAAATGCTTTGCTTGTACTCATTGTACTCTTGGTTGGATGTGCATTGCCATGTTGCTTGTCGGCTTGACATGCTCCACAAGGTTTGTCCTTCTCAAACTTCACATCATTCAAGCCTCTAACCAAGTCATGCTTCATCAACTTGTTCAATTGCTTCATTCCAACATGACCAAGCCTTCTATGCCACAATCACCCTTTGCTAGCCTTTGAGAGTAAACATGTTGTCAACTTGGCTTCTTTTGAGTTGAAGTCAACAAGGTAGAGATCACCATATCTAAAACCCTTGAAGATCATGTTTGCACCATCACCACTAACCACTTCAACTTCTTGACTTGTGAATATGCATTTGTACCCATGGTCACAAAGTTGAGAAACCGACAAGAGGTTGTAATCAAGATGATCAACTAGCAACACCTTTGACAAGCTTTTCTCTTGAGTGATAGCAATCTTGCCTAGCCCCAACACATTGCCTTTCTTGTCATTGCCAAAAGTGATTGACTCATATTCATCAATGGCCTTGATACTAATAGACTTGAACATATGAGAATCCCCGGTCATGTGTTGAGTGCACCCACTATCCATTATCCAATGCTCTCCTCCGGCACGGTAATTGACCTACAAAATAAGATCAATTCTTCTTAGGTACCCAATGTTGCTTGGGTCCTTCAAGGTTAGTCACCAAGGCCTTTGGTACCCAAATGGCTTTCTTCTTTGAGCCCATCCATGGTGTACCAATGTACCTAGCACGAACACCATTGTTCTTCTTCACAAGCATATATGAGTGATCAAGCTTGATGGAAGAAACATTGGTCCTCTTGTTCATGCACTTTTGCTCCACATGACCAACTTGCTTGCAAGCTTTGCAATAGCTACCATTGCTCTTCACAAAACGTGTCTTGTGAGTCACATAGGCAGCCTTGCCTTTCTTGGGGATATAGCCTAAGCCCTCCTTGTATAAGGATGCCCTTTGGCTACCCAAGCACATAAGCAAGCGGTCCTCACCACCATAAGCCTTAGCCAAGGTGTGATTGAGCTCCTTCACTTCCCTCTTTAAACAAGCATTCTCATGAATAAGTATAGGGTTGTCATTATCTTCACTAGAGATGGATATGCTAGTGATAGAGCTAGCGGAGGTCTCACACTTGGGGGTTGATTCATCAACAAAAATGTCACACATGATGCTTGCATTGGATGTATCAACATTTTCAACAACTAAGCACAACTTGTGCTCATCAAGTAGAGAGGAATGAGCTTTCTCTAACTTAGAATGAGATTTCTCAAGCTTTTTATGGTCTACCTCTAGACTCTCATAAGATGCCGAAGAAGCTCATCAAGTTCTTGCTTAAGGCTCTTTGTTTCCTTACGCAAGCCCTTGCATTCCTTCCTACTTTGCTTGAACATGACAATGCAATCATCAAGCATGCTTTGCAATTCCTCCCTAGTGAGTGTTTGCTCCTCATCATCACTATCACTATCACTATCATCATCATCATCACTAGTGATAGATTATACCTTGGTGGCCTTAGCCATGAAGCATGAAGAAGGAGTGTCGAAGAGGGAGATCTTGTCATGCATAGCAAGGTGAGCTTGTCCCTTCTTCTTGTTCTTCTTCTCCTCTTCTTCATCACTTGAGGAGGATGAGCCATCACTATCCCACATAGCCACATGTGACTCATTCTTCTTCTTGGGCTTCTTCTCCTTCTCATTCTTGGCATCATTCTTCTTTCTTGCTTTCTTGATGCCCTTCTCATCATCACTATCATATGGGCACTCGGCAATCAAGTGACAATCATCATGGCAACGAAAGCATGTCATGTTGCCTTCATTCTTGCCATCCTTGGTCTTCTTCTTGGATGATTGCTTCTTCTTGTTCTTGGAGATGTAGTTCTTCTTCTTCAAACTTCCCCAATCTCCTCACAAAAGAGCCATTTGCTCATCCACTTCACTTCCACTAGTAGAGGTGCCATCCTCTTCATCACTTGATTCTTCCTTCTTCTTCTTGCCCTTGGATGATGAGCTTGCCTTGAGTGCCAAGCTCTTCTTGTCCTCTTTCTTCTCTTCATCCTTGACCTTCTTGTTTGCTTGTTGATGAGCTCTTGCTTTTCTTGTCATCTCTATAGGAGTCATCGGTCATGACCTCATCAAGCAATTGGTTGGGAGTCAAATCCTTCAAATTTGACCTCACTAGCACGGTGATGAACATCCCAAACCGCTCGGGCAAACATCTCAAGAACTTCATGTTGAAGGTCTTGTCCTTGATCTCTTCTCCTAGAGCATTGAGATCATTCACCAACACTTGCATGCGGTGAAACATCTCCGGCACGCTCTCATCTTCTTCCATCTTGAAGCTATTGAATTGCTCAAGCTTGATGTAGGCCTTTGCTTGCTTGACGCCTTCGGTGCCCTCATAGCACTCTTCTAGCTTCTTCCATATCTCATGAGCAATTGTGAGTGACTTGACTTGCTCAAACACTCTATCGTTGAATGCTTCATAGAATGCACTCACGGCAAGATCATTTGCATAGATTTTCTTTTCTTCGGCCGCGGTTGGCTCATTTGGCTTTGCCACCTCGAACTTGTTCTCGGTCACGACCCACACTTCTCTATTGATTGACTTGAGGTGTGCGGTCATCTTCACCTTCCAATAGGCAAAGTTGGTGCCATCCAAAGGTGGCGCCTTCTTGGTGTTGTTGACATGAAAATTCATTGCCATTTTGTCACCGTAGGATGTTAAGCCTCACAAATACGGTGCCTCGGCTCTGATACCACTTGAAAGGTCCTAATGGCTAGAGGGGGGTGAATAGCCTATTAAAAATTCTTGCAACAACACTAAGCACCCGGATTAGTAAATAAGATGGCGAAGCTAAATAAGCGGTGCTACGAGCTATCTATGCAAGCCACAAGCAAGAGATGATATTTCTAATGTCTCTAGGATCACTCAAGGGCTATGTCGCTAGTTTACTCCTAGGTGAGCAAGCAATTCTAACTAGATTACCACTAGGAGCTAAAACAAGACTAAGCAAGCTACACAAGCTACCAACTAAGCACCCTAACAAGATATGCTACTAAGTAATGCAAAGAGGTGCTAGAATACAATACCACCGGTGTAGTGTCGAGGTTGTAGCCAATCACCGTGATCACCAAGAAATCTCCAACGAGCAAGAACAAGTGACACGATGATTTTTCACCGAGGTTCACGTGCTTGCCGGCACGCTAAGTCCCCGTTGTGGCGACACACTCACTTGACGTATGCTAAGCTTAATGGCCGGTGCCAAATCCCCTATGGGAGCTCAAGCAAACGATCACAAGAGAGGGTCCAACAAGCCACGAGCAATCCACTAGTGCTCCTTTTTCGCGAATCTCCCGGGGTAAGGAGCGACCCCTCACAATCACCACCGGTGTGGCCTCAAACAAGCTCCACTTGAGCTCAACACCGCCTCTTGCTCCAAGCCGCTAGGGAACAGGGGCAAATTCCCAAGAAAACAAGAATCCGCGGCTTCTCCAAGGATGAAGTGCCTCTAGATGCAACCACCAATGCAATGCACTTCTATCACTCTCAATCTCACCAAGAATTCGAGTTATGGATGGAGAGATGAGTGGAGAGGAGTCTCAAATGCTCACAAGCAAGTTAGAGTGTTCAAATGTGCAAGAGAGAGTCTATGAAACCGGGCAAACCCATATATATAGCCTCCTCCACGAGATAGAGCCGTTGCCCTCAAAAAAGTGCTCTTTTCGGGGTGGTGGGGACGCACCCGCCGGAACCACCGGCGGAGTCGGTCAAGCGCCCGGATCCGCTTCCGGTCGCTACCGGCAAGGCACAGGCCACGGTGGCGCCCTCCTCCGTGCGTCCGATCCACGGGTTCGGTCGACACCGGAAGCGTCGGTCCGGCTTCCGGTGCCGGCGTCCGGTCACAAACCCGAGCCGAGCAGATTACACCCTTTACGTTATTTTGATCGGACTCAGCGACCGGAGCCACCGGTCGGTCGCGTCCGGTCCCACCGCTTCAGCGTCCGGTTGCATACATCCCGCATTTGCTTCTCAATTTTTTCATTGCTCTTTGCTTCAAACTTGCTTCGCCTCTTGCCATGGATTGCCAACACGTCCAAGATGACCACGTTATCACCAATGTTAGCACGTCGATAGGTTAGGCAAGATCGAAGTTAGTGCTCTCATGTCCTAAATGCAATATGCAAGTCAATTGGACCTAGAAGCACTTCACCAAAGGATTGTCGCGGCATCCCCTCTTGATAGTCGGCTATCTATCCTATAATGTGATCACACGCTCTATCGTGTCTTGATCACCAAAAGGAAAAACCCTATCAAGATACCTTTGCCTTGATCTCCCGGGTTCCTCTCAAGCCGATCACCGAGCTTGACGATCCATCATGTCCATCATCATCGTCCATGTTCATGATCATCATGCTCCTTGTCATCCATCTAATCATATCTCAAAGTCATCACTTAGAGCAAAGGATTAGTCCACAAGTGTGTCATCAATTTCCAAAACCAAACATGAGATTTCATCTCTCCCTTTTTGGTAATTGATGGCCCACGCGATTCAATTAAACTGCTCTTGCCACGACCTACTCCTAACCCGAAGGTCGGGAGCATCGGGGACCAAGTTCCGCCTCGAGTTCTTAGCATCAATGGGGCATCGGGATCTCTAAAATGTGAGGCTAGATCTCTACCTCGCTAGAGGACCGTGACCCTAGCATGGGACTAAGACTTCTCATGCCTCGCACAAATAGTCTATGAGCTTGCTCCCCTATTTGGGGTCCTTTCCAACATCTTTGGGAAACCCCGACCAAGGGTTGAGAGAAATTAAGTCAATCAAAAGGTTCTTTCCTCTCTCGAGGTATGTAACCTCATATGGGCGCACCTTGGGAAACCTAGCGCATTTTCTAGGTGGTGGGGGACGGCCGCATTTAATGATCACACTGTTTCACAAGTCACGGTGACACCGAAGCTTGGGCAATCAATTGCCGTCCTGTCGATTCACTGACCCGTTATCTCCTCGCATCCCCGTTGATGGGGCGTAAAGGGAAGCGATTACCACACGTCGTCACCGCACAAGGAAACACAACTTCCTTTGTTCATTTGCTTACGGCTTCACCTCCTCGACACGAGTCTAAGGACCCTCGGGATGACACCCGCCGCGACAAGACCCAACAAGCTAAGGATCGCGATGGGATCGGAGGATCCCCATTGGGTCCTCGGGATGCCACCCCCCCTTTGGGTGACGGACACGACAACGCGAGGGGAACACCGAGACACGCGCGTCCACACCGGGGCATTCCCTTCGGGGAACCCGAGGCCCGGGCTCGGGCATGATACGCCTACGGCCCGGGCGGTAGACACCTTAGCATTTGTACACGACACGTATTGTATACATTATCTCTCCTTTAGACTATAAAAGGGGGAGTGATGCCACAACAGAACGGATCCCCTTTTCTAGGTTTTCACACTTAGCCATCTCATCTCAGGATTGAAGTTCTCCTTCATTCCCAAGAATAGCTTGTAACCGCTTTGGTTCCCGTGCACATTTGGTGCGAGGTATCTGAAAGATCTGGCTGGCTGGGCGTAGGGCCCCATGGCCTGAACCAGGATAAACTCTTCGTCTTCCAGCTCACACACGCCATCAGGCGGGGAGCGCACAGCCTATATATTATTGCCGGTACTTGGGATACCCCGGTTCTCAAAACACCGACATACAGGATGTCCTATTCAACTGCAAGCAGGAAAATCTAAGCTCGACCAACCAAATCCTTGTGGATGCGAGCGGTCAATGGATTTGTGGGCAACACAATGAATTGGGTCCGAGAATCGTAGGTCTCTAATACCACTTGTGACGATATTAGAAAGAATTCGGGGAGGAGAGAGGTAGCAGGAGGTAGGATTAGAGAACGAGTAGGAGGAAGCGAGGAGTCTGGCTAGACCCCGTATGAACTGGTAATTGCGTATAGAGTTTGAATTCTGTTACAAGTTGTTGGATATCTTTTCCCCTCTCTCCTTCTCACTTAAGTACAAGAGGCCATGCCTCTAATGCTGCGCATGCAGGCGTGTTTACTGGGCCCAATCTTCTATAGGGTAGCGCGATCTTGGCATCATGGGCCTCTTGGTCCTAGGGTCGACTGCTTCCAGACGCGCCGATCTCTCTTGTCGGACCGGGCACAATTGCTTCGTCCTCCTCTGTAGCTGGTACTGGGGCAGGACTATTGATAGATATATGCATAGATGATGGAGGGAAAAGGTACGTTGTTAGACAAAAAAATGTTTTGAAGAACTATCCATTGAACTTTTGATTTCTCTTTATAGGGTCAACATAATTTGGTAAGTATAGAAACTACCTTATTTCTTTTGGACTGAGAGCACCCAAGAATCAGCATGTTTGACAAGATCGTATGATGTAAGGCCAGGCTAAGTGCAAGATTCCACCTCCTAGTTTCCAAGACAATGAAATAAAACATGAAACAGGTCTCCTTCTCGGTGCATAGTTTAATTGCACAGTTTCATGGATCATGTTAACTTTTTTGGCCCACCGATCTCTCCCTCCTTTCTCTCTCGCCACCATAGGTCCCTGAATGAGGGATGGCTCCAGGAGTCGAGGGGTGCCGGTCCAACACGCGTTGGGTGTTGGTATTTGTTATGCCCACAGAAATATTTAAGACTTGTATAATCCGCAAGCGCACGGATAACGGTGAGCACTTCACCCGGGAGGAGGGTTTTAAATATCGTATCCATAGGGAGAATGGTGTGAGAGTGGCTGAGGCCTATAACTAAATCCTTGAGCAGCAATCAAGGATGAGAGAGTAAAGAGGTAAAGGAGATTCCTATGATTGTCTAGTTCTTATCCTTGTAAGCTATGTTGATATTGCCTTATGGGGACATGATTCAAAGGAAAAACATTATCAGAGAATGCCAATCCCAAGCCAAAGGGCCCTGCTAGTCCTATTCAACTGGAGGTGGGCTACAGAGAATTAATGAGGCTATAAGTCACCCTTGTTAGTTGCCACCGATCCGAAAGGTAGGGTGCATCCACAAGCAACCTTGGTCTAAGCACCACGCTTACACCTACAACTACTCTAATCTATAGGGTCCTACAAATTGAAGTACTCAGACAAGAGTCGCGAACCTTAATAACAATAAGAACAATGTTACTTACTCAAATAAGAAGTTGATCCGCCATAGAAGTCTCAAAAGCAAGCTCCAATGGAACTTGATCCCGGAGGTACAAGATGTAGAGGAGTCACCAACAAGTCCATGGCTTCCTCCCGCAGCTCTTCCCTTCACCCACGCTCTAGATTTCTAAACAAGACTAGTTCTAGTCTCTATCATGGGAGCCTACAAAACTAATCTCTCAACTTGATGCTTGCTCTTCAACTCAATTCTAGGGCTTCTAGTTCTACATCTTGTTCTAGTTCTAGGGCTTCAACCTATCGATCGAATAATGAATTGAATGAACTAGGGTTTCACCCAGGGGCCAGGGGGTCTTGTTATATAGCCCCGGGGGATGCACCATAGCCCTGGATCAAACCGACCTTGATCAATGGCTTAGGTCTCTCCTCAATGGCGGTGGTGAACCGACATACAAAGTGGTATGTGATTGGGCCTTGGGCTTGCTCGACCAAGCAAGAGGTGGAGCTCTGTCGGGTCTTCTAGTGTGTTCTTTCGTGGTAGCCAAGTTGAGTTGCTTCGTGGATAAGTCTTTACATCGTATGGCTTGCAAACACTGGCATTTTCCTGTTTAATCCCTGAAAATATATAAATCACCAAAACTCTTGGACTTCTGTTAGTCAGGCCCCTAAACTATGTTGTTATTCATTTTAAGCCCTTATTTCATATTTAGTTGACTATAAAATATTTACAACTAGTGGATTCCCCGCGCGTTGCCGCGAGTATGAAGGAGAATTCTATGAGTTACAATTTTACTATCACCCTCCTATTCTTTTTTCTTTCTTTCTTTTTTTTTCCTTTTTTTTATTTTTTTTTTTTTTCTTTTTATTTTTTTTTTTTTTCTCTATACCAATGGGTTCCACTTATAATTTTATCAAAATATATACATGTGAGATCTTGTTTTAAAGGATTTATTAAAATAAATTTAATGGTGTAATCAGAATTTGATTTATTTTTTTGGTTCATGAGTTATAACTTTTTTTATGCCCATAGACATGTGGGGCATGTTGATGACGTGGCGCAAGGAAGGGTTAATGGACTGGTGAGGTAACATGCTAGTGGGGTATTAGTGGGATGGTGAGGTGACGTGCTTGCATGTCAAGAGAATTAGCTAGTGGGGGTTGCAAACATAAGTTTTATAGATAACAGGTGTCAACATTGGGCAGCGGATCTTGCGGCCCATGCCTCCGGCGAGCAAAGCAGCGGAGCGTGTGGCCAACGACTGTGGTAGAGTGATCAAGGGGAGACCTCGCTGGTCCGACGGTCCAAGACTGCAGCGGGCGGTAGATTTCGTGGCCCGCGACCACGGCGGAGCGAGTGAGGAGAGACCACGGTGAACTGAGTGGACCACATCCTACAATCGCGGTGGGCGGTGGAGTTCACAGCCGGCGACCGTAGCGGATATCACCAGGGCCGATTGCGGAGCGCCTTGTGCGTGGCAGGTTCTTCGGGGTCCTGTGCGACTTGAAGGAAGAAGAAATTGTCAGGATGAGACGTACGAAGCTCTCAGTGCGCATTTCACCTGTTTCCGGCGTTTCAGCCATTTCCAACACTTTGGAAACCACGCTGATTCGTTTGGTGGCCACAAAACATTTCCGTTCTCTCCTCCCAATTTTATGGCAAAATTTGATGTGACACCCTATTTAATATGCATGAAACCTCAGTAGAAACTTGAGACTGGTCTGAAAAAGCAGCAACTGCTCTCGAAGAGCTGCCTGGCCGACGATGGATATTTTCTAAAATTTGACGAAGCCTCGTTTCGTACTGCTTGCAGCACTTGGTATCCTCATAAATCATAACCGAAATCTGCTAGGACTGCTAGCTGCTGTAACCACCGTCGACACAGAGATGGACACGACTACAAGGGATGTGCCACAAGCTTGATTTATTGTGTTTTAGTTTTTCATGTTCTCTTCCTACCTCTCTCTAGCATACAGAGAGGGAGAGATGAGCATAACAAATTGTGCACGTCGTTGTCTCGCCGTTCCATCGGAGCTTATATGGTCCCTACCAGATGGGATCAATGTTGATCCTGCCTGCAATTCATTTAATTACAAATACTAGATGGTGCTTTCCAACAGTTCTGGCGCAAACAGATCAATCAAATTCAAATCCATCCAATACGAGTATTATCCAGTGGCTCCTGAAATCAATGGTTTCAACCTTCTCCCTCAAGTTGGATTTTACAATCACAATTCGAATCAATGGTTTCAACCTTCTCCCTCAAGTTGGATTTTTACATACCCCGTTTTGTAAGAGAGCTACTAATAAAAGCAATGACGATTTTTTCAATGTATCGGTTTTATATATAATCATACCAATTTATACATAGGAACAGCGTCGCAATTATTCTACAACGTTCCTGAGCGTTAAGAGGGTACTTTGATGTTTTATGATATGATGAATTCTAGGACACCCTATATGATGATGAAGTCTGGATTCTCCAATAAATGTTACAGATTTGGTTTCTCCCTAGAAACACTTCTCTGTGAATGAGAATCACCTTTTCAAAATAGTTTGGCTCATTGGCCCGGTTTACAATTTTGAAGACAAGAGGGTACGGTAGTTAAAATATGAACGAATTGAAGTGATTCTGAATTTCTAGAAACCATCTGGTACCTGATTCTCGCTCCTGTTGTAAAAAGGAAAAGAAATATTTCGTTGGTTTTTGGTTTGAAGCACTTGCTAGAAACACTGGTTGGGGGCAAGAATTCTCCAGATTTCCTTGAGCAACAGAATCCAAATTAAGTCCCTGACAAAGAGCACGTTATAAAACGAAATTTGCATTTCTCTATTTGCAGCCAGTACCTAGCACACACATTCTCCGTAGCATGCAGTAGCAGCAAGAGAAATTCCTGTGCCGTAGAAAACCATGTAGTAGCCTGTGCTCCCCAAGAACGTCCCAATGCTTTCAGCTGAACATTCTGAACACCACTTGTGAGATGGTCCGGACCTTTCAGTTTTCAGAATGCGTGACGACGTTTAATTGATATTTTTCCATTCCTACTTTATCTCAGGCGTTCTATACAGTCCCTAAAAGTTTCTTTCGACTTGCCTAGAAGATATCATTTTGTGAGTGCATGAGAAAATGATTTACCTGCCATAAACTTTTAAGCCTGACTGGACTCGCTAGACTCTTCCCTTTGGACAAAATCTCACGAGGCAATGATTCAGCGAGCATAGGAAGATATTAGACAGAAAAGCTGAGCCGCTCGATGCACGAGTGATCGGCGCCGGAAGGAGTAAGGATGCAGCAAACGCGTGCACATACGGAATAACGAACTCCAACGATTGATCGGGACAGGAGGTGCTCCGACAAAACGGCGCCGCATCCACCTTACCTGTCATCCACATCCTTCAATTTCAGAAGGCCTTTGATCGATCGATTTCTTGTCTTTTTAATGTAATCCATTTCTTGTTTCATATTTATCATCTTGGCCATCACTTTAATGATTGCCTGGCCAATTATTGATTGGTGTTAGCCACAGCTCCGTTTGCTTGTCCATGGGTAATTGAACATCACCGGGTAGTTGGGCTGTTAGGTCACTAACAACCGGATCCTTAGACTGAAGAGGCGCTACTAGCTGCTACGGCTACTGTGTGTGCTATGCTGGCTGCTGATTCCTTCGAGAGAACGTATTCGGCGGCGCTAGCTAGCTTTATGTTTCAGTGTAACTAACCAGTAACCACTACTGAGCTTTTGGTTCAGATGAGTATCAGATTGCATTGTTTGATTGATGAGTGGATGTAGGCGCCGGAAAAAAGCAGAGGACTTGCTTGTGCGTTCTAGCTAGGTTGGTAGCAGGTCCATGACAACATCGATGCATGGTTGATATGATTTGATATGCCAAGGCTGTAACTAACGACGCATTGGATCGACGGGTGTCCCTTTGTCCTTCCTTTTTTTTACACCATTTTGTTGGTACTTTAAGCACGAAACGTTCACTGAAAGTTGTATCGAAGTCTGTCTATTTATTTCTTACGCATTGGATCGCCGGATGTAGGCAATTTGCGAGACGAATCTTTTAAGCTTAATTAGTCCATGGTATGACAATAATTACCAAATATAAATGAGTAACCGAATCCAAAATATTTCACCAACTAAACAAGACCTTATCTCAGCGTGCAGTAACATGTGTCCTTATAATTTCCTCCTTCTGTCCAAAATACTATTGATTGTTTTAGTTTCATTTTAAGGCAATGTCCAACTTTAAATAACTTTATAAGAATGAATTAATTAATATCTAGTAGTGCATCAAAGTAACTTTATTACATTTATTTAGAATGTTAGATATGTAAATGGTAACATTTTTTTAAATAATTTTAATCACATAGAAGACATTTAAGGGCGCTACAATGTGCCCCACATTCTTCAAACCCTAGAGCTGCCACGGCGACCTCCCTACCGCCGGCTGCCATCCAGGTGTCGCCGCCCGAACATCCTCCCCCTCCCTTCCTCCCCTATCTCCGAGGACCCCGCGAGATCTAGCGCTGGATAGTCCGACCGCATTGTTACCTTTGCCGGAGACCTCTGCCTAGGCGTCTATCACCAACCCGCTAGATCTAGCGTGTTGACTCCTCTGCACCCAACCCTGCCTGACGGGACCCACCACGCCGCCGCCGTCCTCGAAACCTACCACCACGGCCTTTGCCATCGCCAAATCTGGCATGTCATAGCCCTCTACGTCCCATATCCGTCACCACAACTGAAGATGAGACCCGTCGATGCATCCCGATTGCTAACCGTGGCGCCAGCCGTCACGAAGTCAGCCGTTGAGGAAAGGTGGCATGTCTCGTCGCCGTGCCGTGCTTTGGCGCAGCCCCAGCGCCACTCTCCTAGGACCGGTGCGCGGGCTAGCTGTATAAGCAAACCGCCAGCGCTAGTGGCTGTCAGCTCTGAACCGGTGTTCTTGATAGCCGGCGAGCTTGCAATAACAATTGCAAAGTCAAACACAACACACAAACGCGATCACTCGGACACAAGGTTTGGTGCTGCGAACTGCTTACCAGCTTTTCTGATTTTTTTTCTCTTCTACTTTTATTGGAAGAAAAACAGTGGTGATTACATGGTCGTGTTCTGCATGTTTCGGATTTCCAGCGCGCTCACCCCCACAGCTCCATGGCTTCATCCACGCCTGTGAGGTATTCTCAGCCAGTCCCTCATCTGTGCAAGGCGACCACGTCCTGGTGCTCATGCGTCTGCAGCCAGGATAGAAACATGCTAAGAATAGAAACTGACACATCGGAGGTTTAGAGCAACTCCAGTGGGGGCATGTAAATTTGGCCCTCAAAATTTCATTTGCATGCTTCCAACAAAAAAATAAGGGCTCAAATTTACACTCAACTCCAGTGGAAAAATCAATCCAAGACCCTATATTCAGTGGGGCCCGCTTGTCAGCAAAAGATGTGCCAGAGGAACAGACGAGGAGCACACGCCCACGCTGCGCGTGCGCGGCGCGCCCGCCGCCGCCAGCGTCGGGAGGGAGATGGGGTGGAGCTCGCACCGGCAGCGGACGCGTCGCCTTTTCAGCTACGCCCACCGATCCCGTCTTTGGGGGAGCCACGCGCAGGGCCGCGCCGCCGGAGGCCGCCGGGCCGCAGGGGGCAGCGCCCGCGCCATCAAGGCAAGGCCGCCGGGAGGAGGAGTTGGTCCACCACGGCGCGGGCCGGGGGGGAGGTGGGCTTGAGCGCCGGCCGCCGGAGCTCGGTTTGGCCGCATCGTCTCGACGAAGAGATAGGTCCGCTCGGCCGCATCGGATCCGGGCGAGGCGGCGGGTGAAGCGGCTCGGCGGATGCCGGTCGGGGCTTGGGACAGCGGAGGAGGTGGGGCGACGGAGGAACACGGAAGGAAAGGGGCGCCGAGGAGAGGCTCGCCGGGCCGCGCTAGAAGCACTAGTACAAATATGCTCATGGATGACGTTCACCTTTGGTCCTTTGTATGTGTCGGAAATGTCACATAGTTTCACCTGTGACGACCTTGTGACCAAAATCATATCGTCACGGGGGTCACGTCACATTTGTTAATGTGTGACGAAATACCAAAGTTGGTCATAGATGTTGTTCCATTCAATGACGATAAGTCCATCGTCAAAGATGTGCAATCATTCGTTGACGATCTGTTTTGGTCATGTTTATGCCCCCGTGTTCGTCACCATCGGTCGTATGACAGCGTCTTGACGGTGCCGTTAGCGGCATCTGCTCGATCCCTATGACGCCATGTTTTGGTCACCAATTGTTTTAGGATATCGTCATAACGGTGGTGTTTGCCACGTAGGGGCCGGCGTGGTGATGATGTGTCACGCTACGTGGCAGCTACGCCCTGCTGTTCATTGGTCCATGTGGACCAATTAGAATCGCCATGTGGCCGGGTATAATTGGTCACAGATTGGCCCGCAGATTGGTCACAGATTTGTCAATACAAATTGGTCACAGAATTGGTCACAGAGCTGCATCGGTTTGGTCACGAATGCGGTTGTGATGTCAATAATATTGGTCATACAAATCTTTGCTAAATAAATTATTTGCGGTTTGCAATTGGTTGTACAAAAACCACATAATTTCATAGTTCAAATAAAACCAGTATTGTACTAAGTGCCCAGCACCACCACTTGAGCATAAACTATGTTCAAAGCACACATTTAAATCGGTTTGCACAAACAAAAGAGGAAATACTAAAAAGTTGGCACCACGGCCAACTTAAGTTTTGACTAGCCAAAATGAGCGAGGCCAAACTCAAAGCAACACTTGAGCGGCAGCCTTCATGTTGAAGGAGGAGCAGCACTAGAGCGAGGAGCTTGGAGGTTCAAGATCTGCCCGAGGAGCATCCTATTCTCCTCCATCTCCTTCCTATTCTCCTCCATCTCCTCCCTATTACGCTCCTGTCGGCTTCTTGTACTCCTCCAGTTCGGTTTGTTGCCCGAGCAGCCTTTTTCATCGACTTCTTCACTTTTCTTCCCGAGTTCCTCGAGTTCACCTTCAACAGCAGACCCCTTGCTTCGAGCTTTTAGTTGTTCGAAGCTCACTTTCATTTGTTGTTCCTGAATTAGAGGGGGGGTGTGGTGTCTTGAGGCCAACACTCTTCAAGAATAGTTGAGAGCTGGTTTTGGAGAGCACGATGGACACCACATTCACAGCGGCTTACGTTGTATAACCTGCAGACCTTAAGGTCCTGGTTCATAGCCTCCATTTCGCATGAAAAAACATGGGCACAAACCGGTTAGATGTTTTCCTAAGCTATAGAATAAACACAAGACATGGCACAAGATTCCTCGAGAGATCCAATCATATGTCAAGCATAAAAATGATTTCATATCTTAGCTAGTAAGTAACTAATTTTCCTTATTTTGGGTGAAACCTCTGTAGAAAGCTTAATGCCTCACCGATTATAATTCTGCACTTGTAGTCAATTATGAACACATATTTTTTTGAAGGTTTCAATCACCATGTTGTAATACAGATGTACATATAGGTTGTAGGCTTATGTATTTTCCATTCCCAACAGATCATCATTGCTATGAAGGTAAGCAACACGTGGAAACCGATTCAGGTTTCTGAGGTTAATTTCAAAGATACTTGATCCAATATTCATGCATCATATATTTTGAAAAATATACGCGACTTTTTCGGTGCTGCAAGGAAGCTCTACCTACAGTAGCTAGAAAGAAAAAAACATCACGCATTCAAACCGGTGTACAATATCCAGATTTTTATGTTGTTAAGTCATAACGATCCATCTCGTAACGAATGTACGAGGGGTTTCGTGAAGGCACTGACACATGACTTATTTCGAGGAAGGCACAAAGACAGGACTTAAAAATGCATTGAATAAATCAAACTATTGATCTTACAAGTGCTTCTCTTGCAGGGGTCACCGAGGCCACGTTTGGAGGCGGTGTGGCAGGTCTTGAAGGCCTCCACCGCATCTAACTCTTGATCCCTATCTAAGCTGGGTTCTTCCCTTTTTCTTCTTCTACATTTGCATGCATAAACATTCATTAAAAGGTGTCTAAAATGAAGTGCAAAGGCGGTGATTCATGGAAATGTACAGGTAATCGTACAAGGAAATTTACACTTACATAATCATATAGGTGTGCCTCGTAGCGGCGAGAACCGGTAGTCGATGATACTTCACCCTTGCGGTTCTGCTTTGTTCTTTTCACATGTTTCCTACGGGGAGAAACTAGATGTCGAGATGAGATCGTAGATTCAAAATGAGAAGATCGTGTGCAAACCGAATGTGAAAGAATAATATATGACAAGATACCCATACCATATTTTTTGGATCAGTCCACTTTGCAACTAGATCCCTCCTTTGTTCATCGGTCATGTAAGAAACAGTGAAGTTGTCGGAATCTCATTTGCGGCTACACCATTGAAGTATTTGGCCTTGAGCCGATAACTTGAAGTTTGGTTTTTATTACGGGCGCATCGGATCAAGTACAAGCTTCTTTTGTTGGCGCGTCTTTAGTCTTAATGGCCAAGCGCCCTACACATTTGTCAAGTCCATAGTTAGTTAGACAATTGAGGTCAAGCAAAGAAAAAGTTTAGCTTAGAAATAGCACTTACGTAAAGCTCTCCCTCAAATTTGTTGTAGTATTTGTCGCTCTTTCTTGTATTCTTTCCAATGTGGTAGGACAGGCATGCCTTCTCGAACGATGATGCCACCCTCTCGATGCAAACTTGGTCGCTTGAACAGGTTCGTGCGGCCTTTTTTCCCTTCCTCAACAAAGAATGGGTAGTCTCGTTCCCATAGCTTTTGTCATCTTGTCCATTTTGTTTTCCCTTAGTTGGTGCCCTGGGTCTCCTTGGTGCTCATTTGTCTTTGGAGCTACAAAATAGATATCATTTCATGAAATGGTTTACTTTCATTCAAATGAGCAAATTAGATGACATATTTTTGAAACAATGTTACATGCCTTCGTTTCATCTCTAGTTTCATTGTGCACTTTTGTTTTGTCATGATCGGCATGCGTCATGACTTCATCTAGACCTTTGCTCAAATGATCATCAAGTCCAGTGCGATGTACAGGTATGTCTGCTATGCCATCATGACCATCTGTTGGGTGTACAACATTGTGGTCTTTAATGCGTGTAGCTTGAAGGCTCTTTGAAGATCTTTGTGTTGGTTTGAGCGGGTTGTTCCTCTCCTTTTGTCGACCTGCCCTCACTCTCTTCTTTGGACCGAATTCACGGAGGCATGTTTGGTTTTTGGTTCTTCCTTGAAGTGGTGACTTTCTTAGAATACTATGCAAAAATTTAAAAAAGCAAGTGCATTAATAAGCAAGACCGTATATTAAATGTTAGTTATGAAATATAGAACATGAATATAAAAGCAGGACCATATATAAAACAACAAACTGAAAACACTTATATGCAATGCAACTATTCCCCATGCACTACTAGGGTGATAGAATAATCACCTTAAATGTTTTTGGTTCTCGCAGCTCATCGATTCAGTGTCATCATCATCATCACTATCTCCTTGATCATCATCGTCAAGGAGATACTCGATGAATCGAATCTTCACTATGTGTTTTTACCCCCCTTCGTTGCAAAGAGAAGATTCGGTACAAATTTATTAAATTGAGCGGCAAGAGTTGGCAAATCCTAGTTCTTGCATCTTCTTGTTAATTTCAGCCACACGTATATCCCGGCTTCTCTCATAATCAGTTATTGTAGGTTCAACTACTTGCAAGATAGATAAGAAAAAGCACAATGTGCATATTAGATTAATAAAATGGAGTTTAATAAGAGGAAAGCGGTACTATCACCAGAAATAAAGATAAGAGCTAGGAGTTAGGGAAGAGTATTGACGATCTAGTATTCATTGTGCTTTTCAAGTTTGAATCGAACTTAACTACCCAGATCAGCTTAGATGTATTTGCCAAAACTAAGTGCTACTCAAGACAAAAAAAGGCCACAATTCTCCAACAGCGCCTAACGGTCAATGCATTATATCTCGTACACTCGAGTACTTATAGAAAACAAGATAAAACCAAAATACGCATGTTCGCTAGCAATGTTGTCCACGGAATGAAAGAATTTACACACTCGAATTTGCACGCATATTATCTTGCACTTTATAAGAACAAAGGAAGCTACAAGGGAAAAAAAAAAGATGAACATAGCCTCTAGTCATAAAAGGGAATTAAACAAAAGAACCTAGAAATTCAGCACCTCAAAGACAATATTTAGCGCTCTCAACTCTCTACTCTCATTTGAGGTGCGAATCTCGGGCTCTCAACGAGATCGCCAACTCGCTTGTGTTAATCGAAGCAATCAACTTGGTTCATTTTCTTAGAAATATTGCTTAATTGAACCAATCAACTTTAAAATTCTATTCTACACAGATCTCAAAGACGAACAATTCTTTAAAAATATTGCTTAACCCGAACCAATCAACTTTAAGCTACCCAGCTAGGCTTTGATTTAACAATTTGTACCGAGCATATATAAGATCACACAGGAAGCCACATTATACAAGTACAACATGTGTACATCACTCGGGAAGCCAACTGTAAGTACGATATCATATTCATCCACTTATTTCAAAGCTTGGATTAGTTTTGGATACTAGCATGTCAAAGCAAACGAGAGATACTTTAGGTATATGATATAGTTATTGTAATGCTTATGATACTAGCATGTCAAAGCAAACAAAAATACTTTAGGTTAATGATATGTTATTCTAATTAAGCATATTTTCTCGGGATGCATATATATTAGAGAACGAGCGGGTGAAGGTGATGTTTCGTGATTTCTGTGCACCTCGAAATCTGCATTCTCCCTTGGACTAAAAATTCTATTTGGAAAAATTCTAATTAAACAATGGTCGATTCATTAGATTACACTCGAAGGTGTTCCTTCTCTCGCAATTGATTTCGGACCAAATGAATTGGATTCCCAACTTAAATCTGTATACCCTTGTTTGCGGACAACAAATGAAGAAAAAATCTACAACACATAACCGGGCCCTCTGGAACCACATAACCAAGCCAAATAAAACACCACCACATAAAGCTTTTACCTTCTCGTTTCTTGTGAAGATTGCTTTCTTCTTTGGCCCCTTTGTTGCCATCATCGAGGTCGCCAAATCTCGCGACGAGAGAGACGAGATGGAATTAGAGGGGCGGGAGGGATGCGAGATGCAAAGATGAGCAGAGGACGGCCGAGCCGGGGGCGGCGACGACGTAGGTCCGGATGTGTTTCCGGCGCCGGGCGGCCGTGTGTGTGGGGAGGGAGGAGCTCGTCGAGGCGGCTGAATCAATGGTGGGTGATGAGGTACCCGGTCGGCGTGGGGGAGGGAGGAGCTCCTCGACGGCGGCGGTTCTCCGCCCGGCGGCTAGGGTTGGTGGAATGATGTGAGGAGGAGACGAGTGGGGTAGTGTTTGACCCGGGGAAAGGAGAAAAGGAAAAGAATGTTGGTGGCGCTTATTTTTTTCGGGATTACGCCTGTTTTTGGCGCTATTTTTTTCGGGTTGGCGCCGGTGTTGGCGCTTTTTTTCACAAGCACACGATTCAATTTGAGTGAAATAAGATTGGGTAGTTTGTTATTGTTTTTAGGATAATAAAGTGGTAGTACAATTAAGTTTAGGATATACATTACAAACTTCCCTCGAATCATTTCAAAATTTTTTAAGAACATTAACAAGCAAAATGAAATGTCCTTGCCAGTTTTTGAGTTTTCTAAGAACATTAGGGTATTTTTAAATTTATTTGTCAAGAAAACAAGAAAAAAATTATATTAAATGGAAAACATGGTCTAAAATTTCTTGCAGATGCACACAACATATTTGCACACCTTCACGAGCACACAAAAAGATTGACATGATTTCGAGATGGTCGCTTTGCCGTCTACCAAACGAATGAGTTTCTCTCACGAAGTGATATGAACAAGTCAAAGAGAGCAATGCCTTTTGAGCATATGCAACACAAACTTTCTCGGAATCGGTTCAATTTTTTTTTTTTACAACATTAGTAAGCAAAATGGAGTGTCCCTGCAGTTTTCAGATTTTTCTAGGCACCACATGGTATTTTTAAATTTATTTGTTCAGAATCGTGAAAAATGGCATTAACAAAAAGAAATATTTGAGGAAACAAGAAATTTTACATGTATTTGTGAGTAAATGAAAGAAATGTCATTAAAAAGAAATATGAAAATATTTGAGGAGACAAATATTTGTACATGTATTTGTGAGTAAATAAAAAAATGGCATTTAAAAAAAGAAATTTTGAAATAACAAAAAAACCTGCCTGCAGCCGGGTTCGAACCCAGGCTGCAGGGGTCAGTACCTATATGTGTTACCATTGCGCTATAGAAGGATATTCGTCAGAAGTCCATCCTGTGTCTATTTATCGACAATGTCCATCTTGTGTATAAAGAACGACATGAACCCCTGGCTAGGGTTCAGCCACACGCATCCTCTTCTCCCCATCTCGTCACCCATCTCGCCACCGCATCCGCCGCCGCCGATGCCGCATCCCCTTACGCCGCCACCACATTCGCCGCCGAAGACGCCGCAGCCGCCGTGCCATGGCTAAGGGCCAGCCCCGCGACCCTGCGACAGGCAGGTTCCTCCCCAAGCCAGTCAAGGTGAAGGGTGCCAAGCACACGAAGGCCAAGTTCCCCGTCGCCGTCCCCCTCTTCCTGGAGGTGAGTTTAGGTTTTGTGTACTGTGGATTGGGATTGGATTGGGATTGGGTGAGTTGGTGATTGGGATTGGGATTGGGTGCCAAGTACACCAAGGCAACTGTTAAGTTTTCTTTTTGGGTTGGGGGAAGATTCAATTTGGGATGAAAATAATCCCTTTGCAGAGTTTACATACAATTTGGACTGGAAATTTTAGCAGTGTAACCAGATACATCTGGATACATATTGTAAAAGAGATACAGTTGGATCAATGGGCAATTTTTTTTTCGAGATTTAGGAAATGCAAATTGTGAGGTCAACTGTGCAAAGAAGGTTCTGCCTCCCTCATTGTATAAGTAGTTGTTTTAATTTGTGCTCATTCGTACAGTATGAACTGAGGTTAACCTGAGAAAGGATTCTGAAATCATATTTGATGTGCTTTAAGTCAAATTGCTGGTAATGTATGACTGATACAAAAGAACTTTAGGTCACTAGTAGCTGTTTTAATTTGACTACGACACTAAGCCAAAAAAGGATGCTGCTAATGGGCCTAATGGCATTACTATTTATTCTTAAAACATAAATATTAGTCCAGATTTCTAAACATGATGTCAAAGGGCTCAAAGGTTCATATAGCATTTGTTAATAGTGTTAACCTTAGGTTGCGGAAGGCAACAGTTCACTAGCCCTGTGTTCTTTTTTTTTCTCAGTATATTGCACCAGACCCTAACTTAAGATGTAATTGAACAAATTCTCTTATTTCATGGTATGGTATAGTAGCCTTTGCCCTTCGTAAATTTCTGTACTTGTTCTATGCAGTTGCTTAGGGATAATTGCTGAACCTTCTGTGCACACTCAACTCATTGGTTACTGTAACAGCATAAATATTTAGGGATAATTGCTGAACACATACCCGTTGCAGTGTGCTAACTTGCAGATTGGTTCCTGCGTTCACAGTTGCACACACATTTCCATGATCACCTTTTGGTGGGATCATATATATATTCTGGGCTCACCTAGGAGATCAGCTAACAAGCAGCTCAGACTTCCACTGCTGTTACCATGGAAATGGTAGTCGTTTGCCTTTAGGTTTGTGCATTGGTTGCATTGGTTTAGATGGTATGGTATGCAAACTAGAGATTATGGCAGTGGGCATATATGCTACATTGTCCTGGTACCAGAAAATGCTGAATTTTTGAGAAGTTATGGCAGTGGGCAAACTAGAGATTATGGCAGTGGGCAAAGTAGCACCAGCAAGCTGCAGATCCATCTCTGCTCCTTGTTTCCATGTTTATGCATAACATGTTCAGCCTCTGTAGATCTACTACAACTAGGTGATGCATTGTGCTGGTTCTTTATGTTTCAATGCTGATGCTTTAGGTTAAGTTAGCATTGATCAGTGATTGTGTCTTCAAATTAATTGTGATTTGCTTAACTCTGATTTGCTTTTTGAAGTAGTACTTATTTAAGCAATATCATATTCTGAATGAGATACTATGACCTTTTTTTCTCTACCTCTGTTTCTGAAATGTCCTGTTTGATTGAGTTCCAAATATTGCATTAGGATGAATTGCCAAATCTAATATTTTGAGATTGTTTGTCTTCTCATCCATCCTGTGTCATTGTCCTAGTCATGTAGCTCCTTATTTAAAGGCATCTGAGGTTTTAGTTTGATAGTTGATTGTGTGACACCCTTAATAGTTAGAAAAGAGGTAGGAAGTGTTTTCTTAGATGCTAATTGAGAGCTGTGCATATTTTACTATCTCTCTAGTGGAAGAGCTTGCATCACTGGAAGTTCCTTCTTATCACAGGTAGTCTGACACTTTATACATATGATTTGTGATGATGAACAAAGGATGTTTTGCATTATAGGTCTAATATTAGCCTGTGAACCCATCATCATAATAACAGTATCAAATTATCTTATTTGGAGGAACTTCAACTATCTGAATGTGCAAATAGGATGGCTAGGCTGTAGGATCCTCTTTTATTTGCCATCTCTAATTGACTTTGATTAGTGTTGTTAGTTTTCTACGATGCACACTGATTGCAGTAACCTGATTGTAACCTGGGCTGTACAGCACTGCTGCAGCAACACGACATGATCTCATTTGCCATTAAAATTGATCTATGATCTGCTCTGCTGGGTTTACAGTTTCCACTGTGTCAAAAATTGCAGATAGCTGCATGTTGAAACCTATGTCTGTCTTCATCTGTATTTGATTGACTGAGACATGTTTGTAACCTGATCTCCATTGTTAATTTCAGATGCAAGCACAACAGAAGGAAATGATGAAGAAAATGAATGCTCTTGAGAAGAAGATGCACGAGGCAGTCGACGAGGGGTCGTCAACTAACGACGTGGTGGGATTACACTGTACTATCTTATGCTTCTACTGAAACTTTAGTACATTCTAATTGAACCTTACTGTGTTGCCTTTCTTATTTCAGAATGCAAAACAGAAGATGAAAAAGATGGAGAAGCATGTGAAGGAGATCTCTGACCAGTGCGTGGCGAACCTGATCAAGCTTCAGAGCTTGGACGACAAGTTCGAGGGCAAAGTCTATGGAGTGGGTTACGATATGTGGATGAAGATGGGTCTTCTGCAAGACCGATTTGAGGCGACAGTCCAAGAGAACACGGACCTGAAGGAGCGCCTAGGCAACCTGGAATACATGGTCTTCAAGAATGCTATCGAGGTCACAGAACATTTGAAGGCGAAGGACGAAGTTATCGCATAGCTGCAGGAGTCCCTGGAGAAACTGAAGGAGAAGAAATAAGGATCTGCAAGACTATTATGTAGCACCTCCTATGTCTTTTGTTTAGTATCCTGGATGTACCTGTATATGTGCTGCTGTTCTATAGTCTTTTAGGTACTGGTTATGCATGTATGAACTTAGCTGTTGAATGTACGAACTTAAGTCGGATGTCGGAACTTAAGTCGCACTTCAAGTTGGATGTACGAACCTAATAGTAATATGTAATAAGGATATGGCTTTTGTTCTACAATGCTGCCTTGTCTCATAGCATCCTGATGTGTTGCTTTGTTTATTTCCTATAAATAAAACCATGTTTTTCTGCTAGAACAACACAATGCTGAATGAGACTGTTAGTGTGTACCGTCGTTTGTACAAGTAAACATATAACCATATTATTCTGTGAAATAGGAATAATGCTGACAAAGTATAACTCATACAATTCTGTGATGTCAAATAATAAATAAAAAATATAAATCTAATAATATATAGTAAACATATAACAAGTGTGTCCTCGTTGAGCTAAAAACAAGTGTGTCCTCGTTGAGCTAAACATATACGTAACACAAGGCCAGTTAGCTTGGCACCATCCCTTCATCGCACGCCTGCAGCGCCTGATTTGCATAGTATCGCACATGAACAGGTGTGTCCTCGTTGAGCTCAACAAGGCATGGTTTTCACGGTCTTCAAACTAACCTGCAGAGTAAGCACTGATGATATTCCCCAATAACACAAAATACAAGCATAGCACTTTAAAAAGTGGCAATGCAAAATAACAAGAGGTACTCACAGATTGAGAGGATCGGCCCATCGGATGAGTCCTTCTGCAACATTCACCATCACTAATCATCGTCTTCGTCGTCTGTGGACATGACATCATTGTTGTCATCGCCACCATCACTACAATATTGCTGCACTGTATCATCCTCATCCTCGTCCTCATCCTCATCCTCTACAAGAATTTCCTTCTTGTTTCTTATAAGTTCCTGTAAATTGCCTTCAATTATTGTGGCTTCTCTACCAGCGACATTGGGCATAACCTCATTGTCGTCACCTTCTTCCACTACATGCTCAAGATCGAAAAGTAATCATCCCGATGCACTTCATGACTACCCTGTTCTTTTTCAGCCACATCATAGATATTCCTATGTTCAAATTTCTGCACAACTCTGAAATCTGACCATTGTGGAGTTGTGTCTTGCAGGTAAAATATTTTTTTTGCTTGCTCTGCCAAGATGAAAGGATCAGTCTTGTACCAAAATGACTTCACATTGATGGATTTGAAATGTTTGTCATCTCGAAGGCCCATAGTCTTGCCTTCTTGGTTGTACCAATTGCATCGAAATATAACCACTATCCGACGAACTTCATAATTTGAGGGGTATAGCAACTCAATAACCTCTTTAAGGACACCATAAAAATCTATGGGCTTTCTATCATGTGTACCTTCACTCATTACACCACTATTTTGTGTCTGCAGGAACTTTTCACGATCCACAGTGCTATACCGCACTCCATTAATCTTGCAACCTGCACTGATCTTAACTCGCCGAACGGGACCACAGGACAGTGCCCACAGTCCTTCGCTAACCGATCCTGGATCCTCACTGCGCTTCTTCTCAATCTGTTGCAAGAAAAATACTCAGTTCACCATTTGCATATGGATAATAATGCATTTACTATTCCTATAGTCAAAATCTTTGAGTGACTTACATGGGACTTAAACCATTTTGCAAATCCCTTTTCAACCATTGCATCTACTTCATTTGATCGTGCACCTTGCTGCACTAGCTCATCCTCGTACAGCCCTGTAGGAAAAAATCAAAACATAAGAATAATTTCAAAATTTTAAAATAAAACATAAATTAAATCACAAAAATACTTACTTCCTATATTCATCCGCTTCATCAGCATTATGTAGCACATACCAAATTAACTTATTCATGACAAAGCATCTTCAATGTACTCAGTCCTACTCGCTCCAACAAGAGTACCACCATGCTTAAAAACAGATATGTCATCGGGCAATGGCATCTCTACGTACCACTATGGTTGTCCCGGGGTTAAATTTAGTGTCAACATCCTCCATGTACCTAGAACAAAAGGTCAAGGTGTCACTTGCCATATATGCCTCAGCAATGGATCCTTCCGCCTAGCCCTCGTTCCTTACAAAATTCTTCAAAGTGCCTAGTCGCCTTTCTATTGGGTACATCCATCCATATCGAACAGGTCCTCTCGAGGAGTGCCTCATCGGGAAGGTGGACAGCCAAGTGCACCATGACATCAAAGAATGTAGGAGGAAAGATTTTCTCAAGCTTGCATAGGATCAATGGAATTTCGTTTTCGGCCGTTTCACAACATCTACCTTTAGATTTCTACCGCAGAAGTTCCCCGAAGAAGGTCCCGAGCTCGCAATTGCTTCATATACATCCTTCCTCACTAGTCCTCTTAGGCCAATTTGGTATGATTCTTTGCGTGAGTATGTGGCAAGAATGTGTCTTCGACTTTCCGACCACCCTTGAACCGTCATCGCTTATGTATCTTCCTAGGTTAGCCGCATATCCATCAGGAAACTTGATACCTTTGAGATACTTGCAGAACTCGACTTTCTGATCCTTCCCCAACACATATGGAGCTGGAGGTGCCCTGCAGACTGAGTTGCCGTCCTCCTGCAAGTGCAGTTCATGTCTTATGCTCATATCATACAAATCTAGCCTAGCATTATGTGTGTCCTTGGACTTGCCTAGTATGTTGAGTAATGTGCCAAGAATATTTTCACAAATATTCTTCTCTATATGCATGACATCGAGATTATGTGGAACCTCCACAATGCACTTTTGCGGCTATAAATCTTTGGACCGCCATCAGCGCTTTCCTTTTTATTTCGGTAATGTCGCTACTTACCCGGCCCGACATCCGTCACCTTCTAGCTCCCCTGTTCGACCTCCTCCATGGTAAACTTGCCAGGCTGAACTCTGTTTTCACGCCTACCATCAAAAGCCAAGCTGTTTCGCCATTTATGTGACAATGGAAGGTAACGACGATGTCCAATGTAGCATAACTTGCCCCTAATACGCCGTGACAACGGATCCTTGTCACAATGAATACATGCATAATACCCTTTTTGTTGTTCGCCCGGCATAACGTGCTCGGTATTTGGATAATCATGTATACACCAAAGCACAAAAGACTAAGCTTGAACTTCTTACCCGTACATGCATCTAAGGTCCATACCCCCTGCCATAGATCGAGCAGTTCTTCGATTAGGGGTTCAAGGAACACATCAAAATCCTTTCCTGGAGATCTTGGACCTGGGATGAGTAAAGACATAAAGCAGTTTGCTGGATCCACACATTCCCATGGTGGGAGATTCAGCGGTGTCAAGCACCGCCACATACCGCATCGTGTACTCATGTTGCCAATTGGATTGAATCCGCCGGTAGCTAAGGCAAGCCTCGGGTTCCTCGGATCTGCCGCAGCGATGGTTCCCTCCTGTCAAAGTCTTTCCATGCTTCCCCATCATTTGGATGGCTCATTACACCCTCGACGGGGCTTCCTCACGTTCTTGTGCCATTGAGTTTCCTCGAAGTTCGCTTTGATGCAAAAATTCTCTTCAACCTTGGCAAGAGTGGAAAATGCCTCAATACCTTATGTGGAACCTGCTTTGTCCCAGCCGTCTTTCCATCTAGATTCCTTGCAGATCGGGCACGCATTCAACTTAGCATACTTGGTTGTTTTCGAATCCCGAAACAACACACAATTGTTCTTGCACACATGGATGTTCTCAAATGCAAGCCCCAATTCTTTAAGATATTTCTTGGCCTCGTCATATGATGTCGGCAACTCACTCTCGTGGTGTCCATCCGATATCGGCTTCATCATCGCGGTGAACCCTTTATTGAGAGTCGATACTTGAGACTTCATATACAACATCCTCACCATAAAAGAAAATTTTGAATGTTTAGAACGCGGGTTGAGCATCGTCTTCGCATCTTGCAAAACTGTTTGCAAATGTTGGTGTTTCTCCATCGCCGCAAACAATTCTCCTATCATCTCGGTACTCCATGATCATCATCGTCAACATCATCGTTCTCATCCACATGTATCCCAAATTCATGATCATGTCCTTCTACCTCCCCGATCTATACCCTCATTAATTACAACATCCGCAGCCTCCCCATGATGAATCCACCGGTGTATGTAGGTGAAATTCCATAAATGTGCAGATGATGTTCTACTTGATTCTGATGTATCGGCCTTCGATTATGACAATTAATGCACGGACAACGAATATGTTCGTCTTCATGGTACCTTTCACTAACAAACTAGGGGAACCTCACCCGCGCGTCTGTCTTGGGAATTAAGAAAATGCAATGATTTCACATCATTTTCCCTTCAAGTCTTTGTCATAGCCAAAGAACATATATTGCCCTTGCAAAATGATTTCAACAATTAAAACTTTGAAACTATGACTGTTGAAATCATTTACGTGTGGGCTATTTGTTGTGTGGGCATATCACACCAACAAATAGCACGAAAAGGTGACCAACACGACGCCGTCCGGACGACCGCACAATACCGAAAGGCTCATGTAACCACCATGCTGCTCATGGCCATCCTCGGCACCCGCACCGCGCTGTTGGTTACGTGTGGGATGGCGCGCATCTCGTGCCGCCCTCTTCCACCTCGAATAATGCTCCTCGTCGATCGTCCGCAGCCGCACGCCATGGTGTCGCGGCTTGGCGGCAACGCATTCATGCTGGGCAAGTCGATGCAGATGATCACGTAGCTGCGTGGCGGTAGAAGGTCGGTGCCATGATGGATGCGCACAGCTCCCGTTCTCGCGGAGGGACGCGACTTGCCGACCGCTGACCGCACGGCGCCCTCGCCCGCTGTCTCCTTCGCCGCGTCACATACGCCGTCACCGCAGCGTCGGAAGCTAAGGTCGCCACCATGATGGACACGCGCGAGCTCGGGCCTAGTGGAGGGCCACGCCGTCGGACCACGACCGCAGGACCGTTTGTCTTGATTTCCGTGCTCACCGTGTCGCACGCCACCGGATGCGCTCAAGATGGCGCCCTTACGACGGACGCGCTGAGCCCGAGGCCTCGCAAAGGTCGCGCCGGCGGGATCGTGACTCGTGAGTCCGCCATCCTGCACGACGACCACCTCGCCGCGTCAGTATCTCCGCGCCCACGGCGTGCCGACCGAGGATGGAGATGGAGAGCAAGAGAGCGCAGCGGAAAAAAGAAGAGGTGCGAGCAAAGTTACCCAATCTCAATCCACCGCGACCATCCCCTTCTTCCGCTCCTCCTTTTCTCCGCCATGCCCTCTCACGCGACGCATCGGGGCCGCCGCTGCCGCCACTGTGCAGCACCGCGGAGCCACCGCGGCCATCCTCGCCTCGCCCGAGCCGCCCCTTTCTCCCTCTAGATCCGACGACCCTCATCCCTCCCCGCCGACGGGTGACGTGATTTTGACCGGATTCGCGTGGCGAAGCGACGGAGCTCCCCGCGCCGCCTAGCTCGCCGTACGGATGAGCGGGCACTCACGGTAGTGGATGGCGGTGACGGGCGAGCTCGCAGTCGTGGACGCCGAGGACCGGGCGTGGGGTCGCGGGTCGAGGGAGCAACGCCGTCCGACGGCCCGGGCGCTTCGTCCGGTGCTCGAGCTTGGCGGAGAGGAGGGGGCGCACGCCGCGAGGAGCAGTAGCATGGCGCCGCGATCAACGCAGCTCGCGCCCACGGAGTCGCGACGGCGGGCGGGTTCGCCACGGGCGTGGCTCACGATGCCCGCGACCGTGAAGGACGCGCGACGGGCGTGACGATCGCCCTTGGCCGGTGACTCCGCCCGCGGTGCTCCGCGGCCGCGCCCTACGGAGCTCCCTCGGCCGCACCGGTGGATCCTCCTCGCTCCTTTCCCCAGCCTCTCCTTTCCCCTCTTGTAGTCATGGCTTTAAGTAGACCACTAACGCCGATTCAATAGAAAGGGAAGAGGCCGCAACAGGGGCGGGAAGAGGGCGGGAGGGGAAGAGGCCGACACGGGCGCGCGGGCGAGAGCCGTGCAAGGAGCTGAGCGAACAGGCTATGTTTTAGTTACCATGCGGGGGACCAATCGGAGGCCCCGAGAACTCCATAAGGATTGCTAGTGGGGATCTCCTATATAGGAGTTATAGATTTCAGAAACTCTTCAACTCCCTTGACATAATCAGTTGTGAATTGTTTCCCAAATACCCAACTTCTATCCATCTGTCTTGACAAAAAAATAGTATGAACTACCTAACTGTGATTAAACTAAACACAATACTATTGCATATAACAAACAAAATTCAAACACACAAAAAAATAAACCTTCAAGTGCGTAGCACTGCTGTGCCGCCCGTGCCTGGCCCTGATCGCTACACGTGCGTAGCACTGCTGTGCCGCCCGTGCCTGGCCACGATCGATTTCGATCCTGCTCCAAACCTCACACACGTACACGCCCTCGATTAGGTCAACGACATCGATCCTGTGCCGCCGAGAAGACTTTGTGCGCCGTCGAGAACACGATCCTGCGCCGCCGAGTATTGCGTGGACTACCCTACGCGAGCGAGCTGTGTCCTTGCCACGATCTCTGATCCATTAAGTTTAGGGCCCAAGCAAAAAAAATAGTTTATGGCCCAACCTTTCAATTATCAAGTTCAACGCTTGCATATATATACACTAAATTGCATTGTTTCTTCAAAAATCGTGGACTAGTGTAGTGGTAACTCAGGCTGAGTTGTGTTCGGTCGCAGGATCGAAGCCATGCGGCCGCATATTTTTTGCCACAAATATTTGGCCCACAAATCTAGCACTTTTTGCCACAAATATTTGGCCCACAAATCTAGCACCGTCAAGTCTTCAGGTGGGCCAAACCACACACGTGAGAATCACATGCTAATCAAGTTTAATCTGTGACCATTATGTTTCATCATTACGTGCGCCAAACGATGCAGCACATGAGAATCACAACCTGTGACGATGTTATTCTGTTATTCTGTGTCGCGTTCATTTCATTTTTGTCATTATACTTTAAGCGAAATTTTGGTCCCTTCAAATGTATGACGAAGAATAAAATTTGGTCATAGAATGATACCATTCCATGACCAAAGTAACTAGCGTCACTAGCAAAAGGTCACAGATGATCATATTTCTACTAGTGAAGGGCCATCGTCCCTTCTCGCGAGCGGACGGGGAAGGGAGCGCGTGCGCTCGAGCGCCGCCGCAAGATAGCCGTGGAGGTCGCCATGAGCGCCGGCACGCGCCGCCTCTCACCGCGGACAGGTCCAAGCGCCTCGCCGTCGACGCCTACCTCGCCTTCGGCGTCAGCGTCCTTGTTGGTATACCTTATAGCATAAAATATAGAGGTTTTTAAAACGAAAATAAGGGCTTAAAATGAATATTAACATAGTATAGGGGCTTGACTAACATGATTCCACTAGTTTTGGTGATTTATATATTTTTCAGGGATTAAACAGAATATGCCCAAGAGTTTGCAAGCCCTACGACATAAAGACGTATCCATGACATAACTCAACTTGGAACATACACAAGAACAATCTAGAAGAGACCAGAGAGCACCAGAAGAAGGGTGGGGCCCACATGGCGCAGCCAGCGCGCCGCGCCGCCCTAGGGCATGGCCGCGGCCGCCCTGGTGGGGCCCCCTGTCAGCCTCTGCTTCGTAGGTCGGTTACAACCGCCATTGAGGAGCAATCTTGTCCATCTATCAAGGTCGGTTTGATCCAAGGGCTGTGGTGCATCCTCCGGGGCTATATAACAAGACCCCCTGACCCCTGGGTGAAACCCTAATTCATTCTAATTCATTCCAACTCATTCTACTCCAAGTCATCGAGTCAAGATCCCAAGCCCTAGTTCCACCATAATTAGAGCATTAGCTATCTAGGCTAGTTCTAGAGGAAGTCAAGTATTGTCTTGGATTCCTGATCGTCAAGAAGTAGCGGGAGCCGAGCTTCTCGTGGCTTCTCTCTTGTATCTAATTTGTAAGTATTTGTTTAGAATACAATTGCTATGACGTTGCTCTATTTAATGATTATATTCTTAGTTATATGTTTCAATGTCTATTATGATTACATGCTTAGTATAGCTAGATTGTCTTTATATTCAAGCATGGAGTCGTATAGCGCTCACTTAATGGTACCTTGGGTGAGTGGTCAACAATGTGTAAACGTGGTGTTTATACAACGTTTGCCTGCGACATCACCCTATATTCCGGGACGTGTGGTAGATCGTGGATGTGATACTCCCATTGAGTCCTTTGTAGTCCACCCCCCGAATGTAGGGCTAGTTGAGCTTTATTACTATGGTAGATTGGTTTCGTTCCTAATCTTCCTTAGTAATGTTCACCATGTGTAGATATATTGCTTTCCTGCCATGATTGCTAGGTGTATTGCACTAATCTTAGTATGCATTGACATATAAGTAGGAGTAACATAGGAATATTCTGTCTATTCTACCTATACCATCTTTTTGCCTTTTATGACACATTCTAGTGGCATACGATGATCTATGACTTGGCACTTATCATTTATCATTATCTTTATATGACTTACCCCTGTTCAGAGTAGTTAGATTACATATGGTTATTCTACTTTACAACACTGCAAGTGACCTCAATCACTCTACCCATATTAACCTTCGCATGTCTTGCCCCCTATAACTCGCTCTCCAAAATGGTAAAGCCGAGCACATTATTTGTTCTATCAATAATGTCGGTTGTTGCCTTTTTGTTTCGTGCTTTCCTTTTACCCTCCTTCTAGGTCAAAAGCTCTACATATAGCCACTCTACCTCATGAAAAATTTGCCCACTAAGGAGGTCAGATCCACCACCCACACTAGTAGCCCTTTTTGGGATCAAGCGCTTCCTATGATGATCTCTCCGTGTCTTTCGCTGCAAATGCTACTCCCCAACCTCTACTATAGCTAACCACAAACTTTCTCCCTCGGGCCCACACTATGTATTCTTGGGATACTCCACCATCACAAAGGATACCATTGCCTTGATCTCTTCAAGCGTATTGTTCATTTCTCGCCATGCCGCCTTCAAAGAGTCGACTTTCCTATGCCGAGCATGCCTCTCCCTCCTCGCATGCGTATTTGATTTCTTGGACATGACCGACTATGTGCCAACTCACAATGGGTCTCGCATAAAGCTTCCTCCCTATAGGTTCTCGTGCTTGGGCTCCACCTGATTCCCAACCCCGGTCGGGTCTTTCACCGATCGACAAGCAGCCTCTCCACTGTGCTTCGCTGCTCGTGGACTCACCGCGAATTCGTGCTAGGTCCTCCGCAGCTGCAAAGACTCGCAGGCCATCACACTACATCTACTCACGCTAGAACCACCCACCTGCTCCAAGCTCTTCAATCGGATGTCCATTGCCCTTCATCGCCACCGCCTCTAAGGTCTAGCACTCGCGCTCTCAAGGACGCATCCTCTCCATACACCAATCAACACAAAGATGACTCACGCACTACCTAAGACCGATTACGGATTCCTCTCGCTTACCTCACAGGCCCCTCTATCTTGTGCCAAAGACCTCATTGTAGTGCACTTGTTCATCCAAATTGGTGCACTACCACGGATGGGGTACATGCTGCCCTACTACCAAAACACACTTGAGATCTAGTACCGTGCCCTCCTCGCACAAAAATGTGGTCACAGATAAATGGATTTTCATGCACAACTTTCATGTTGATGGCTCTCTCAAGCAATACGTAGGCACGCTAGTTGGGTTCTTCATGGCTTAACCCTAGCTGGGCCCGGACTTCAATGAGATTTTCAGCTCGTGGTGAAGTCTCAGCACTATTCGCACCATGCTCTCTTTGGTCCCCTCGCGACGTATAAGAATGCTTTTCTACACAACACCTTTGATTGAGACAATTATAATGCACAACCGCTCTAGTTTTTGAAGACCCCACTCATCCCGACTTTTGTCCTGCCGCCTCAACAGCTCACTTTATGGATTGAAGCTGTGCTCTCGTGTTTGGTATGCCGTTTGCCACATACTTAGTCTCCCTTGGGTTTGTTGAAGCTAAGCATGTAAAACCTTGCTTTTTGTCTATAAGCCGCTCATCGCTTCTATGTTGATGGCATCGCCCTCACCGCTTCTTCACCGTGTCTCCTTCAGCAGATTATCTCGCTCCTTGGTATGCATGTCAAGCTGTCAGGCGATGATCGCCTCGCCGCAAGTCATGCTCTACTCCCCGTTGACTGAATGCAAGTCGCGTTTACTCCAATAGACACCAATCCCAAGGTATCTACTAATGAAGGTGTGCCTATGGCGCATCCATCGTGACTTTTCAAGCAGCCTCTGCTAGTGCCTTACATTACTTTGACTTAGTACTTTTTACTCAGCTGCATATGCATATGCTACCAATGCATTTGCTTTGCACATGCATAATCGCCGTGAGTCTTCATCTCACAACGCCAAAAAGCGATTATTCGCTATGTTTGAGGCACTCTTCACTTGAGTCTCTTGTTGCACTAATGAAGGTGCACCCGTAGTGCATCCATTAGACTTTCGCAGCATCTTACAAGTGCCTTTACAATACTTGACTTAGTACTTTTTACTCGGCCACACATGCATGATAGTCGTGAGCCTCATCTCATAGCCAAAAAGGATTATTATTTGCTATGTTCGAGTGCACTCTTCACTTGGGTCTCTTGTTGTGATAATCTTTGTTGATCGGATCTTGTTGTCTACACTCATGCCGATCCTGGCTTAGTTGTCAAGATACGCCGCAGGTCCACCTCGTAGCTATGTTAGTGTTTCTGGTGACAATCTCATCTCCCTCGTCCTCCAGCATCGTGAGCACCGCTACAAGATCCAAAGGCACGAGGTTGAGTATCGCCAAGCAGGGCTAATGGTGTTGCCGAGGCTACTTGGCTACGCCAACTCCTTTCAAGAACTCCATGCTTCTCTTCGCCATACCACGCTATTATATTAGCACAATATCAAAGACGATCTACATGTCCTCCAACTCGATTCAGCATCGGGCCAAGCACTAAGCACATCGAGATCAATCTCCACTTTGTTCGGGAACAAAGTTGCTCTGCGTGATGTACGTGTCCTCCATGTACCGACATCCTAGTATGCGCATTATCTTCACCAAAGGCCTACTTCTTCGCCTTTCACGGAGTTCACGCTGACAATCCGACCGCGAGGGCGTGTTCGAAAGAGGAATAGGCGTGTTAGACTGCCGTGTGTGTTGAGTCTTGTTGGTCTATTCAGTCATGTACTCAAATCACATACGGGCCTCAGCATGGTGTTAGTTAGGATTGATAGGCCTACATGCCTTGGAGATCTCTATATATGTAACCTATAATCGCATTCTCTAATTAATCTATTGCATTCAAGCGAGCATAGCGCTAAAGGGAATTGGGTCACAGTGCTTTTTAGCTATTACTTTGCGCTGCGCGCAATAACATCCAATGCGTATACGAAGCATGTGGGCGGTGCATGGTCACTAGAGTTCCCTCACCAGCTAGATGTGCAAGCACGCGGGTCACTAGGGAATCCAAACTAGCCAAGCAGTACGCGCTCTCTCAAGCCCTCACATCTCTCGCTCACTCTCACATAGCGCATGGATGTAGACATCGCCTTAGTCTCGCTAATTCGGAGCCCAAGCCTCAGCCTCCTATCTCCCATCATCACTCATACTTCCTACTACTACTAACTCAGCAAATGCACGCTTGGTATTCAAGATGTCAGCTCGCGGTGGTCCACCGGCCACCGCCGCCATTGCAACCCGCACTCACTACGCCACCTCCCACCTCACAATTCACCTCACCACCATTGTCCCATGACCCGCCACAAGCAAGTACAACATCCTCGACAGCTTTCTCTCACATCAGCTGCATCCATAGATTGTGCAACGCTAGATGGGTGGATTGTAACATCAAATGGGTGACTTTGGCCACCCACATCACCAATATCTATCGCTTCATCACCGCCATCCCCATCCTCTATCCATGCTACCAAGTATGGTATGCTAGGCTACATGGGTGTCTCTATCGCTAAGCAACTCTCAAGCAAGCAACCTCCCTACCCTACAGCTGTGGACATGCGTTATTCTATTCCCCACAAAGCATCGAACATGTTATTTCTCGCTGGTACATGCTATTCCCACACAGCGCTTAACAAGTGTTGGGGAGGCACAACCCACCTCAAGCACTCGATCTTCAAAAGAAGCCTCCCTCCTCTCTTCTGCGTGCAGCATGGAACGGCAGCCCATCCCAGCCAGGAGAAGACATGTGGGGTCATATATAGGCATATGCGTAGTACTCGCGTGATGCCATCGCGATCCCACCGCTGGTCGCCATCAAGGGTGGTTCCAATCGTCGCTGTTCTACCTCACTTCCAAGTCTTGACACTTGCTAGACTACGTACGGGATCCAAGTGGCCGTGAGGTTGTACGCTGCAGCTCAAGGCGACGTGTGAACGTGTGATCTCTACCATATACCGTTCGAGGCAGCAAAAGCCAGGAGTCCAAATCTATGTTGGGGTGGAGGATAATAAAATTAGCCGTAGATGTGAACGCTATTTTTAGGTGTTAGGTTTATGTCAAAAGCGGGTTATTGTTATGAGCTAATTAGGTTAGTAAATCCTCGAAGCGACAAGTTGCTTTGTCCATGAGGGGTAGTGTTAGACGCTAAACTAAATTAGTAAAGTGACTAGATTGGCACTCTAATCGAGGGATCATGGGCACACCATTATCGGGTACTCACATAGAAGCTATCAAGAGTGATTGAGAGAGAATTAAGGGGTGATTGGGCTATGTCATGGGTCTAATATCGACAAGGATCACTTGCTTAGCGGTCAAGTATGCCTCTCCATATAAGGGTCGCTTGCTTAGAGGTAGTCAACAATACACATCTCTATGTAAGTAGAGGAGATGTGGCCAATCTAATCAAGCGCCAAGCAAGAATTAGGAGGCTGAAAACCCTTTCTCGTGCTCGGTCGCCGGGTAGCACGTATACATTAACAATTTTACTTTTCATAGATTAATGAATGCGCCATAACATATGACACCAAAAAGCAATTTCATTAAAAGGTCAATCAACACCATCTAGCGGTTATGAACAAAACAGTAACGGCCTAATGGACAACGAAAAACGGATCAAAACATTTAGTTTCCATGCAATGCTTTCAAACGAACTGTAAATATGAAGCTACAAATGACAAAAATAAGTAGCTAGCTCCCACTGTACTTAGCAATTAGGAAACAAACAGTAAACATACAAAAACTAGAACACAAATGGTAACACAGTTATTGGCTTGATTGTATCTGAACACATGCACGCCACCCCCTCCACCCCCACCCCTGCCCCCCAAAAATTCAATACGTACTTATGATTGGCCAGATGTGCCATTTGTTGATATCCTACCCAAGCATTCATAACCAGAAGCTCTACCGGCTATCGCTAGTACAAACCAAGTGATACGAAATCCATCATCTATCCAGAACAACATCCAAAAAGTGATAATACTAAAAATTATCATGATTGCTATTCTATGCACGATCAGAAGAATGCTTGCATATCGAGAAATGAGTTTGATCAAGGGCTTTTACTGATTACTGGGAGATACATCTCCGGGCCGATGAGCTTGAGGGCTTGAAGCCATTCATGTTGGGCATGGCGACATTGGTGATCACACAGGTGGAACTGGTTCCCGTCCTTCCTCTACCTGAGCATGTACAACGCCGTCTGACGTTTGTCACCATTGTCACTGCGTCGCACCACCACAAATCCAACAGCAAAAACAAAATCACCCCCAACCAAAAAGTTTCATCGTCTGGCCTACACTTTTATCACAACAGAATCGATCGGGGGCAAAACAGGGGCGGCTAAGAAGGCAAGAACACATACCATTGTAGTTGCACTACTTCAGCTGCCTCTCTCGGACGGCGAACACGGAGCACACGCAGCCCCCACCGGGAAGGTGTCCTCGGCCATCTCTTCCCCGTATCTAAAAACGTACCCAATTAGTTCCAAGAAAGAAACCGCCGACCACCAAATCCCTGCAAGGAACCCTGAGAAGACACGAACTTTCTTACCTGCTGCAATGTCTGCCGTCCGAGAACCTTTTGGGGAGCAACAGAGACAGAGTAAAAAGAAGCGAAGCAAGCGAGGCGGACACCTGGTGCAGAAGAGCAGTGCAGCAGCGATTTGAGTACCGATCTCGGAAAGGGGATTTATAGCAGCGGCAGGGGGATTGGGGAGAGGACCGAGGGGACCGGAATGCAAGCGGCTGCAAAGTGCAAACCACCCTAGTCGCCGATGGTTCAAGCCCGGCGTGGAAGCTGGGTCTGCAGCCGCCGGACTGCCCTGTCTTCGCCGCCCACGTCCCGACGGAGGAGCCTCGAGATGTGTGAATTCGCGGGCCATGGCGTGAACGGTGACGCAACTGGAGGCCTCCGACCTGCTTTGCGGTACCGAGGTCTCCATCCCTACCTATCTATCGGCCTCTGGTTGCTGCGTCCGTCCGCGGTGCCGCGTGGACGCGTCGAGACGCCGGCGAGGGAGGCGAGGCGAGCGGGTATGGCCAAAGCGCTGCCGACCTGGTGATAGCTGTGTGGTCCACGCCGGTCAAACTGCATATCTAGGTCTTTTATTTTTTATATTAAATAAAAATTATTATTATTATTGTGTGTGTTATTATTATTATTATTATATTATACAAACTGAATCGTTGCATCGTAATGCTGTAGAGGTTGCCCTTATATTTTTTTTTGGTGCGCGCCACGGTGATGCGGCATCCCATACAAAATCGTTTGTAGCTTTTTTATTAGTTTCGAAAATGATCACCCAGCTTAAATAGAGTTATAAATGCATAATAATAAAGCAAACAAATATTAATTAAAAATGAAAACCACTTTGTCATGTTTTTCTAAAAACTATACTGGATTTTAAAATATATTCCGGCCCCAAAGATTTCTAAGCTATGAAATGCTGGTTCCAAGAACTGGAGCTCTCGCAGCCTAGAACACCATGCAAATGTAAGGATCATTGAAAACAGCGTGTATATATTTTGCTTCAACAAGTTATTGTTTCATGGAGAACATCTTCCCGCTGAAAGTCTTCCACTCATTGAGTCAAGTATCAATCTCTAGTGTTGATGTGTGTACGGTGTGGCGTTTTTGCTCTTTGTTTTATATAGTTGAATCATTTTAGCACAATATTAAGATGCTGAGAGAATCTCTAGCAGTTTGGCAAAAACAGGTTTGAAAACTCATTAAGATGGATGGAGATGGATTCTTGGCTGAAATTCTTCTGATGGACAAGATGATCATGTTCCTAGTTTCGACGACCTCAACGTTCCAATGATACAAGACACACAGAATACTCAAGAAGTTCAACAAGTCGATGTGGAGGCAAGTCGCAGTACAAAGGGATCAAAAGAGGTCAAAAATTCCATTGATTTCCATTGTCAGGATTAGTCACCATTTAATACGAACCAATAAAAAAATATACATGCCTTTAGCTCTAACATACTATTGATTTCATTGTGAAATTGGCATGCATTAATCTTCAACTAATAACCCACCCAAGTTTGAAGTAAAAACCCTAAAATGTTGCATTTGTATGAGAGCATACCTACAGCATGCATAGAGAAATCTTCAATATAATGACAATGCATGTGATTAACTCTTGTTTTGTTGCTATTTTTGAAGAGAAACTCTTCCAACAAAATGAAACCATCCTAAGGTGGTAGGATCCGCAATGAAGGTGGTTGGTCTTCCAACCGTTAGAATTACACATGGCGATAAGGTGTGTGACTATGAAAAATGCTGCTAGCTCATCTAGCAGGAAGCTATCAGCATTTATGGTCAAGTGCTTGCCGCCAAATAGCATTACATGGTGGTAGGTCTTGCCATTGTCTATAGAACCCAACGAGGATAAGGTGTGCACCATAAGAGCAAAGCCAATAAGCTTGGTTATAAGCCAAGTCTTTGACATCTTGAGACAACAAAAGAGCCAAGTGATCACCTCCACCTCCATCTTGTCCTCCTCCCTCTCTTCCCTCGCCTATGTAACATTCATCGCTTGTTAAGCTTCTCTTCCTCTCAATCTGCTGCCTATAGCATGTAGGTCAAGAGGGAGTGAGATCAAGCATATGGTGGCTATCCATATCCGGCTAAGGTTGAACCCTAGTGAGCGGGCATGGTAAAAGCATGTTGTGTCCTCGCAGTGTGGATCCATATGATGATATTTTTCCCTTAGAAATTTCTTGTAGTACAGAGTGCCTATCGCCGCATTGTCGCCAAGATTCACATATTTTTCCCTCGATCGCTAAGACGCTCCTTAGCCACCTCGAGGGCACGGTCCCGCTTCTACAAGCGCGAGGTGGTGCACGCGCCATCCCCTACAGACCATTCTACGCTCGACTCACGGAGCCTCCCCGATCGCCGCTCCCCGCTTATTCGCCGAACATCCGCTGCCACTTAGTACCCGCATCTCCCTAAGCTCTCAATGTTGGCCAGCGATGTGGGTATGTCGATGTTTAAGCCCTATTTGCCCCAGCGGCTTGCCATGGGGATATCTAGGATGTAATCGAACTATCCCACTTCTCTTAATGCGTAACGGCATTTGCCCACTTTTTGAGTATTCACGTATTTTGTCCATCGTCACCCCTGCCTTGTAGTATATATAGAGTGCCGAGCAACAACATGTCACCGTTGTGACATCCGCCCACTTTGGATATGGCACAAGAGTGGCCTATGAGTGCCGAAAGTGCACATAAGCTAGGGGTACCACCTCTTGCTAGTTGAGTGCGGGCAGGGAGCCAACTTATAAGCCTTTGCCTTTCCAGCCAGTGGTTACTCCTTCGGGTTAAACCCCTTTTACACGAAGCTTGAGGGATGAAAGTGTAAGGTGGTGTTGTGCGGTGCGGCTTTGGAGGGCGGTGCTCAATCGGTACCGGTGGGGAACTAGCAGCAATACTACCACGTCGATGCCCAAAGATCCACTACGTAAATCTCAATCCACCACGTGATGTTAAAATCTAGCATTGTTCTAGACTCCCAATCATAGCCAAGCCTCTGAATGAGCAAACATTCATTTAATTTCTTATTATTATAAAAATCATGTGCATGAATCATGTTGTCTGTGTTCTGACTCGACGCCCCTAACCAACTAGTGAATTTGTTGTTGTGTGACCCTCGATTTATATCGGTTCAAAGGCCCTACATCTCTGCTGAGGGGAGGAGACTTTTTATTATCTTGCACCGAAAGTGCCCGTAGTAGGGGTTACAAGCTAGAGAGATGGAGAGAATTGATTGAGTCTAGTGCCACATCGAGTGGGAGTGAAGCCGTGTGTGCTTGCTCCCCTTGAATTGCCTTGGCCCCCTTTATAAGCGCAAGGGAGGGATGGTAGGAACTGTGAGCGGCCCCGATCTAAGCCTCGGCAGTGATGTTAGCCAAGGCTCGGGTCGGGATCGAGCTCGCCTCGGTCTCGAGCCCCTCGGGCGGTATGGAGTCGCGGATAGACGTAGCAAAGGTGTCATAGTCTTGGTGGTTGAAACAAATACCGTCTAGTGAGGTGAAAAACAGCGCCCATCATTCCCTAAGGCATCATCATGGGTGATAAAGTGAGATTTGACACCCGGCCTTCTCCGCTCAGGTCGATCCCCGCACATGCAGCTGAGAATCGGCGCGGCGAGAGTGCATTAAATGCACACGATCTCCCTCGCTGGAGTGGTTGGCCGAGGCGAGGCTTTTGGGGTCTCGCCCGAGCGCCTCGCGCGAAGTCGCAAATTCGCCCGTGCCGAGAGCCAACCTCGTGAATCGGAGTTCTCATCTCTGCCGAGCTCGGCCTCGGAAATCGTGGTGTCATGGTCTTTGTTGTCTTATTATTAGGAAAAACCTTCTTATCGCAAGAAGCTGCCTTTGGGTACCCCTCGGGTGTCGGTGTTCGAGAACCCGGGGTGCCTCGTGCCGCAATAAAGAATTTATAGGCCGCGGTGCCCCTCCTCCTATGGCGTAGTACAAGATGGACACGTACACGCGGGTTATCCCGGTTCAAAGCCAATCTGGGGCCCTACGTCCAGCCGGTGGTGTCTCGCTCGTGGTTACTCGCAGCCAAAGGTGAGCTTGTAGTAGGGGTTACAAGCGGTGTGAGGGAGAGACGCTCGGTCTCAAGCCCCACGATCGTGGATGGTGGTGGTGGTTATGCTTCGTCCGCGCGCGGGATCCCTCAAGCTAATCGGGGGCATTACTCCCCTTTTATAGAGGGAAGAGGGAAGTAATGTTTACATACGTGATGCCTAGGTGGCTAATTCCCGAGGCTATGCTCGCTGCATGCGCACGCCGAGGGTTGGCCGCTTGGGCGTTGTTTGATGAAGACACGCTGCCCTAATCCGGGCGATGGCGACGTGCCGCTTTCCCTGCGGCGCCCCAGGATCTCGCGTGAGGCGCCCTCACAGCCCGCATGGCGCAGGGCCGTCCCCGTGAAAGCCGGCCGCGGGCGTGTCATAAGCCCGGTGGTCCGCCCGCCGTGGGCGCTCTTGACGATGCCGGCTGGGGGAATGAACAAGTGTCGCCCCGTTTCCCTCGCTGGCCGGGCGGCGTAATACGCCACCGCTTCAGCCTTGTGTCCCATCGGCCGGATTTGGGAAGTGATCTCGCAGTCAATTTTGATCGGGCGTAATCGATGGCCCCCCGGGCGCCGCTCGCCGTGGTAACCGCATTAAATGCAACAAGCTTCTTCCTTGAGACTTTTCGACCCTCCCACGCCTGGTGGTCTGTGACCCCGTGAGCAGTTGAGCCACCTCGCCGAGGATGGAGAGTCTGGGTCTCCTCGGCGAGGCGAGTTTTTGCGCTCGAGGGTGGTGAGCTAGGCCATCCCCTCGGGCGAGGCGGAGGTCTCTCATCCGAGGCCGGGTGAGCTAAAACCACCCTGCGAGACGGAGATTTGGGGGTTGAATCTGAGCCTTAGGTTGGCCGATGATGACGTGGGGAGCCATGGTTCGTCGCCTTGTAAAGGTCCCCTGACCTTGTCCTCCGTGAGCGCAGCGCAGCTCTTTTCGCCGCGTGACTCCAAAGGCCGCCTCTGCGGGCCGACTCGCCTTCACGTAGGCGCCGCGGGCTCTTTGGCCTCGGTCCACCGTCTCCGGGCCAGCCCTTCTAAGCTGGGATGATAGCAGCCGAAGTTTTATCGGCCCCCGACGGGCCGACGCATTTCTCATGATGAGAATGTCACGTGGTCCACATTTGGGTCCCTCGACAAGAGCTCCCCGAGCGAAAGTGTGGACTCGCCTCGGGGTTGTGCCGCTCCCTGCCGCCTTTGTTTTTTCTCGTGGTGGTTCAAGTCTACACGGGTGCGCTGCTGAAGCGCACCCGCTGGGTGTAGCTCTCGAGGCCCTCGAATGGAATGGCGGATTCCTTCGAGTAGGTCTTATACCGTGCACGCCGGCAAAGGCCGTAAACAGCTCTTTAAATTGGCGCTTTGTGTGTGCGTGAGTCTCGTTTGAGCTGGCGTGGGCAGCCGAGGCCCGCGCTTATGTGCGCAAGGTCGCCTGTGCTTCCTCGACTTTTGATTATATCGCTCCTCCGCCGCCTCGCAGAGAGGAGACACACCCTGCGCTCAAAGCTTTTCACCACATGGTGGCGCTTCCATTTGAACGCTGTATCGGCGGGCTGGCGGAAGCCCGTGTTCTCGCCGAGCAAGGGTCGGCTATGGATCTAGGATTCAATTCTATGAGAACCCTGATCGCTTAGCGCATCCCTGCGGTTTTGACTCAGCCGAATCCCCGAGGGCCTCGTAGGGCCTCCCACGCGATGGGGACATTTATGCGCGACCCACGGGTCTTTAAACACGCGCGTCAGAAACTCCTGGCTGAGGGGCCTGCATAGCCGCTGTGCATTTCATCCCCGTCGTCTCGGTTATCCCGAGGCTGATCAGTGAGAAACCCATGCGCCCACTGGCAACCTTCGGATCGTAGGGTGCACGCTGATCGCGCCAGCGGTGCTCGCTTGGTTCCTCGCTGAGGTGAGAACCGCCATCGGGACTCGACTGCTTAGGCCTGCGACGCTGCCGATATGAACGCCGCGTGCTTTACGCGATCGGGAGATTCGAGGCTGCCTCGCCACGCCGCCCGAGGTGACGCGGCTGTCGCTCGAGCATGGGACGCGCTCGCGGCTTGTCGTGCAAGTAATCGAGCACCGCCAAGGTGCATGTATCGTCGGACGGGCCGCAATACAGCTGCAGCCGCCGCCGCTGGATGAGCGCTTCCTCGCTTCATCATGGGCCGCTCATTCCGTAAGTCGGTTCGCTCCGCCTGTGCCGCATGGCTTTGCCTTCCTTCCCTATAAATATGGGGTCGCCGGGCGGCGGGCGGAGCAGTTGCTTCCTTTGTTCTTTAAGCATCGCCTTTCTTGCCTTCTTTGCCGCAGCAATTAGGAGATAGAAAAGAAAGACATGGAGAGGTTATGTGGAGAAATCCACTTGCCTTGTGCTCGGGTGAATCCGTGTGCTGCTGGTTGTCGCTCGCCCCTCCCGCTCGTCCATGGCGCAATCTAGTGGCGGCGACAACACGCAGGGAGGTGCTCGACGTCGAACCGTGGCCGTAGAACGACGGGCGACGGAGGAAAAGCTTCAGCCGCCTTTGTCGAGGAAGGGCTTCTTCGCCTCGCACTCAATGCCGAGCGGCCGGAGTGGATTGCGCCGCATTGGACCGAGGAGGAGCCTAACCCCTCCCGATGGCTATGTGGTGAGCCCGATGGATCTTCACCGGCCGCTGGCTCGATGTCGGGCGGCCGGTCTATGCGAGCGATTCTTCATCATTATGACGCCGAGCTCCACCATCTCGCTCGAACTCGACTCTCAGCGGCTATCTTTGTTACCCCTATGAGGGATTCCTAGGGATCGAGCCGCATTGGGACCTTTGGTCGGGTTCTTCATAGGCGCATCTCACCACCGCCGTGGTGAAGGAGGGGCACCTGCGGCGCAGGCTGCAGGTTGCGCTACGCAAGTCCGACGGAGAGCGCATAAGGCCGAACCGAAATGCGGATGGGTACATCCTTTCCAAGCTTACCTCTTCTAATAAGGGGTGGCAGTGATCGCGGTTCTACCTCCGCAATGATGGGAACGCGCTTCCCCGCATACACCGGGCGTGTCCTAAACAAATGCTCAATAAGTGGAACTCGGGTCCCCTGGGCGGATCATCCCCGCTGAGGGCTCGAGGCGTGCGATCCTCGCGGCTCCGAGATGGTGAACGCAAGCAGCACCGTGGTAGTCGCTATCTGCGCTTCTGTGTTGCCATTGATGGCTCAGCCTTTGCTCATGCGAGTCGATGACCTCCTACTGCCGGTCTTGAGGAGTCTCTGATGTCATCCCTTCGCTTCCACCGATGGCCTCGGCTAAGAGGGTGAGGGAGGCATTGGGGTCCAATACCCCGCCCCGCATTCCCCGAGATCCCTATGCGCCCCGCCTGCGGGTACATTTCCCTTGGTAAGCGCTTTTTGGCTTCACGTTTTGCATTGTCTTTGTTGGTTGCCGCTGGCTACCACTCGGGCGTTCTTATTCCATCTTCTTGCAGGTCGTTTGAACTATCAATACTCTCCTCCGCCTCGCGTGCCCGATCGTAGATGACGCGCACGCGGGCGAAAACCGTGTCTCTAACGAGCAGCAGAGGGCGCGGCGCCGAAGGAGGAGGAGAAGAAGAAGAAGAACCGCCCCGCGCCAAATCGCCGCCGAGGAACGAGGCGGGCCATCGCCGAGTCACTCGACCACTCGAGGAGGACGAGGATGAGGAGGACGAAGTTCGCTCGTGAACTCGCCTCTGATGACGCATGTGGCGCTCATATAGACCCGAGCCTTGGCTGCCGACTCACTCGAGGCTCTCGCTGACGTGCCCCGAGCCCGAGACATCTGAGGCCGCCGGACTCCGTGCGCCCGAGGCTTCCCTCCCAGCCGAGGCCCCCGGATCGGTGGCTGCTCGGGGTTTCCCCGATGTGGGCGCCTTTGACGCCGCGAAGGTGAGGCTCGGGCGTGAAGGGCCAACGACTTCCCTGAGCGCCGCAGGCGCCACCGAGGTGAAGACGCCGACGCTTCTTCTGCCGCGCCCTCGCTGCAGCGAAACCGCGGGGGAGACGGCCCGCAAGGCCAAGTGCGCGATGCCCGTGTCGCAGCTTCCCGCGCCGCCACACCCAGTGAGCATCCCTCGCCTCTGTGAGTCCTTCAGAGCGCAGCTAGCTCCCTCTCGGTATGGCCTTTTTGACGCCGTTTTGACTCTCGTGAAGCTGGGGCCCCCACTCGTCCTTGCATCCCAAGAAGGCCTCGCTAGTGCTAGCTCGGCCGGCCCGCAGCCGGGGTTGTCCCCACCAAGACGCTGTCCCACCCGCGTTGGGCCCCCGGGTGTTAGCCCCCGAGCCTCGCGAGGGTCAGCTGCCCGGCCTGACGCCGAGATTTCTCCCCGAGGTGGTCTCGCCCACGGGATGGTGGGTCAGTCCACCCAGTTCTTATGGTGATCGACTCAGAGGCTCAACATGGCTAGCAGCGAGCGCTAGCGCCGCTTGAGGGGTCCTACAATGACGCGCTACCGCCCTCGAGGAGCCAAGCCCTCTCGGCCCCGAGTAGCTCTCTCGTGAGGAGCTCTTCGGCAGGCGGCGGAGACACGGAGGTCTTCTACTGTGTTTGGCCACCGATCCGCTCATGAGGCGCATAACTCGGCCTCGCATAAGCTCCATGCGCTCGGTTGACGCGCCTTCGCAAGAGCGGCCGCCGCGTCTGGTGAGTGTCCGCGGCCTGGTCAGCAAATGAGCGGCCTCTCCCGACTTTTACCGTCCGGGTTTCGAAGCGCGGAGTCGCCGGCGGATGAAATGCTTCCCTTCCCTGAAACCGACTCTCAAGGGGGTGGTCCTCTGACCTTTGTGATGTGCCCGGGTCCGCGCCGTGGGTGGCACGCATGACCGCCCGAGGTCCCGCGCAGGACTCATGGAGTCGTATCCGCGTGCTGGTCGCCACGCTCGCTGGCGATGTGGGTGATACCTATACGGGCCGCCTTCGCCGAGGCCGGCGCGTGGGAGTGTCTTTGGCCGCCATTTTCCGCACGAGATTTTCTATGTATGTGCCATAATTGCGGTGTCTTTCTTTGCCGCTAGTAATCTCCGCCACGATTCGCCTCGAGAAGTCCGGTGCTCCTTCGCGTATCGTCTCGACTCGACCGCCGCGCGTATCGCGAAATGCTGATCGAGGCTCCAGGTGCGTAGACGTCCCGCTTACTACTCTTGCCGCAGGAGAGGGAGTTCTACCGACATGTGCCCGGGAGGCCGAGCTCGCGGGTTGCCAGTCCCGAGGCCGCCAAGGTGGTCGTACTCAAAATGGCCTGAGAGCCAGACTTTGAGGAGGCCGTAGGCAGCTTCCAGCTCGAGGGAGGCTAATGGCGAAAGGGACAGCATCCCGGAAGAGG